>OX101786.1:4359220-4704220 GCA_944452715.1 Ophion slaviceki | reverse complement strand
CTCTAAATATTTTTTGATCGTTTACAGCTTTCGCAACCATTTTTTTTCTTCATCAAAGTAGATAATTGGATTGTGAGAAAATGGAAAAAAATAAAGCTCAAATTTGTGCCACCCTAATATATATATATGCGCGGGTGTGTGGATCATTCAATGAAAAGAATAAGACCCTGATGCTTGAAAGGGTTTGTAAATGCTGCCAACGTCAGTCCGATAGCCGAGAGAGAGAAAAAGAGAGAGAGAGAGAGAGAGAGAGAGAGAGAGAGAGAGAGAGAGAGAGAGATGCCAATCTCTTTCACCTTTATTTCAATCGATACATCAAGGTTACGAGCTTTTTGTCCCGTCATCAAAGTTTATCGAGGCGTGAGATAAAGAGCGACCAAGTACGTGTACACGATTCCGCAAATAGTGGAAATTGCGTCGAAAGGATCTTCCGATCCTGACGTTGCGTCGTCGATCTATTCTTTTTCCGTACTCCTTCCGGGTACCACAGCGTAAAAGAATTGTAACCGGAAGTATAATCAAGCCATCGTGAGGTTGAGTCGAAAGAGGAAACTCTTCGGCGACCAATTGTTTAAACGAGCGTCGGATGAGCTGAGGGAGGACAATTTTTCTCAAAGGAAAATGTCTGCCACGACCTCGTGGGTAGTCATCGTCGCTGATGGGGAAAATCTTAAGGGGTATGAGTGTTAATCTTCATTAACACTCATACGCAGAATATGAAGCAAGAAAAAAAGTGAGAAATGTTGAAAATCGATAAAATGGTACGCTTCGAAACAAAAAGATTGAATTTTCCGGAAAAAAGCTGTATTTTTCAATAAAATATACTTTATTTTTATTTTCAAAAACCTTTAGGTTTTAGACAATCGGGTTAGAAAGATTTATACCATATTTCATCGGAATCTGTCGATTGGTTTTTAAACTATATGTCACGCCAGTTTTGAAAATGCAGTTTAGAAACCGTGCCATACCTCCGCCAACTTTAAAGATAAATTAAATTAAAAAGTATCCTGTAACAGCCAAAAATAGTAATAATACATACCCTCCCTCTCGGAAATGGTAATGAAACCTTTCCTTAAGGCGTTACCCCCACTTGTAGCGCAAAAAAAGGCCTTTTTCATGATTTTTTTAAAAGAAAACTACAAAACTTTTTTAATCGATCAATATACCATCTTAAAGAACACATCTTGAAGAACTTTCAGTAATTTTTTTATTGAAAAATATTACATTGTTTAGTGGCAAATGGCCGTCAATGAAATAATGTTTTTATATACACGGTTTGCGGTGACCAACATTGCGGCGAAGTGGATCATCTGAAAAAAAAATGCGGCTGGATTTAGTCAAATATAAGTATAAACTAGTCTTTAATCGAAGGATTTTAAAAAATATTCATTTTTCACAAAATGGCGGACAGTCAAAGTTAATGGTTCGATTTTAACGAAAAGAAACGGCCATTTTTTGGATATAAAACGGCCATTTTTTTCGAAAAAAAAATCGAACGATTAAAGACTACATTTTTATGTATTAAATAAGCCTGCAAAATTTCAAGAAGATCGGGTCATTAGTGTTCGAGTGATCTTGGTCACCGACTTCAGAAATGCCATTTCGAGAAAAATGCGTTTAAAGTTTCAATTTCAGTTTACACGAAGAAAATATTTTTTTTTTGTAAACTTACATAAAGTCATCTATTCCGGGCATAAAAAAAAACTGCACTTCAAATTGCACTTCAAAAAAATGCAATAAAAAACATCAATTTTTTCAAAATCGCAAATGGGGGTAACCCCTTAAAAAAACAAAAACGTGAAGATCAGCAAATTTTTCCTCGCCTAAACGTATCTCCCTCCTTAAGGGGCTATTCTCCTGTGACGGCTAAAAAATAAGCGATTTTTAAAACATTTTTTTTAAACTGTTGCATGTTTCGACATATACTTTTATCCCGCTTAAATGTACACTCTTACAGAATAGAAAGCAATTTTTTGTTGCATGCATATGTATATTTATTTAACAACTTACAATCGTGTAAAGGCATGAAAAAAAGGGATGTTGGTGGCGTTGATGATTTGCGCTCTTCAGGTAATCGGAAACGAAAAATTCAAAGAGATTCTTAATCTACATGAGTGTCGCTATCGCCCGAACTAGAATTATTATTTTATATTGCAAAATAACAAAATGGCGTCGTTTTTGCAAAAGTGTACGATAGACACGTTTTTTTCCGTCATGATTCGAGCGAAAGTATAAGTTAAAATTCATATTTTTTAATCATTCTAGTTCGGGCGATAGCCATACATATGCTGAATACGCACCAATTTTTTAGCCCAATTGGTTAAGCCGATTTCCCGAAATCACCAACGCCAGGTGCAAAAAGTCGTTTCGAGAAAAAATAGGCTTTTTGGGGACTTTTTTTCTGAAAAACTACAAAATAAATAGAAACGAAATTTTTCACTTTCCAAAAATTTGCCTAAAAAATCGTCAGATAATTTTTAATAACAAACGAACTATGCAATATAAAAAAAATCCTACATACTTCCATAGACAATGTATTTTCGAAGATATATTCCACATTTCAAGTGAATCAGTTGAAAATTGTCTGAGTTATGTTTGCGGCCAACTTAAAAAATTCAGTTTTCAGATAAACGGTGCACAGCCGCCATTTTGAAATTAATCGCTTCAAAAAAATGATTGTATACAGTCACTGATATGTACGATAAACGCCCTTTTTTGTAATCTCGATTTATTTTGTAGTTTTTCTGAAAAAAAACCCAAAAAGCCTATTTTTTCGGCCTCTAGTTAATTGGAATGTGACGACAATGGTGCACGATCCGCTGACGACTTCGTTGAGTTGGCGAGTGCCGTGTCGGTGGGTTGGGAAAACGTCCAAACAAAATCTCTACACTTCCAGTGTTCTCTTGACGAGTCGTACGAATCAGCTGGTGCGCTGGAAGACATCGAAAAGATCCTCAACAGGTCGTAGCTACCGTCTTCTTGGATGCACTCAGTGCGTTTCGTTCTGTGGTAATTGCGCTCGTAAATGATGGCGGTGTATGATGGCGGTAGGAATACTCGTCATTGCAATCTCGAAGGCTCGTCCAGAGATTGAACGGGGCTTTGGTTGTTGATCGGATGTACATGTAGGCGGCACCGAAACGAGAGCCAGGGGTAAATGGGTGTATCGTAAGTAGGATTGGGAATTCAGGATAGGGAGTTGGCAAGCGTCTCGCATTCGGATAATCTGTGCGTGGCGTGACAGAGATGCTGTAATCCATGAATTATTGGGAAAAGTTTCGGATTAGTAGTAGTTCATGATGTAATCCATTTCTGTGGGTTTCGGTCTCTGCCTGACTGTTGATCTCTCTCTCTCTCTCTCTCTCTCTCTCTCTCTCTCTCTCTCTCTCTCTCTCTATTTTTAGAATTATATACCTCCTATGTCTATGTTTTCGTTATGCTATTTCTTGTTATGTTATTTTCCATATTATTTGTATATTATTTTCATTACGTTTCTTTATTTTTAGTTTTATTTGAATTATATCGCTTTTCCGCTTATAATTTCCTTACACTTGTTATGCCATTTTCTATATGATTTTTATGTTATTTTATTCAGGTTCAGTCAGGTTATTTTATTTTCAATTTTGAAAAATGTATATCCCTTTTCCGCTTATGATTTCGTTATGCTCTTGTGCACGTGTTATGGTATGTGAATTATGATTTTGGGTTGTGTAACTTCTTCTCGACGCTTGTTATCTTTTCTATCTTATTTTATTTTATTTTTATTCTTGTCATTGTTTTTATTTTTATACTTTATTCTGTTTTCTGTCCGTAACTTGTTGCCTAAAGGTTTATACCAAAGCATATAATAAACCATCAATCAATCAATCTCTTTGTATCTCTCTCTCTCTCTCTCTCTCTCTCTCTCTCTCTCTCTCTCTCTCCTATTTTATTCCACTCTGTAAAGCACTATGATACTCACATTATCTGTAGTATAGTTTCCATTTTATCTTAAATCTTTAGTTTTCTTTTTTTCTTATTTGTTATTTTTATTGTTCTTTTTTTTTTCATTTATATAATTAATTTTTATTTTTGACTATCATTTTCATTACCACTACTACTACTTGTTATTACTATCATAAATATTCTTTGACTGTTCGAACTGCCTTCGAATGCGTTCTCAACAGTTATGTTAATTCCTAGTTATTATCCATGAAATTATGTACACACTGTTTATAATTCTCTGTTAGATTTTGCCTCAAGGTATAACCGAGGCATAAATAAACCAATCAATCAATCAATCAATCAATCAATCAATCTCTCTCTTCTCTCTTTCTCTCTCTCCGGATATTATATTGATCAAGATTATATAGATTCACATTTTTTTCTTTCGTTTTTTGTGTTTTCGATTGAGTTTCTTTCATTTTTGTTATGTTTTTTGTAAATAAGAGTTTTACCCCATAGGACCTCTTTGTCCTGGAGCATAAGCAAAATAATCTAATTTAAAGATAATCTTTTCTAATCTTATACAATCGAATTTCAACTCCTAGTCTAGAGGCCTAAGGTTCGGGCGTTTTTTCGGGCTTGATGAAAAAAAAATAACAAATATTTTTACCACCCATTTTGCAACAGTCTTTCTATTGACGTTTCAAGAATTTACAATAAAATCTACGGATATTACGCAAAGTGCAACTATTTTATGGCATTGAAAATGTAATCAGGCATTTCGGGTAATAAAAAAACAGGTACATGTAAGAAATATGGACTGGTTTTGATTAATTTTCAAAAAATATTGATAGATTGAGGTAATCTAATTTTTTAATTAATAAGAAGATTAGAATTGGGTGAGGAGAGGTAATTTTTCCTCAACAAACTTATGTAGTTTCAAGAGCATTTTCCACGCCAACAAAACAAAAATATGCAAAAAAAGATAACAATTGAACAGGTTGTGAGCCTTTAAATATGGCCGTGAAAAAGGAGTTGCGGCGATTGACATGATTCCGAAGCTCCCATTCATCAGAGACACAAATAAAACCAATTTTATTAATCAGCCAAAATGTCATTATGGCAGGTACCGAAGAGATCAAATAATTTCAATGGCAACTGTCTGAAAGAAAAGTTAATTTTTCGCTCTGTTTTATTTTTTCAATTTGAAATTTAGTCCAATTAGTATTAGTAATAATTTTGCAATGCGCGAGGTAGGGAAGCCAGAAAGATATATACTGAAGGTTCATACCACATTTGAAGTCAATCGGTTGAATAGAACTCGAGATTTGATGTCAACCAGGTTGAAAAAAGTCATTTCGAAAAAACGCGTATACCTAAATTATTACCGCAATTATCTAAATAGTATGATGGCTTACGGTTATACTAATCAGCCTTTCATGGCTCGTAAAGTGTACCTTCCTCGACTTCGAAATGGTTATTTTTTTAAGCTCGTTCTTCTCTGCGAGCAGTTCTAGCTTCCTGAGAAGCTTCTGAAGTTCGTAGCTCCGACCAGGCAATCCTATTCTGGTATCGTTTTAACCATGTCAATATTTGGAATTTCGAAATTTCCTTTGGAGGACATATTCTTAAGAGTATAAAAAAGAGACTAAACTTTAAGATAATGAAAAAAAAAATCGATTTTTTCGGGCATCCAGACTAGATTACTGTCTTAAGGGGTCTTATCACTTTAGACGCTAAAAAGGCTATTTTCATGAATTTTTTTGATAGGTTTATATTACAGATATTGATGTAAAAGTTGTTACAATTAATAAATACACTTTCGGAATACATTTTCAAAAAATTTAAATTTTTTTGCCAAGAACGGTGAGAAAAAAACGTTTTTTTATGTCCGCCATTTTGTTATTTTTGCATATATCAAAAATTGTACGATATGCGCTATAGTCATTAACATACTGAATCTAAAACCGTTTAATTTTTTTGTTTCGGATGATCCATCTCCGACATTTCATCAACAGCGCAGACCTAAAATTTTTCAGGACATTTTTTTAGCTACCATTTTCATCTATAAAAAGTGTCTTTAAAAAATAAATTTTTTAAAAATGTATTTTGAAAGTGTATTTATTAAGTGTAACAACTTTTGTATCAATTTCTATAATATAAACCTATCAAAAAAAGGCATGAAAATATCCTTTTTTAGCATCTAAAGTGAGAAGACCCCTTAATCTAATCTAATCTCTGTCTCTCTGTCTTTCTCTCTCTCTCTCTCTCTCTCTCTCTCTCTCTCTCTCTCTCTCTCTCCCTCTCTCTCTCTCTCTACCGCTCTCCCTCTCCCCCTCTGCCCCTCCTTCGACGTGGCCGCAAACGAGATTTTTTTCCGGCACAAAACTGAGCAACAAAAAAAGCTTCTCCTAATTGCGCAAAGCGCGAATTCTCCCACGTTCGGTGAAAACGTCGTTCATCTCGCGCGTATGCAGTGCCATACATTCGCCGATCAAATTGGCAATTGGTTCTCGTCGTTTTCCAGGCCGCGGAGCTTGCGTTCGGGTTTCCATCGTTCATGCGAAAAGACTGTGATGCACGCTATCAAAACGTTGCTTCTCATTTTAACCTGGCGAAGGGCGAGCCTGCTGCACAAAATACACGGTGTATACCGCATTTTTTTGGTGCAAACATTCACCAAAGAATCGTGTCAGGTTTTCCATATATGCTGCGAACTTTGTTCATAAAAAAAGCTCGGGATGTGCAGGGTGTAAAAAAAGCTCGGGAAGACCAGGGTGTTCACAATTATCGGGGTGCCCTCTGTAACAGGGGGTGCCATTTTGTACTACTTGGACTTTGAACGGGACTTTTTTTTGGACTTTGTCCAAAGTCTATTCAAATGGCACTACTGTACCTTTTTTTACTACTTGGACTTTGGACTAATGGTGCAGTAATTCCATTTCTCACTACTTGCGAGCCGGATCGAGCGTGGATTCAAATCCGACGACGAGAAAAAAAAAAATTTCTTAAAAATGGCACAGCAGCGCCATTTTTTACTACTTGGACTTTTAGCGGGACTATCTCTTGGAATTTTTTCAAAGTCTGTTCAAATGGCACTCCTGTACGATTTTTGACTATTTGGACTTCGGACTCGAGGCACAGTAGGGCCATTTTTCACTACTTGCGAGCCGGGTCGAGCGCGGATTCGAATACAACGACAAGTGGATTTGACTTTTCTTAAAAAAAATGTTTCGCTTAAAAATAATAAACACGGAGACTTGCCTTGCAAATCGACAATATGGTTGAATAATTTTCGTTTATTATTTAATACTAGATTGTCATTGTGTCATTGTTTACCCAGCGTTGGACTTCGAACCCCAATATATCGGCCAATTTTTGTCGCACGACATTAAAAAGCTATTTGCTCGCATTCATTGATCATTTTTTTCGTTATAATCACTTATATTTAATATTCTTATGGGCTTATTAAGGCAAATATTAAGTAGAAACATTATAGATCAAACCGAACACACGGCAGTATCATTTCGACATAGCAGGATATAGAATTTGTGCGTAAATACAAACGAAAGCAAAACTCTATTAAAAGCGTCCAAAACTAATTCCACTAGTGTACACGCATACGGTTGTAGCTTTATTATCTCAATTTGTAGTAAAAAAAATCCTCATCCTTTCTGGAAATAGTTGAGGGTGGAGATCCCTTTAGGCAGCCGAATAACGAATTTTCGAGATGTTTGGTGTCGAAATTGTTTATTTTACATAATCAACATTAGATATACATTTCATTACATCTTTTAATGTTCCAAAAAGAAAATTATGTTCTTTTAAATATTTATAAATGGTGGCTGTAGGATACTTGCTTCAGAGACGGTTGCCGCCTGAGTTGTTGAACCTAAAGAAAAATTTTAAAATAAAAAATTCGGACAATGGTATATGTTTGAAAAAAAATGTTCTATTTTTCTTGAAACTTCACTATAATATTGGCGAATAAAAGAGTAGTTTTTCAAAATCAATTTTCAAGAAACTTTAGGTTCATATAGACGATAATTATGTCATGTAGATGTTTGCAAAATTTCAAAATGATCGATCAGATAGTTTTTCCGTTATCTCGTACGAGGTTCACACAAAGTGGTTTTCAGAAAAACGCGTTTAAAGTTCCAGCCTCAAAAGCTTTGTGACTGAAGACCTACGGATTAATCTGCGATTCCGAGGCCATGAAGTAGTCCCTCAGCTTCCTCGAGAAGTTCATTTGCCGGCCGTAAGCTCTTCTTTACGTTATAAAGCAATATCCCCCCTTAAGTTATACATGTCGAACAGAAGTGAAAGGGATGGGATCGAAAAATCTCGAAAGGTATGCGAATGAATATTAGAGATAAAAGTAATAAAAAATTCCATTAAGTTCGTCGATATTGCAACTTTTATGAAAAATACACACACACACACAGATGTGTGCTATTTTTCTCTAGGTCGAGAAAATATACAGGACAGACTATTTTTCGTTGCTGTTGACGATGTTGCGTTGGATTTTTTTTGCTGTTTGCTTGAGCAGAGAGGTCGAAGTGCCCATGGTTGCTTGATCAACTGCAGCGGATTTTGCCAGGAAGCTCTACCACGGTAGTGACAACAACGGCGATGGAAAACGCTCTCTACTGCCGTCGGTCTTCCCATGCATATAAAAGAACCATTGTACACGGACACCCCCCCCCCCCCATCCCCCGCGACCCACACATAGACATAGAAACGTGGCAAAAGACACAGGTAGAGGTAGACTCGAACGTTATTAGTTGTTGAATAACAAATTCCACGCGGTTGGGCTCTAGCAGGCTCGTAGGTGCTTTAGGCTTGATCGAAATTTGCATACGCGCTCTCTAGTCAAAGCTTCTCGTCGTTGCCACGAACTTCAACCCTGGGCCTGACTCTGTTATGCTCCGCTAATATTTTACACCGTTATACACGAAAAAAAATTGCCGGTGTGACCAATTTGCTTGACGGTCTGCAATATATGTTGACGGTCTGCAATATATGTTGCAATATATACTTCATAAAATCGTTACTTGCTTGGTGGACTTTTTTGTCTCCCTAGCCTTTTTTCCTCGGTCACCTCAAATGTTCCTTTTAATCAATTTGTTGGTAGACTTTAATTGTTCATTTTCACCAATTTTTACGATTGACCTTCATTGCTTATCGATGTTTTTGATACTTATATCTTTTTTGTAATTTTCTTGTTAGACCTTAATGTTTTAATTCATTTTCTCGATAGCATTGTTCGTTTTTCGGATAAAGTTCCGATTCGGATAAGATCCCCGATCGAGCTAAAATTTTGCAGAGACCTTCCTTTTAATATTTCAGAACAACCCCTAAAGGGGTTTTTGGCGACTCGTAATAATTTTCGAGATATTGAATTTTAAAGTTATTTATTTTAACGCGTGCCGACTATTTCTATATCTGCTACGTCTTCGTTCTGGCCATACCTGCATATGTTATGGCACTCTCCGTTTTGGGCGGTTTTTCGCCGTCTTCACGGTAACCGCCTCCCCCCTCCCCCGTTTCAAATAGCCGTATTGCCTTCGTTTTTCGAAGACGGTGTAACGCTGCATTTTTATTTCGATTTTCTATAGAGAATGCATTGATACGCAGATAATGCGTTTATGGTATGTATGGAGAGTGTGTTAATGTTATAGAACTGTGCGATGCACGCAAACTCATGTGGGCACAGGGCACCTAAGAGTGCGTGTGGAATAGTGGGTTGCGTGGGAAACTGGTGTAGGTACAGGGAACCTCGGATGTGCGTATGGAATGGTGGGGTGCGTGGAACACTGGTGTGGGCGCAGGACACCTCGGATGTGCGTGTGGAATAGTGGGGTGCGTGGGACACTGGTGTGGGCGCAGGACACCTCGGATGTGCGTGTGGAATAGTGGGGTACGTGGGACACTGGTGTGAGCGCAGGGCACATGGGATGTGCGTGTGGAATGGCGGGGTGTGTGGGACACTGGTGTGGGCGCAGGGCACCTCGGATGTGCGTGTGGAATTCTGGGGTGCGTGCAATACTTGTGCGGGCGCAGGGCACCTCGGATATGCGTGTGGAATAGTCGGGTGCGTGGGACACTGGTGTGAGTACATGGCACCTCGGATGTGTGTGTGGAATAGTGGGGTGCGTGGGACACTGGTATAGGCGCAGGGCACCTCGGATGTGGGTGGGGAATAGTGGGGTGCGTGGGACTCCGGTGTGAGTGCAGGGCACCTCGGATGTGCGTGTGGAATAGTGGGGTGCATGGGACACTGGTGTGAGTACATGGCACCTCGGATGTGCGTGTGGAATAGTGGGGTGCGTGGGACACTGGTATAGGCGCAGGGCACCTCGGATGTGCGTGGGGAATAGTGGGTTGCATGGGACACTGGTATGCGTGGGACACTGGTGTGGGCGCAGGGCACCTCGAATGTGCGTGTGGAATTCTGGGGTGCGTGCAATACTTGTGTGGGCGCAGGGCACCTCGGATGTGCGTGTAGAATAGTCGGGTGCGTGGGACACGCGAGTACATGACACCTCGGATGTGTGTGTGGAATAGTGGGGTGCGTGGGACACTGGTATAGGCGCAGGGCACCTCGGATGTGCGTGGGGAATAGTGGGGTGCGTGGGACTCTGGTGTGAGTGCAGGGCACCTCGCATGTGCGTGTGGAATAGTGGGGTGCGTGGGACACTGGTGTAGGCGCAGGGCACCTCGGATCTGCGTGTGGAATAGCGGGGTGCATGGGACACTGGTGTGCGTGAGACACTGGTGTGGGCGCAGGGCACCTCGGATGTGCGTGTGGAATAGTGAGGTGCGGGCAATACTTGTGTGGGTGCAGGGCACCTCGAATGTGCGTGTAGAATAGTGGGGTGCGTGGGACACTGGTGTGAGTACATGGCACCTCGGATGTGTGTGTGTGTGTGGAATAGTGGGGTGCGTGGAACACTGGTATAGGCGCAGGGCACCTCGGATGTGCGTGTGGAATAGTAGGATGCGTGGGACACTGGTGTGAGTGCAGGGCACCTCGGATGTGCGTTTGGAATAGTGGGGTGCGTGGGACACTGGTGTGAGTGGAGGGCACCTCGGATGTGTGTGTGTGGAATAGTGGGGTGCGTGGAACACTGGTGTGGGCGCAGGGCATCTCGGATGTGCGTGTGGAATAGTGGGGTGCATGGAACACTGGTGTGGGCGCAGGGCAACAAGGACGTGCGCGTAAAATAGTGGGGTGCGTGCAATACTCGTGTGAGCGCAGGGCATCTCGGATGTGCGTGTGGAATAGTGGGGTGCATGGAACACGTGCGTTTCGATCGAGTGGAATATTTCCAATCCGCTTGAAACACTTCAATTTTATTCACCAACGAAATATCGTACTCATTTTTTTTATCAACCTGTCGCAATATCATTCTGACGGTGTTACACCTTGTACTCCAATAATGCCGCAACCTTTCCATTAGTTGCCATCGTTTCTCTTACCGCTTCATTTACCGTTTCGGGTTTTAAAAATGAAAGACAAAAGAAGAAAAGATCATTATCGGTAGAATAGATATACGAAAATCGGCGGGTGGTCATATCGCAGCACAATTTCTTTACAAGTTTCAATGCTGCGGAAGCGTAGGGGAGTAAAAGTCTCGGTATAAATACAATGTATAATCCCGTTGGGGATGGTGGCGGGTGCCTTTGTCTCGTGACATTTTGACGATCAGCCATGATATCGATCTCTGGGGAAATCGGGTTTGACGACGACGAGGCGCTTCACCTCGTATATACATACACATGCACCCATATTCACTTATATATGTACACACACACACACACTCATATTCGCCAGTAAGTATATATATATATATATAACGTGTATCAACGGATTGATATACAGAGAAACTTGCCGCTACCGATGCCTCTCTCCCCTCCCACCTATAACGTGCCATTTTCTCTACGTTCCAAGAAATTGGTGTGAATATGGACCACCCATTAAATTATGTATTCCATAAGAATATATACATATATATTTATATACATGCATTTGTGTAAGTGCATGTATCTATACATATAATGCGAATCCGAAATGTGCTAACCTGCCAAGCGATATGCAGAGAGCAAATGGTGATGAGAGACAAGTTTCGAGGGTCTATATCGAAAGAGGATGTTGCACGTTTCTTAAACGAGCCTCGGGCGAGCATATCGAGAACAGGTCGGAGCTGGTGAGGGCGGCTGGTGAAGCGAGTAAGGGTTCCAGGGGAAGGAGGATGGGCAGAACGGTGCGGGTTATCTCACGTAATTGAATGACGAAGCTTAAGAGGTTAGGAAGTACATAAGCGACAGAGGATATTTGGGAGACAGCCCCCCCCCCCCCCCCCCGACTAAGTGAGTGTATGTCGCAAGAGTATTTCCGTGCAGAGATACATGTATACGTATGTAAGTTTAAAGTAAACGAAGATGCTGTTACAGGAACGAGCACTCTCTGATTTGAACACGGGAAGTGTGGCTTTCTTGTCACGTGCTTCTGCTCGTTTTATTTTACTTTTTTCTGACAAATATTCGTCGAAGAAATTGTGAAGTTATAAAAATACATATAATTTAACGTGCATATTTTTATTAATTTTCAATTGTTCGAGCGAAAAATCAAGAGAAATAAAATGGGTGGTCCATATTCGCACCAATTTTTCTGCACGTGGAGAAAAAGATGCGTTGTGCAGATGGGAGGAGCAAGGACCGAAGGCCGACATTTTCGAAGTGAATATTATTTTTTTTTGACAATATAACAATGATAACATTTTTACAATAATAATTAAACTAATTCTCAGATTTTTTTCAAAAACTCTCCTCTTCATTAAAACAATAACAAACAAAAGGCTGGTCCATATTCTTACCAATTTACATTTACAAATATGTTAACAGGCATGCTTTGAAGTAAATAGTGTGAACATGGAGCCCCTTTTACGTATTTCTTTGAATTTTGAGTGTGTCAGTTTAACATTTTTCCCATTACAAATCTGTAGGAATAAATTATTTGAAGGGTGGTGCATATTCGCGCCAATATTTCTGCACGTAGAAAAAAAACGCGTTTCGTAGATAGAATAAGCACGGATCGCCGGCGAACGTTTTGTTTAGACGCATACGAATGAACATTGATTTTTCTAATTATAATATAATGTTTAAATCGAAATATAATTAATTATATTTTATTCAAAAACTCGTTTTGTTGTAAAATAATAACAACCAAAAGGCCGACCCACATTCTCACCAACTTACACTTATACACGCACTTTCATACATGTACGCATGAAATGGTGCGAATATGGACCCCCCTTTTATTTTCGGATTTCTATGAACTTTTCGCGCAAAACGTTGAAAGGTGATTTAATAAAATTCCTCCGTTACATAAATATTAGCAATATGATATACGCAATAAAAATATCCACACAATTTTTATGTAAAGTCGACATTGTTCTCAGATTCGAATTTTACGACTACAAAGCTGTATAAATAAGTTATTCGAATGGGGGTCCATATTCGCACCAATTTCGCCGTACGTATAGAAAAAAGGCGCAACGCCGGCGGGCGGTGGGGGACGAGGAGCCAGGAGGGTGGAGGGATCGGTGGCGGGAACTTTCTGTCGCTCGTGCTAAAGCGCCGAGAGATGAGTGGGCCGAGACCGGCGCGCAGTAGATATGCAGCTTTGCTTGCACCGTGCATGCAGTAGTCGGCCAACCGTCCACACGTACAGAGTATCTCCTGTCACGTAACGTCACTCGAAATCACGACGCGCGTGAGTGTCTACCCGATAAAAAAACGAGAAGAAAAAATAATCATATCCTGTAGAAAGCGAGCTAAGAAACCCAAAAACGAAACTTCACTTTCCGGTGCTCCTACCAGTCGTAGGCTTTGGTCGACTCGCCTAAATATCGCGCAAAAATCGTCGCTCTTCTTTCGGATACGTTGCAAAAAATTTCGAACGTATAGCTGAATTATCGATAAGTAATTTGCGGCGGCGAATTATTCGGAGAATTATTGGAAATTTTGGAGTGCCAGAGTGGAGGGTGTAAAAAAATAAAAATAAAACAACAACGTGTTCGAAGCCGCGATGCGTGTCATGTCGGCAGCATGGATCGGACTGTAGACTCGTGGTGTAAACAGTGCAACTTCCGGTCCACGACTACGCCGCTTTCTCCCTTCGTCCTTCCTGGCCCACCCCGCGGCATGCTGATATAACTTTTTCCTGATGGAAACACGAGACTCGTTCACGGGCAAATACACGAAAGATTCGTACGTGGATTCATTGGGTTACGCTCAGTATGCTCTGCTACGTAAGTACACGATTTGCGATAGGCAAAAAAATCTCCTATCGAATTAGAAGGTTTTTATTTTCAGCTGTTGTTTTATTTTATTTTTGTTTTATTTTATATTTATTTACTTTGGTTTTATTTTATTTTATTTTTGTAAATCCGTGCCTTAAATTTCAAACTAAGTCGTGCGAATATGTTAAAAAGAATGTACATTTTTGTGCAATTATCAGTGGTGCGCAATTTGTTTGAAAGACGAAACAAAAAAAAATACTGACCTTCCCTTCAGAATAATTCTAGTAAATGTTTAAAAAACATGAAGCCAAATCGACTTTCATCTGAAAAAATAATGAAGTAAGAATTTAATTCAATAAAGAAATTAAATAATAAGAATAAAATAAAAAAGTTTCATAAACGAGTGACAATTTGGACGAGTTATTTCTCCTTATTTTTTATTCACATTTATTGACTTTTATTAAATATTAAATTTATACATTTATTACATAGTATTTAATAAAATAAATACGATAAAGTATGCATTTAATAAAATACACACACACATATATCTGTGTGTGTGTGTGTGAATTTAAAAGACTATTTAATATTCTAAATGTAAATGTATGTTGAAATTTAAAAAAACATAATGCAACAAACACTTTTCATGAAGAAGTTTCGATCCAAACGACTTATTTACCTACATTGGTTTTCATTATTGTTTATTGACCATGTAAATGTCGTTAGTCCCAATGTCACAATTGTTAGCAGCTTGAACAATGAATTCCACACATTAAAAAAAAACTGCACCCTCAACTAATCGAAATGGTTTCGTATGACCTGATAAAGTTTATAATATGACATGAACTTTATCATTGCGAAATATAATTTTTGCCAATTGTTTTATTTTTTCTTTCAATTTTCATATTTTCGGTATTGATAAAATCGTCTGAATTGAACAATACGGAGGATCGGAATTGCCGACTTTTTTTACAATTCCAACAATGCAATATTCTCGATCGTATTTTATATCATTTCGCGTAAGAGGGTGAGTCCACGGAACGTTGCGTGGCCGCATTACAAATTGTTTCGATACGAGTGAACCGAACCCTGGAAATATCGCTGATATGAGACGAATTTTTCGATTCAATCTTGACTCGTAATATATGCAAGCACGTGTAATGTCTAGTTTTCTACGATTCGGATCTATTGAACGAATACAATATGCTACGCAGGTCACGTGCCGAGAACTGCGGTAAACTGTCCATATTAATGTCAAACGTCGAACGCGAATGCAACGAATCTAGAACGCCGCAGACGTAATTCACGAAAGGGACTCTCTTATTATATGCATATATGAAAAACGAATTCGCGATAGCTCGAAGTCGTAATTTTTTATGTAAAATTTTATTAAAACTATTTTGATAAGGCATTTCCAACGTTGAATCAGAATTGTTGGAAAAAATGCCTGACAAAGACTTTATTAAATTTGATAAAAATGACTTTATCATATTTCATTAAAAAAAAGTCTAAAAACAACCTCAATGTTTCATAAGAATTGATGAACAAATCGTTTTTGATAATATTCTTTTAAAAAGGATGTAAAACAATTTCAACTACATTTTTCCATTAACAAAAATTTATTTTTAATATTGTATCAAAATTGATATTAAAAATCACTTTCAAAATTCTTTTAAATTCATGTGATTTCAACATTAACCCTTGGTAGTCACACTGGGTCTAAATAATGAAATAATGCATTGAGCGATATGAAAAAATAGTGAGGTATAATTTGAACCTTGTTTGATATAAGGATATTGGTTAGAAATCAAAAATTAAATTTTAAATATTCAAAAAAAATTATGCAAAAAAAAACGTGAAAAATTACTTTTTTTTTTACAAAAATTGCTGTAACTCTTGTAATTATTTACCAAAAAAAATGGTTTTATAATCTGGAAACAATGTACTTTGAAATAGCCATAGCGGTTTCTGTGGACTTTTCAAAAAGTACATTTATTTCATCCAACGCACGTGCGATTTAGAAGGAAAGAATGAAACGCTTACGCATATAAAAAAAATGTATGTTTTATTGGAAAAACCCAGTGTGACTATTAAGGGTTAAATATTTCACTGAAAAGAGAAAAAAAAACAATATTTGATCAAACAAAAAATAAGCATTTACCGCAGCGACCTCAATTTTTCTTCTACCCTCGAGGAATTGAATTACGTTTTGATAGCATGTTCAAATAGCACACGCGCGTACTACCTGTGTACCGTATACACGATAAATAAATCCAATATGGAACAAATTTTTCGTGTTCGCTCTTTTGCCATTCGTACTCGATAATTCATCAAAGTTCAAGGGTCACTTCGCGCCACTTGGCCTACTTGTTGTTAAACATTTTTCTTTTCAAATGGTTTATATTTTAACTCGGTGAGCTCGTATCGATCCTCATGTTTATTATTTTCTTCAAAAAATTATATTTCTCATTAAAATATATTTGAAAATATTATTTCATATTATTTCATATTATTACGATACATGATTGATTTCGTAAATTATATTTCGAATTTACATTTATTGTCACTATTGATCAAATGGTTATTATTATTATCACTAATGATATAACTATTATTATTATTGTGCTTATTTTATTTACATTACTTTTTTAATTATCTATTATTTATTATATAATTATTGATTATTTACATTTTTATTGTTCCCCTGTTCAAAATTAAATGTTATGTACATATTTTTTGCAATAAAAATGTTTCCAATATCAACAAGTACAACAATAATCATTGAGTTGTGGAGTGTCACACGATCTTTATGGTTAAAATTACAATGGTGCTGAGCATGAAATATCGTCTCGATTAGTAATATATATATATTTATATATAGGGAGCAAGAGAGTTTGGTGGTAACCGAGTTTGGATGGGAAGAAGCGACTGAAGCGCGGTGGAGTATCGATGAGCCATTTCTCAGGCACCTCATCAATAATCGTCGTTGTCGAGTTAAAATGTACACGATCACCACGAGAGGGCTCAAATGCGGCAATAATCGTGTCAGGGTCGTGAGATCGATGTGCTGAGGACTCGATCCATCGAGTACTCTACTTTGTACCTGCAACATCCATTATAGTGCACGTGATGCTCCTATTTTCTTTTGGAAATTTGTTCTTCTCTTTTCCGTGCCTCCTTTTTCACCCTTTCCTCCCTTTTTTCTCTCTCTCTCCTTCTCTCCCTCCCTCTCTTTTACTCTTTCGTTACTTTTTTCTCTTCTCGGATTTGCATTTGTTCATCCGAAGAAACGCTCCATTTAATTCATTTACACTTTTCGAATTTTCATTTATGTTATTTTCGTCTTATTTCATTTTGTTAAGCGGATTGACTAATTTCAGGTTTACGATTTTATTGTTGTTCGTACGGGGTTTTACTTTGTAGTTCAATTTTGAGTTTTTACGACCACAAATCTATAGAAACAAATAGTTTCGAGGGTGGTCCATATTTGCACCAATTTTTCTGCACGTAGAGGAAAAAGCGCGTCGTGCAGATAGGAAGATTAAGTATTGGCGGCGGACATTTTCTTTGAGGAACTGTGCCTAGTTGTGAAAGTCTCGAAAAATCATTTTTTCCAGAACCGAAATATTTTGACAGGATGTCATCTTATAAATGTTCCCTAAAAATGTCAAGGTCATCCGATCAAATTAACATATTGATAGGCTGTTATTTTGACAATTATAATTAAATATTTTTTCTCAAAAAAAGAGTGTTTTTCAGATGATACCTGTTCCGATACCTAAATCTTTCCAAAATTTATCATTTGACTTATGAGCTGTTGTCGACTAGGACAATTAGGCATAAACCGTATACAAGAACTAATATTAATTCTTGTAATAACAATAAAATAATAATATAATTGATTATAATAATAATAATTTATTTCCGAAACTCGCTTCCTCGTAAAAAAATAACAAACAGACGACTGTTCCATATTCGCACCAATTTCCCACATAAAAGTAAGAGGTGCGAATATGAACCCCCTTTTCAATTACATATTTTTTTTATTCACGTGGGATTCGATAAACTCGTACGTGAAGAAGAAAAAAATGGCGTTTGAAAGGGTTTTTATTCCGGCGATAAATTGTTAACCGCGCGAGAAAATTCAGCAGCGAGAGACCGCATTAAAAATGTCACGGTGGCGGTCCCGACGTCATCTCGGATACATTCGTTTGCCGATCGATCTGGACGAAGGACGAGGAAAGTTTTCCGATACAGCGGCAAAATAAATAAAAAAAAGAAAATTCATTCCGAGCAGGAGAGTCTTCTCGAGAAACGCGAGATAATGCATTTCTTTTCGGCCTCCTTTGCCTCTCCCCTCGGATCACTCTCCGCTCGTCCGCTTATCTCTAAAATGAGATATTATATATATATATATATATATATATATATATATATATATATATATATATATATATATATATATATATATATATATATATATATATATATATATTTGTATGTATGTATGTATACATGTATATTTTTTTTTCTTCGCCTTTTTCTTATTTCCGAGCAATCGTCGATAGTGCGCGATGGCTCCTGTGGCACGGGCGTAACCGCTTCGATTATTGGCGATGTCCCGATCACTGGAATGCATCGAGCCCAAAAAATATCAAGACCCATGTCCGAAAATGACAAGTCTTTGATAAGACCCACGGACCATCACTTGCTTCGCAAGGCGCCATATTTCCAGTGGAATATTAATCTTTCGCAATCGAGAGCTTGCCAATTTGAAGTCTTGATTGAAATCAAGGTGTGCCAATTTCGGTGGAACGCGGAGAAGAAGAAAAAGGCGGAAAAAAACACTTCTCGCTTTCGTATCAGGGTACACATGACGGATCAAAGGGTTGAAACTTGTTCGTGGCTTCAGTGCGGCAAAGAGAAGCCATTGAAAGCAAAAGTTTGGCTCCGCGCAATTAATTAAAGCGATTTTTTAATTAATTGTGCAGAGTCTTACAACTTTTTGAAAGTGTCCAAATTTTTCCGAAAATTTCAACATATTTTTCTTTGTATATACGTATGGAAATTATGAGGGAGATTTCGGAAAATTTTAAAGAATTTCGAAAAAAACGCGCTTAGTTGTATATATACAAACGCAGCTGTTCGAAATTCTTAAAATTCACGAGGGTGGATGAGAATGTTTCACCCCTAATTAAAAAAAAAAAAAAAAACAAATTTCCAGCCGAACGAAATTAATTTTTCAACGTCGTTTTCCTCTGACTTGATAATTTTTATTCGATTTATTTCTTACTCACTTTTTATTAGCAAAATATTCATTATTCGTGATGTTTGAACATTTATTATAGAAATATAGGCAGTGGGTCAGAAAAGTATTCGCGCATCTCGATTTTTATAAATGACCCTTCCCAAAAAAAGAAGAATATTTTTGGAGGTTATTTTATTCGATAGCTCAATTTAAATATAAATGCTGTGCTTTGACGTTGATATAAATTTTGTACGTTGATTTTTTTTACCCGTCACAGTAGTGTTTCGCCTTAATGCGATAAATACATTTAGACGGGAAAAAATTAAGCAATTTTGAGGAATTTTTTTAACTAAGAAGTAATTATTCTACAATTATCAAACCGTAGGGATACTTTAATTGCATATTTAATTATACAAAACCATTTTTTTAATTCAATTATCGTCAGAATAGCGGAGTTGTTGCAGAGTGTTACAGCAAAGTTGCCGCGGGAGTTGCGAATCGGCGTGCAGTCTAGCTTCCCGTAGACTTTCATTTGCAAAAAAAATCAACATTCTTTTCAGTTAGAAGATGTATAGTTTCTATTTGACAGTAATTAAAATGAAGAAAATGCAAATTTACGTTTTTTTTTCTTCTAATTTTTCAAAAACAATTCTCGTCAAGTATAAGGTAGCAATTTTATCAATATCTCTACCAAGTTTCAACTCAATCGGCTTAATAGTTTTTGAGTAATCCTGCGTGCCAATTTTGATAATGCAGTTTTGAGATAAAACGCGTTTGAAGTTTACCTAGAATTTGAATTAAATTGCACTAGGTACTTGTGGTAACTAATTACTTAATCTATTACAAAGTAATTAAATTATTAATAACAGTAGTGTGTTGTAATTGGTAGTTGTTAATTTAATTACTTTTTGCCCATCTTTGCCTGCCTCGCGATCTCTGCGGTCTCGCTTTTACCTGCGATGTATTCTACATGCAAAGTATACTTTCGAGATAAACGCCAGAGAAGGAAAACGTACTAAATCCACTCTTTGCGTATACAATTTTCGTATAAATTTTTGGGTCTGCTCAATATCTTCGGTGGTTTTTTATGGTTTCAGGAACGTGCGATACGAATAGGAGATTTATTTTGTTCTAGAATTGTTTTTTATCCTCATAAACAATTTAATTGTTATAATGACGATTGTGACGAAAAAGTGCATTTTGTAGAAAACAAAAGTTTAAAATAAATGTTTCTTTTTTAATCGACAATAAAAAATGGCTCTTTCATTTTTTTTGCTAGCTCCATTAGTGATGGAGACATGAACAAGGAACATTTTTACTAGAGAGACGGAACGATGAGTGAGAGGTGATGCGATTAATTTTCGTCGCTTATGTCTTCATTACTAACGGAGCTAGTAAAAAAATTTACATCTTTTATTTGAAATTTCTATCTATGAAATGCACTATTTCGTCCCAATTGTTATTTGAAAAATTTAATTGTCAGAAAGTGCCTTGGTGTATGGACTACTTGCTTGAGATAAAATCACAATTTTTTTTCGGTACCTTCAATCTGCGATTCCTACACCGTATAACAATCGAACAGCCTGGTTGGACAAAGTCATATTAAGGCGTTATACAGAGTTGCAAGGCCAAAAAAGTCGTTTTCTCACGATTTTTTTCTGGAAAAGGATTTCATTTGGGCAAAACGAAAAGTATTAGGCAGTGTAGTGGCATCTTTTAGCTTTAGATTGGCATTTTTTATTTCCAAAAATATTCATTAACATTGCTCCTGTAGGAAGTCTTCTGGCGGTCCCTGAAAAAAGTGTCCGGCGGTGAGCAAAGTATCTCCGGTTTGGATTATCTAAAATGAAAAAACCAAGAAGATTCTTTTAGGGGATAGATGAATCCAAGTATTGATTGAAGGAATAGTCGAAATTTTAATTTTTGACAAAATGGAGGCTCCGGAAAGAAACAATTTCGATTTTCGACCAAATTTTTTTCGTTAAATCGTTGAAAAAAAATAGAAATAATTATCTGAAATCTTATTCCTTCGATAAATACCTGAAGAATATATCTGACAAGGTTGTGTTGAAATTGCAGACCGATCGGTTGAGCCGTTTTTGAGAAATCGTGCTCACCGACTTTGAAAACACCGTTTTGAGAAAAACGCGTTTAAGGCGTCACCCCCACTTGTAGCGCGAAAAAAGGCCTTTTTCATCAATTTTTTTAAAGAAAACTACAAAACTTTTTAAATCGATCAATATACCATCTTAAAGAACACATCTTGAAGAACTTTCAATAATTTTTTTATTGAAAAATATTACATTGTTTAGTGGGCAAATGGCCGTCAATGAAATAATGTTTTTATATACACGGTTTGCGGTGACCAACATTGCGGCGAAGTGGATCATCTGAAAAAAAATGCGGATGGATTTAGTCAAATATAAGTATAAACTAGTCTTTAATCGAAGAATTTTAAAAAATATTCATTTTTCACAAAATGGCGGACAGTCAAAGTTAATGGTTCGATTTTAACGAAAAAAAACGGCCGGTTTTTTGCTATAAAACGGCCATTTTTTCGAAAAAAAAAATCGAACGATTAAAGACTACATTTTTATGTATTAAATAAGCCTGCAAAATTTCAAGAAGATCGGTTCATTAGTGTTCGAGTAATCTTGGTCACCGACTTCAGAAATGCCATTTTGAGAAAAACGCGTTTAAAGTTTCACTTTCAGTTTACACGAAGAAAATATTTTTTTTTGTAAACTTACATAGAGTCATCTATTCCGGGCATCAAAAAAAAACTGCACTTCAAAATATGCAATAAAAAAAATCGATTTTTTCAAAATCGCAAGTGAGGGTAACCTCTTAAAGTTTCTCGGACGCTCGGAGTCGCGTTCCGAGCGTCCTTACAAATATGTGTGTATTTCCGAGAATATTCGCTGGATCGATTTGAAATTTTTAGAGAATATACTCACATATTTGTACATTCCGAAAATGCAAGAAAAAAATTGATTTTTTTATATTTCTAACTGCGTATAACCCGTTAATGCCCTTAGAAACCATACAATGCACCGCGCAGCGCTAGAGCCGTAACGCAACTGAACGTTCTGACCTTCTCCACTAAAATCGTCATAACTCGGTCTTTTTTTGGAAGTTTTACAAAATCTTTGAACGACGTCATAGTTAAGGCCTTAGGCCACAGTAGCGGGTGTAAAATCATGTGCGAATTTGACAATTTTTTTCGTATGAAAAAGTGATTCACTCATAAAATTAATTACACATCTATTTAGTATGAATATCAAGAGGTTAGAATTTTTTTTTTCGATGTCCAAAATGGTCGATTACTCCAAACTCCTCGAAACAGCTTTTTTCCAATTGGGATGACAAATAACTTCGACAATTTTCACTCGATTTACTTCAAATTCAAAAGTTATGTTCCTCATTGCATTTCGCAGAGAAGCACGTACGGAATTTCCGATTAATCGAAAACTTTTCATTTTATGAGCAGTTTATGAGCAGTTATAACGAAATTTTTCACTGAAAATCAATTTCTTAAGTTCAAATACCTACAACTTTTGAATAAAACAATATTTTTTATATTCCGTACGTACTTCTCTAGGTATTCTAATGTAGATTGACGAGAATTTTTTTTGTTCTAGGTAAAAAATCGTGGATGCTAAATGTCACGCCGCGGAGCACATAAAAAAAGATAAAAGAAAATATTAGTAGTCAGCCATTTTGTACATCGAAAAAAAAATATATATTTTCTAACAGCTTGATATTCATGCTAAATAGGTGTGTAATTAATTTGATGAGTGAATCACTTTTTCATACGAAAAAAATTGTTAAATTCGCACATGATTTCATACCCGTTTTCCCGATTGCCCGATTTCATTACCCAAACGAAAAATCGATTTTTTTAAATTCCATGGTATGCGTACCCCTTGAGGTAGTCCTATCGCTTCACATTAGTCATACCACTGATCATACTTGAGACTTGTACAATTTATGTTTTTAACGTATGCAAAAAAAATTGTATTAACTCAATTTTCCATGTGTAAACTGTTTAATGAATTTTCACATTTAATTCGAAAAATAAAAAGATAGTTATTCCAACGATTCGCGCAGTATTTCTAGGTTTGATATTTGGCAATATTGGTTATATCTCCGTCTCTTTTTACTCAACCAAGCGAGTTTAACCTCCATGCTTTTCAACGTCGATCTGTCAAAACACTGTCAGGTGCGGGAAATATAAAGCATTGTATTCGGGCCACGACTGGTAAAAGCGTGGAAAATTTGTGTCGGCGAAATATGTCGGTTAAAAATGAAATATGTGTGGAAATTCGAATGAGTGAGATGAGGTTAGGACTACAGTCAGCTGTTGCCTTGCTGTCACGTCTCTTTATCGTAGCAAGCGGTAATAAATCCAATACCGGGAGTTCAAATTAAACTTGATATTACATAAAAATTAGGTCAATAAGCGTAATTTTTTATAAGAGCACTGGATTACTACAAGTGTTAAGTACGTAAATCTGATTATTTTTAAGAATCTGAGAGATTCCAACTATTATATACACTTTAGTAGCGATCGGAAATTGGGTTTTTGCATGTCGCCTCGGAATTCCTTCACGAAAATACGCAATTCTAATATTTCTTTTTTCTGTAATCAGGTCGATAAACGAGCCTGAAATTTTACAGAGACGATTATTAACGGAGACTTTGTCCTTGGAGTGCCATATTTCAGGTGTTTACATTTTATTTTTTTTAAACGAAACGAGTGAAGCTTTTTGAGTGCGGTTTTTTTTCTTGCTTTTATTCATGATATACAGAACGTTAAAAAATTTTTTTTTTTGAAAAAAAACCAAAATGGCGGCCGTTGCAGCTCCGCGAAAACAGGTCCTCAAATCGCGGGAGGTAAACGGCTGACATCACTGCCCCCTCTTTGTTGATCTGAAACACAAATTCAAAGCATATTATCAATCTGTGACCCTTTGGTCATGGAATGACGGATGGGTTTTTCGTTTAGTACAAATTTCGGAAAATGGCGGCAATTTAAAAAAAATGGAATTTTCGCGTTTTTTTCGCATAAAACGATAAATAATAAATGCAAAAATGTATCTATCGAAAAAACGATCCGTCATTCCGTGAAGACATATTTTCTGAGTATACTCTCCAAATTTCAGGTCGATATGTTAATTACAGCGGTCAGGAGAATGTCAGCCATTTTTAAAAACGTGTTTTCGAGAAAAACGCGTTTAAAGTTTTGTAATGTATTTACACAAATGTGTTTATAATTACCGCTAATCGGCAATGCCCGGTCCATAGAGGCATCCCTCCTCTTCTTCTAGCTGCTCATGTTGAGCTCAAATTAATTTTTTGAAAATTTCAAGGTCAAAGGCTCCCGTAATATATTTAGTGAAGCTAAAAAAAATTATGAAAATCCTATGGATTGAAGCTTGGCGATAGGACTACCTTAAAGAAGAAAAAAAGAAGTCGATTTCTTTATCATTGTAAATGTATATCTAAAGCTTAATCTGTGAATGCGACCCCTCGAAACTTTAGAGATTTACTCCAACGTACACGAGGGTTGGCAAATGCTGCTCGGAGTTTGGGAAAGTCTTGCGAAGCCCGGATGTTTCCACTGCTACGTTCGGACGAAGGGAAAAGAAGTTCGTTTGATACTGTACGAGCCCATGCATAAATTCTCAAAGACATACCTTGATCCTCCGGCTGTGTGTCGTTCACTCAAAAAGCTCTCGTCCGCAATTCCCAATGAAGAACGGATTCTCCGTTTTCTGGCCCTTTTTGACGTCCTTCTTCCGCGGTATGCCCAAACGATGTCGAAGAAGAAAAAAACCGAAAAATTTGCGCAGGTTCGTTGTGAGACTCGGAGTTCCGTTCGACCCTTAATTTGCCATCCGCCGCCCTCATCGTTTCACTTCCTTGTATACCTGCACCCTCGACGCTATCTCTCGAATAAATTAAGATGCTCGAGAAAACCCTCGTCCCGTTTTAACCTCCGCGTCACTGTGCCACGGGGATCAAGCAAAAGTCCTCCCGCTTGATGTTTTCAGGCCTCGAGGGCTTTTGTGTTGCTTTTCAGTCTGGCTGAGAAACTTTTTGCTTCCCTTTTTTTTCTCTCTCGCTACTCGTATGGAAATTTGCCCGAGGCGGAGAAAAGCCTTGACCCCGGAAACGGGAAGAACGAAAATGAAATGGCCGGAATAAAAATGAAATTTATTAGGACAGGGTTACTGGCGAAAAAAGGGTTCGGACGATTAAATTTCTTTTTTTTTGGAATCAACTCTCTGTGTCTCTTTCTCTTGCTCTTTTTTGAGCTTTCGTAATTTTTTATTTGGTAACCCGTTGCGAGATGGCAAAAAAACGAATAAAAAATGTTCTGACGGAGTTTAAATGAATTACCTTTTATTGCGATGCATACAAAAAAGACACAAAGGGCGTGAATTTAATGACTTTTGAAAAATTTGCAAAGTAATCTGGGATTTTTTTCAACAACAAAAAAATACCGACAATTGATATTCATGCTAAATAGACGTGTCGAATATTGATAAGACTTGGCAAATTTTTCAAAAGTCATTAAATTGACGCCCTTTATATATATATATATATATATATATATATATATTTGAAGACTCATGTCAATTGTTACTTTTTTAATTGAGAGAACTGTAATTTTTGCTGCTTAAAAATTACAGTTCTCTCAATTAGAAAAGTAACAATTGACATGATATGATCATGATCTTCAAATATATATATATATATAAAGCATAAAAATAAATAAATGTCTTTTTTTGGAATCAACTCTCTCTGTCTCTTTCTATACACACACACACACACACACACACACACACACACACACACACACACACACACACACACACACACACACACACACACACACACACACACACACACACACACACACACACATATATATATATATATATATATATATAGAGAGAGAGAGAGAGAGAGAGAGAGAGAGAGAGAGAGAGAGAGAGAGAAAGAGACAGCGAGAGTTGATTAAAAAAAAAGACATTTATTTATTTTTATGCTTTATATATATATATATATATTTGAAGACTTATGTCAATTTTTACTTTTTTCAATTGAGAGAACTGTAATTTTAAGCAGCAATTTTTAAGCAGTGAAAATTACAGTTCTCTCAATTAAAAAAGTAACAATTGACATGAGTCTTCAAATATATACATAAAGCATAAAAATAAATAAATGCTTAAGGTGAATAACTGATTCAATATCCCTGTATATTTATCATAGATAAACAAGGATATTGAATCAGTAAAAATTAAAGGGAGGACACCACTGTGAAGGCCCGAAAAAGGTCGATTTTCCGATTTTTTTTGTTTTCTAGATTATTCATTTGGGATTTGGAAAAAAGGTATGCTATTAAGCATACATTGACCTTATTTACTGTACATTTTATAAGGTGTACGTATATAAGATGTACAAGAAATGTTGTTCAATGACCGGATCGATAACTTGACAATGGTTGGTCTGAAAAATAAAAATGTTTCATAATCTATATAAATGTAGTTCTCGTTGTATGTAGACATTTTTCGAAAAATAATGTTAACCAAATGGCCAGTATTTAAAAAAAAGTGTAAATTTGACTTACATTCAGGGACGTAAAAAATACTAAATATCAAACAAACAAAAACGACCACGTACAACGATTGGTTTTAGTATGCGTACCTGATCTCACTAAACCGTCTGTAACTTGTTCAATATTCGAACGCGATTTTTTTCAATATCCTTCTCTACCAATCAATAAATCTTCACAAATATAAAATAAACGTTAGATGAGTAGAATTCGGAATTCATCAACACTTGCCACGTAAAAGTTCACGCATCACAGATATGGCAGCCGAAACCTTGTCAAATTGAAAACTCTATTTTCTCTTTTTTTTCTCCTCGACTAATTATTTTGCAATAACCACGATAATTTTCCAACGAAAATGCAATCTCATGGCTAATGCCTTCAGGTTCTTCCGCGCATCATACAAATCAACAAGTTGAGAAAGTTTCTCACTTTTTCCGTACAACTTTCGGCCAGTGAAAATTCAACAAAAGTGTCCCGAACTGAATTGGTCGAAAGCAAAATAAGTGATTTTTCAGTAAAACCGAGAATAATGAATGGGGAGCATAGGAATCTGACATCTCTGCGTCACTCTGAGATTTCCAATATAATTATATTCGAACTTTTATATATATAGAAAATAAGAAACACAATAAAAAATCAAAATAATGACAAAGATTTATATATATTTATATATATATATATGTATATATATATAAAAATAATTCTTTTTCATTATTTTGATTTTTTATTGTGTTTCTTATTTTCTATATATATAAAGGTTCGAATATAATTGAATTAAAAAAAAACAATAAGACCAAATATATATATATATTTAATTTTTTGTCTTATTGTTTTTTATCCTTTCACAACTTCTACTTCTCCCTCTCTCTCTCTCTCTCTCTCTCTCTCTCTCTCTCTCTCTCTCTCTCTCTCTCTCTCTCTCTCTCTCTCTCTCTCTCTCTCTCTCTTTTCCTCTTTCGTCTATTTATACTCTCAATGTGCACAATCCGAGTCGCTTTTTCTCGCCACTTGTGTCTTTCGAGCTTTTTACCTGGCTTTTTCTTCACTTTCGCCTGTCCTCAGTTTCATTCTTCTCTTCACCCTACCCTCCTTGCTCCTCTGCCTGGCGCTTTTCCACGCTTCTTGCTTTTCATAATTGCTCGTCATTAAAAGCAAGCCAGCCAGAAGTATCCCGTCACGAGGCAACTATCTTCGTAACTTTCATATCTTTCGACCCTTTCATATCTTTCGAGATACCTTTCTCTATCTCGAGTTTTCTCATCTACCGTTACCTTCACACGCCTCTGGTCGTTTCTGAAAAAAAGTGAAAATGGCCCTACTCGCGCACAATCCCATCCCTTTTTGCCCTTTACGCGCTATGGCCCTTCCGTGCCTTGTCCCTTCTCTCCGTGCCTTGTCCCTTCAACCCTTTTGTCTGCTCGTATCACTTTCGACCACCTCGCGTGTCTTACCCGAGACAACCCCTATTACAGTCACTCCCTTTTCAATGCTGTACCCCCGTGTCTTCCTCGGCCCTTCCCCGAGAGATCTCGCGGGATTTCTCACGTGCAAAGAAAATCGGGGAATCGTTGCGTTCATTATTGCTCGCTGACAGATCTGAAATGTTTATTTCGAGGGGACGAAGAAGGGATCAATAATTCGTCGAAGCGATTCACCGGTGGACGAGAGCACTCGACTCATTGTCGGTCTAATTGCTATTGGGTCGCCCATTTTCGTCGTGATGATCGTGCTGGAAAATCCCTAGGGAGCTTCGACGAATAAACTTCGGTGGTGAAGATTTTGTTTTTTTTTCTGTGTTATTGTTATTTTGGGAATATTTCCCGATTTTAGCGTATTAAATAAATGTCTGCCATTTTCGTTTTCACGTGAGCGAATTATAAATGTATTTTTCTGACATTTGTCCATTATTTATTTTTCAGATACATTTTAAGGCGTTACTCCCACTTGTAGCGTAAAAAAGGCCTTTTTCATGAATTTTTTAAAAGAAAACTACAAAACTTTTTTAATCGATCAATATACCATCTTAAAGAACACATCTTGAAGAACTTTCAGTAATTTTTTTATTGAAAAATATTACATTGTTTAGTGGCAAATGGCCGTCAATGAAATAATGTTTTTATATACACGGTTTGCGGTGACCAACATTGCGGCGAAGTGGATCATCTGAAAAAAAAATGCGGATGGATTTAGTCAAATATAAGTATAAACTAGTCTTTAATCGAAGGATTTAAAAAAATATTCATTTTTCACAAAATGGCGGACAGTCAAAGTTAATGGTTCGATTTTAACGAAAAAAAACGGCCGTTTTTTGGCTATAAAACGGCCATTTTTTTTTTTCGAAAAAAAAAAAAATCGAACGATTAAAGACTATATTTTTATGTATTAAATAAGCCTGCAAAATTTCAAGAAGATCGGTTCATTAGTGTTCGAGTAATCTTGGTCACCGACTTCAGAAATGCCATTTTGAGAAAAACGCGTTTAAAGTTTCAATTTCAGTTTACACGAAGAAAATATTTTTTTTTGTAAACTTACATAGAGTCATCTATTCCGGGCACCAAAAAAAAACTGCACTTCAAATTGCACTCCAAAAAAAATCAATAAAAAAAATCGATTTTTTCAAAATCGCAAGTGGGGGTAACCCCTTAATTCTTTATTCTGCGGATGCATTTTAATTATTTATTTTCGAGTATTGTTGTTAATAAATATTTATACTTTTGATACATTATTTTTGAATATTTATATTTCAAGTATCTTAGCTATAAATATTTGTTTGCAGACACATTATAAATATTCATGTTCGAGATGCATTATTTGGTGACAAGATAAGCGAAACACAGAGCAAATGGGAGACATGCGTACCCATAACAATGCATCCACACAATATTTATTCGCGCAAATACTTTTTTTCCACTCGAAATGTAGAGATGAAAAGTGTGATAAAAAAAAGTATCAAAATCATGCCCGAAGCTTCAGTCACCGGCAACGGGGGCAATTTTTTTTTCGTAAAATATTCATGCGGTACAGCGCGTAGCTGGAGAAAGAGATAGAGAGAATAATATTCTTTCAACTATGCACGTGAACTGGGATGTATTGCGAGAACAAATACGAAAATGCGAAATTCAACGCTTTTTCGTTTCCGCAAACGGGAAACTTTTCTCGCACACGGCATGATGGCTTTTTTATTTATTTTTTTAAATTTTATTCTAGGCTGTTTGACGTTTTCGTATCCGAATCGCTTGTCCGTCGCTTTGAAGGGCCGGATGCTGAATGCAATATCCAATTATCTTTCCTGTTACCCCGGCTTGTCCGTGATGGATGCAGATTCAATCGGGTTACATCGAGTCAACGTTATCCTCAATTAATACGAACGAGGCGGGATTAAATATTTCGTTGAATTCCGATATTTTGTGTTCTTTTTGCATGTTGAGCCTCGGGCTAATTTGTTTTTCCCTGTTTTCACATCTTTACTGATATAGTGTTCAAAATTGAATACGAGCAAAACATTTTCGTTTGCTTCATTACCTTTTCTGTCGTTTCTTTTTATCCCTGTTTTTTTTTTCATTATTACGACATCCAATTGTCGAAATCAAATTGTTACCTTGAGATTTGTTAATTTACTGGATAATTATTGTTTATAAGGGGATGCGTGTAATAAATTATTCAGTCTAATAAAAATAGTCGTGTTTTATAAATAGTCGAGGGTCTAAAAAAATCGTCTTTGATAAATAATGCATTCAATTTGCCGTTGAAAACTTTTCAGGTAATTAACTATTTAAAAAATTGGATTAAATGAACAGTGGAAGGTAGAGAATAATTTTATAAAGTGATTTTAAAAAGACGGGAGATTTAATAAATAGTTGAAGGTATATAAATAGTTGAGGCGAAAAAATGTACGTGCTTACGAAGTAGTTGAGTGCAAAAATAGTTTTCCGTAACAATAATTGCAGCTACATAATGAACGTATGTAAAAAAAAGTGGTGAGTGAATAGCTGTGGATGTAAAGTGGGCGCTTCTAAAAAAGCCGAGTTCATTAAGTAATTGAGTCCAAAATCAGGCGGGCGTGAAATCGAACAGCCCCAAATGATAATCAATGGTAATGCATCGAATGCGGTGTCATTATTCACGATACCACCTCGCCCAGTCGCACGAGGGTTTCAATATATACAGGGTGTCCTATTTCGAACAAGCAACTCGAATATCTTCGAATCCCTTGACGATACAAAAATATGTTTCAACTTTTTTGGGACTCAACTCTTCGGTAATTACGGTTTCTTCAATCTACTATTTATTCAATACAACTATATTTCACACTCAACTATTTATTGAAGTCGACTACTTCGTATCCTCAACTGGTCATTGAACACGAGTATTTTTGGTCTCAACTATTATGAACGCTTGCTAATTTTAAACTGATTGTAGAATACGACTATTTTCAACACTCAACTATTTATCGACTATTTTATGATGGCAACTATTTATGAAAGGCAACTATTTTTGGTCTCGACTATGATAAACACCATTATTGTCGAGACTCAAATGATTACTCAAAACAACCATTTTTTACGCTCAACTATTTATTGAACTCGACTATTTCGTATCGTCAACTATTTATTGAAAACGAGAATTTTTTGCCTCAACTATGAGAAACGCTGCTGTTTTGAGAGACGCAACTGTTTATTGAAAACAAATATTTCCCACAGTCGACTATTTATGGAAAACAATTATTTTTCGGAACCAACTATTTACTGAACTCGATCATGTTGCACCCCCGACTAGTTATTGAATACAACCATTTTTAACCCCAACTGTTATAAACACTGGCATTTTTCGAAGGAACTAATTATAAAAAGCGACCATTTTTCACCCTCAACTATTTATTCAACGGGATTATTTTATACTCTCAACTATTTATTAAACACCTCTTTTTAGCATTAACTATTATTAACTTTCCTATTTTTGAGAGTCAGATAAATATAAAATACAATTATTTTCCAAACTCAACTATCTATCGACTATTTCGTAAACTCAACTATTTATGGAACACAACTATTTTTTGACTTGACCATTATAAACCCTGCTTCTTTAGATTTAATTGATTCTGAAAAACAACTATTTTTCACACACAACTATTGATTGAACACGACTATTTTGTACCCTTAACTTTTTATTAAACACAACTACTTATATTGAACACAATTTATAGTTTTACTATTCTTAGCTTTAAATACTTTCAGACCCAGCCGATTATTAAAAACAACTATTTTCACAGTCAACTATTTATTGATCACGTGTATGCACCCTCCCTCCCCACAATTATTTATTAACCACAACTATTTCCCGATGAGTACATTCGTTCTATATTGCCCCGTAAAGGACATACAAAAGTCAACTTCCTTTTCTCAAATGGAATAATTTATTTCTTGACATCAATCGATGCAACTCACTATTCCATGCACAAATGTACTGCATCGGCATAACTATATTTAAAAAATGATACCATATTCCAAAATAAACTTGACCTTCGCGTGACCCCTACGCTTCCTTACAGAAAGATACACCAGCCAATGCGCCCCCTCAAACAATTAAACTTTTGTCTAAAGGGGGGAGATACCTTTAGGTGAGAAAAAATGGCCGATTTTCATGATTTTTTATAAGGCATTCTTCGCTATTTTTGAGACTTAGGGTATGTTTTATTACTACTTTCGGCTGTGACATGGTATTTTTTAAAACTAATTTTAAAAGGGGGCGGAGGTATCGCTTGGTCTTCTGAGCGGGTTGCGGCGGATATTGTCAGACGGCGTGACACGTAGCGTCGGCGGGATTAATCTGGCAAAAAAAGCAATGAGGAATTTTATTTCATTAACACTCATACGCAGAATATGAACCAAGAAAAACTGAGAAATGTTGAAAATCGATGAAATGGTACGCTTCGAAACAAAAGAATTAAATTTTCCGAAAAAAATGGCTGTATTTTACAATTAAAAAATACTTTTTTTTAATAAAAAAAATACTTTTAGAGTTATGCTTTAACAATAAGGTTAGAAAGATTAATATAAAATTTCATCAGAATCGGTTGATTAGTTTTTAGCTATACCTCCGCCATTTTTGAAGATTGATGACGAAATTAAAATACCACGTAACAGCCGAAAGTAGTAACAAAACATACCCTAAGTCTAGAAAATGGCAAAGAAATCTTTCTTTAAAAAAAAATCATAAAAATCAGCAAATTGTTTTCTCGCCTGAAGGTATCTCCCGTCTTAAGCGTATTTCAATGCCGCTAATAGCTTGAAAAATACGCGCGTAGTTTGGGCTTATTTCAGGTAGTTCGATGAAAATGGGACACCCGGCATACACACGCGCGACTGTCGCCACTCTCGAATCGTCGTCGCTTTTGATAATCGTCATTAATTACGTTAACACGTTCGGCCGTTTAGTCCCGCGAAATCGAACGATTTACCGATTTTAATGTCGTCACCCGACATTTCCGGCTCCCATTTTGTCATCGTTCACCGACCGCGTGCACCGACTAATGGATCGGTCATTAACGAATCAGTGGCTTGTCCAATGTTTCCACGCAATGCACGTTTTTTTCTTCTCCTTTTTTCAATAAAACTCGAGCCTGAGACAATTATCTCAAACCAGAGCGTCAAACGAAAGCAAAGAATTCCTCATACAAGTTGAGCAAATTTTTATAAAAGATGGCGAAACCTTTTCTGCCAATAGGCAGACAGGATATTAACGAGTGTAATGGGAAGTAGACGCAGGCTTGGGTCAAAGGGTCAAGGGAGAAAATCGCGCTGACGCATGCGAGCAAAGCTTATCAGTTTAGGTCAAAGTCCTTCGTACGTGAGCCAAAGTGATATCCATGCTATGGATATTGTATGTTTTACGAGAGCCAGTCACTATTTGAAACGCGAATTTTGGCCTATAATTAACGTCAATCAAGTCTGGCAGACAAAATTTTCAGCGACGTTTCTCTCGCAGGAGTAAGTCAATATGGGGCAGGGGGCCCAATTCAAAATGTTACAGGCTGACACTATCAATTCATATATGTTCGAGGAAGGACCTGCTGAATTTAACGAGAATTTTTATTTATTCGAAATCACATTTTTTCGTTAAATTGAGTATAAATGAAAAATGCGCCGTTTCTGGCCTGTCGAAGCCGAATTGGAAATCACAAAATCATTAATATCATTATTGGATATTAAAATGATAAAAAACGTAAAAAAAAAATATTATTGATTGAAAAAAAATAAAAGGAAAAATGGGCCCACAATGAGACTAGTCTTAAAAATTATAGAATGGGTCACTCTATTTTAGAGAATTTTTTGAAAAAAGAAAAAAACGTCGATCATCTTTAAAAAAAAAATAGTTTTCACTTTAGAAGCAAACAAAAACGTCGTCATTGATAATTGACATTTTTTCATATTTTTTCGAAAGTATGTTTCAAAATGAAAATCTCAATTAGTCCAGGAGTTATCAGTTCCAATGTTTCCAAAACTTCTGAAATTGACATTTTGTTGGAAAATTATAACTCCTAAAAGAGAAGAGATAAAAATCTAAAAATTAGTGTGTATATTCCTTTCATGGGGTACAATTTTAAGAACAATCAGGAAAACAAAAAATGATGGGGGTCACGGGCTAGCTCAAATGGCGTGGAATATCCCGTATAAATAATTTTTATTATACATCAATAATTTCATTACTGTATATTTTGATTCATTTTATTTACTTAAAATGACTATTCTTAATGAATAATTCACGAAACTCGAAAACTGTGCAACGAAAAAATTACTTACTAAATTACACATTGATGATTACTCACTGCGAAACACCACAAAAATTTCGTGCCGAGAAGTTATCACGGAAAGCAGAACAACAAATACTGCTGTACGAAATATCCCCGGGGACAGCGAACGCGTACCGCAAATTTTAAGGGCACTTTTTTACTCCGTGATAACGAACACAAAAGAGTTACCAAAACTCGTTGGGGGGTGGTTTGAAAAAACCGTTTTCTGTGACGCTACAAAAATTCAATTTACTTCTCTTTCAAACCCAGTTTATTGACTACAGCGGCTGTATATCTATATAGCTGTATGTCACGAGAGTCTGGTCAGAGAGAGAGAGAGAAAGGAAATGTGATTGAGAGAGTGACGTATCCTTGGTCGAATCCTGGCGTATACATGCGTGTATATATATATATATATATATATATATAAACAATATATCCTCCCTTAACCATGGTCAGCTTGTATTACGCGACGTAACAAAATTCGATCCATCCTCACGCGACTCGCCACGGTGTTTCATGAAGCTTACTCGTGTGTGTATGTATACATATATATATACACACACACACACACATATATACATATATATATATATAGACATGGGTTTTTATCAGACTTCCCTATCAGGGGACACCAATTCTATCGAAAATATTTGATTTCACTGACAGACACAAAACGTACATTACGTTAGCGCCGATTTGGAGGGTAATTAAAATAAAATAACACAAATTGAACCCGAGCGAACGTATATCGACGAGAAAACCTTCCCTTTGATGATCTCACCTCAAGAAACATAGAGATACGTAAAATTTCCGAAAAATATTTCTTCAAGCCCCTTTTACGTATTACAAAGCAGTGATTAATTTTTTTTTTTTTGATGCATAGTTTTTTCATCAATGAAAATAGAACAATTTTTTTTACCGAAAATCGATACTTTCACTTTAGACAGCCGTTTGTCAAAACTGAATATTTTATTAAATCCTTCGTCCACGTATTAGATAATGTCTACAAACATTAAATATGTTTGAGTCTTTTATTTCGGATGATTTGTTTTCCAGCAGCAGTCGTCACCGCAAAGGATGTTTTTTAAACAGCGGTCTGCACAAACCGTTGTATCTACCATATTTATAAATATATTATAATTCAAAAATTGGAGAAGATAATTAAAACTATACTCTTTAATGTCAAAGGAAAACAATTTAAAAACGTGCGCACATTTTGCAAGAAAAAATTCACAAAAATTCCTCTTTTTCCAGCCACGAGCTAGGACTTTCAGTCTAGACGCTCACTCTTTTATCCTATATATATATATATATATATATATGATAGTGCGTCAACCTTTATTTCCCTATTTAACTTGCTCTGATTTGAAATCGGAGCCTCATATGTTTTTGGGCTCACTGAATCCGAATTTGAAGTCAAAATTTGAAAATTCAAAATGGCGGCGCCAATATGGCGGACAAAAGTCAAAAACTTTACTCGATTTAGATGAAAATTAGTACTCCGGGATTTTTGAGATCGCTTATTACGAATCTGAATTTTAAATTTGAAAATGAAAAATGTTCAGACCCATAGTCAGTGACCTACACAACCTATGAGTACCGAGTTTCATCAAAATCAATCTGTATTATTTCTATTTTTATTCGCCACATTTTTTCGTCATTGGGAATTCCTGAATTTTTAGTTCAGATTCGTAATCAGCACCCTTAAAAAGCCCAGAGTACAAATTTTCAGAATAAAAAATTTTCCTGCCATTTTGGGCACTTTTTGTCGAATTCTCTCGTTCAACGAAGGGGCCGAGAAGTCTAATTCCTAAAAATGTTGTTGGGTCACTCATCCAAGTATTTAACATTTTTAGGAATTACGTTCATTTTAATATAAGGTACAAACATGGAGGTTATGTTTGTACCATAGTGACCAAACCGTGTTACTTTTATCGGCGATTTATTTAGTTGGATAGTTCATGTATAGCACGGTAAACGGAGTATAAAAGTGCGCCGGATGCATGAGGAGAGAGACGTAGAGAGAAAGAGAGAGAGAGAGAGAGAGAGAGAGAGAGAGAGAGAGAGAGAGAGAGAGAGAGAGAGAGATGTGATTCAGCACGTACAAAGTCCCTCAGGATAAGACCACGGTACATATATGGAAGCCGAAAAAGCCACCGGGATTCCCGGACGTGACCGAGACTCGAATATAAACGATATAAACGACAGAAGAACCAGGAAGTACGATTGTGGTCACGAGCGTAACGAGACTTCCCTCGCCTAAACCGCGCTTTCCACATTTTCCGCTCGATCGAATCCCCCGCCTGTCACTTTGCTTCTTCGTCTTCTTTATTTTCCACCGAGTGCCCACTGTCGTCCCCAGAATCCCCGCAGAACTTATTCCCACGTCTATACGCGTTTAATCACGACACAGGTTTTGACAGGCTTAAGGGGGGAGATACCTTCAGGCGAGGAAAAATCTACTTATTTTCATGTTTTTTTTTTTAAGGTAAAGATTTCTTCACCATTTTTGAGAGTTAGGTTATGTGTTATTATTACTTTTGGCTGTTATATAGTATTTTTTTTATTGATCTGTCAAAAATGGTGGTGGTATGTCACGGTCTTCTAAACGGGGCGGGGCGGATGGCGCCGGACGGTGAAGCACGTAGCGTCGGCGGGATTAATCTGAAACCAACTAACGAGGATTTTTCTTTTATTAATACTCACATCAGACAGAATATGAACCAAGAAAGTGAGAAATGTTAAAAATCGATGAAATGGTACGCTTTGAAACAAAACCTGCCTTTTGAAAAGAAAAAAAATATTTTTTTTTTACTTTTCGAAAAGAATCAGGATCATGTTTTAGACAATAAGGTTAGAAGTATTTAAACCAAATTTCATCGGAATCGGTCGATTAGTTTTTTAGCAATACGTCACGCCAGTTTTGAAAATGCAGTTTAGAAGACATTTTAGAAAAAAAAATAATTAAAAAAATATCATGCAACGGCCCAAAGTAGTAACAAAACATACCCTTGGTCTCAAAAATGGTGAAGAAATCTTTCCTTGAAAAAAAATCATGAACGTCAGCGAAGTTTTTCCTCGCCTAAACGTATCACCCCCTTAAATAAATTTTTTTAACGTATTGTAGTACGAGTGATCCAACTGACAACGAATGATTTTTTTTATCGTTTTCATACGCACCACATTAGTTGAAGTGGAAAAGACAGAAAAAAGCTCATTCAGATACGATGATGGAAGTTCGTACGTGAGTGGAAACCGGAAGGGAGGAAAAAACGCTACGATTTGCGCACGAACGATTCTCGAGGATTTTCCAGACGGTTCGAGAAATGCGGTTTTCCGGGCGGGAAAAAGCTATGGGCGTTTATCCGTTTATATTCACTCCATAAAGTTTTCTTTCTATGGAAAGTCCGGACGTAAACTCGATACACATATTTTTTTGCCAACAGTCGCGGCTCTGTATCGCCTCTTACAAGAGTCCAAGAGTCTTACGGACGACGCTGCCGAGAAGCATCGGTACGCCTCGGTACGTTCGAGCTTTTCGAGCCCCATCAGTCTTCCAGAGGACGGAGATAATGGAAATAGAAAGTCGTGTTCAATAATTAGTTGAGGATAAAAATAGTTGTATTTATTAGATAGTTGGTTCTGAAGGATATCCGCGCTTACCGAGTAGTCGAGTGCAAAAATAGTTGCGCTTAATTTTGGGGGTGCTAAATGGTCGTGTTTGATGAACAGTTCAGTCGAAGAATAATTGTCTTTGAATGGACTATTGAGTCTAAAAAGAGTCGTGTTGACCGAATAGTTGAGTCCGAAAATAGTTGTGCCCAATCAATAGATGGGGGTGCAAAATAGCCCTGATCAATAAATGGTTGAGTGTATAAAATAGTTGCTTTTATGCTAAGATGAGAGTTAAAAATAACAATGCTTATAATAGTTGAGGTGAAAAATAGTTGTGTTTAATTAACAGTTGAGGGTACATAGCAGTCAAGTTCAATAAATAGTTAATTGTGAAACGTCGTCGTTTTTTCAATAACTAGTTGTGTGGCAAAATAGTTGAGGCCAAAAATAGTGAAGCGATAAATTCTGTTCAATAAATAGTCGAGGGTGCAAAATAGTCGTGTTCAATAAGTTGTTGAGTGTGAGAAAAATAGTTGTTTTTAATAATCAGTTGGGTCTCAAAAATAGCAGTGTCTACAATAGTCGAGGGCAAAAATAGTTGTGTTCCTTAAATAGATGAGGTCACGAATTAGTCGGTAAACAGTCGAATGTGAAATACAGTTGTATTTGATAATCAGTTGAGTCTCGAGAATATTGGTGTTTATAATAGTCGAGACCAAAAATAGTTGTATTCCATAAATAGGTGAAGTCACGAAATAGTCCATAGATAGTTGAGTTTAAAAAATAGCAGCATTTATAATCATTGAGGCCAATGAGATTTGTAGTTAATAAATAGTTGTGGGTACAGTATAGTCATTCTCAATAAATACGTAAATAAAAAAACTGTTATCTCTGAATAAATAATTAGCTCTAAAAAATAGTTATATTTAATAAATAGTTGATTTTAAAAAATACAGTGTTTACTTAGGAGTTGGGTCCCAAAGCACTTATACTCAATAAGTAGCTACTTCAGTAAGTAAGTACAATAAGTCTTCAACAGCACTGACTGTTCACTTTTTTCATCCCCTCTTCGTTTTGGTCATAATTTAACTGTACGAAAGATTTTAGCGAAGAGGCTATTAAACTTTAATGGACCACTATTGTTTGCCTGCAGTGATCCAACTATCGATAAGTTAATGAGGTAAGCGTCGAGAGAACGCGGTCATATCCTATCATCGATCTAGAGAATAGCCATCACCGTCGAATATGCATCATCATTGCCGTTAGCTTTTGTTTTTCCACCCCCTCCGGAGTAACCATTAATGGTTTTTATCCCGCAATTAGGGAATCCCATAATATTCAACACTAGTCTAAATACCTCTATGATTACTCACAAAACTTCATATACACATACATAAATATAAGAAAAAGCGATTTTAAAAGCAGTCCTCGACTTTACGAGCAGTGGGTACCCCCATTAGCATCTTGCCCTCATTTGTCCTAGGCAAACTTTAGTTAATGTAATTTTAGTTAATGTATGAGCAAATAATGATTTGTCTAAAAAAAGTAAAGACTACCCTCAAAACAGTCAGCTGTGCTGACAGACTGCATTACATAGTTATAAAGCGTTCTATTAATTCTGAAAAGGGATATTATTTATTTTTTCTATTTTTCCCTCTTTGTCGTATTTTTAAAGTAATAAAATTATTAGATAAAGTTTTTGAGAAAGTGCAGGGATTATTAAATTTCTTGTCTGTCATTCTTACATTACCACTTTTAAATAAGTACTTTAAAAATACCCTTATCATCATTGTACCTCACTATTAATCGAAAATTCTATATATATATAACTTTCGATGCATAGTAAAGTATCATAACGAAAGTAATAAATATATCACGGTCCATATCAAATTTCCCGAAATATTTAGCCTCAACCAGAATTTCCTTACTTCAAAAACACGAGAGAGAAGTAAAAATTCCGAAAAAAATCAGATTCATTTAAATGATGATTATTTTATTTTTTATTCATTTGTACATACCTAAGTATTTATATGTATATCCGTACACAAAATAAAATCATCATCACCTGTAAATAAATATGATTTTTTCAGAATTATGTTTTCTTTCTCATATTTTTGAAGTTATGATATTAAGGGAATGGAATAATGAAATATAAGTATACATATTAGGGTGGCACAATGTTGAGCTCTATTTTTCCTTTTTTCAATATACAATTATCTTCTTTAAAGAAAAAAAAATGTCGCGGAAGCTGCGAGCGGTTGAAAAATATTTAGAGTTTGCTCAAGCCTCTCAAAAATTCAAATTGTCATTCAAAAATCGATTTTTTTTCGACTTCTCACCCATAAATTTTACGCTTTATAATTTTGAAATTAACCTCTCGAAAGCTCTATTCTAACAATGAATATCTAGTGGTCGCTCAAGGTTTTCGAAATTCAGAAGTTTTGCCAAAAAATTTATCTCGCATGCACTATAATTCCTTGTAGCATAAAAACAAAATAAACGGCGAAATGTTACATTTTCTGAATAATTTATTATAATCATTTTTAACAAACACCCATTAGACGATATGTATTATTATGTATTATGGCGTCGCTCGTCACAGAGTACAGCTACGATTGGTCCGCAGTTTGACTAACGAGACCAACTGTGGGACGCATTGTGATGCGCGGGAAACAGCTGCCATTTCAGTATTACGAATGAAACGACCTATAATTTTGTTTTCGAACAAGAGCTTTAAAGAATTATATTATGAGAACAAAGATTATAATTCTTGGGTTCGAAGTGTGAGGTAAATTCGAAAAATCTGTTTCTAAAGAAAAGAGGATTAATTGTTTGGTAAATTTTACAAAACGTCAAAACTGTAAGTGAGAAGCGTGAAAAAAATTAGCGATAATTGGAAGTTTCAAAGCTCTTGAGCGACCACTAAATATTCATTGGCCTGCTAAAGCTTTCGGGAGGTTGATAAAAATTATAAGGCGTAAACTTCATGGGTAAGAAGTAGACAAAAAAATCGTCTTTAACGAAAATTTGCATTTTTGGAAGGCTTGAACGGCCTCTAAATATTTTTTGACAACATTTTTTTTTTAAGAAGATGCTTGGATGTCGAGAAAAAGGAAAAAAATAGAGCTCAAAATTGTGCCACCTTAATATATACACACTAAATGAAATCATTATCACCTTTAAATAAATAGTATTTTTTCAGAATCTTTTTTTCTTTCTTGTACTTTTAAAATACTGAAGTTCTCATTAAGACTGAATATTTCTTGAGAATTGATATGTGTACGACCTTTACCATTTCCACTATCATACTTCACTCTCTATCCACAGTTATATATACATACATATATATATATATATATATATATATATATATATATATATATATATATATATAAATGGACGTGTACGCGGAAAAGGTTGAATGGAAATGTCTCGGGGTCGTCCAGGCCAATGACATTCTAATTAATGAACAACCCAGTGGGCTTTGCTCGGGGTAACTAACGACACCGGGGTCGCAATGAGGGCGTCGAGGGCGAATCTATTCTCACCCCGCCCTACACCAGCGACAGCAGCATACAGCGGAAAGAACTTTCACGTGCATCGCCCTTTTTTTATTATTATTTTCCTTCGACCGTTAAACCATTGCACAGATGAATAAATACATATACGTAGAGGCGAGGTGAGTTGAGCAAATTAGCCGAGCACGTTGCTCGTAAAACGAGAAAAAGCTTCGAGCTCCCGCCGCGTTTGCGGTTTCTCTCGGAACTCTAATCCTCGTCGCTGTCGCGTCCGAATATATTTGCAATTTTCACACAGCGTCGAATTGACGCGGCTGCTTGTTTGACGATTCTCTTGCGAGGAGTGCCCATCCGATTAACTTCGAAAAAATCTGGAACGTACTTTGATCATTGAGGAATATATGGAAAGAACGAGATATAAAATTAAACATCAAGGAATAATAACATGTTGTTTCTTAACTTTTTTGTTTTTTTTTAAATCAAGTTTTCAACGAACGGATTTATAACAATTTTAATTTTTTTTATATCTCAGTGCTATGATTTTTTTTAGTTTTCTGATAAAATTAGTAATAAACAGGTTTATGGTAAAATTATAAAACGTGAGTATATTTGGTGTTATCACTGATAACTATTGGTATTTGAAATAATAAGATCATTGTTGCTACTGCTTCGAAATACAGTTGAACCATAAGACACAAAAATCGTTCGAGATACAGACCCAAAATTTAAAAAAGGCTATTTTTGCCCTTGATATCCTTGGGATACTTATTTTATTATTCCTGAAGATCAACAGCCCGCTTAAGGGAATAATTATGATCCCATACCTGTTATTAGAGAATTAGAGACAGATTGATAATTTTATTTATATGTATAAAAACAGTGAGAAAAAAATTATTGGCTCACTTCGTTTTTTAAAAATAACTTTCGAAACAGAAACACATATTGGCTGATCATTTTATTCGGTAACTTATTCCAATGTTAGTATACATAACGAATGTTAATGGAAATCTACAGAAAACACGCACAAAAATGTGAACTGGTCAATCACTTTTTTCACATGTAAAATTTAAAGAAATGGACAATCTGTAAAAAAAATTATCACATGATTACTTTCATCAGCAACGATAAATACAACATTGCCAGACATTGCAAATCAATTACATCCTTTTTTTACTCAAAATCATATTTATTGACTATTGAATACCTTTTGTAACTATTATTTTTATTCGAGACATAAAAAATCGCGATTCCAAGCACATGTTAGAATGAAACCGGAAAAACTGCTTGAGTATTTGTCAAAATTGACCTAAGAGGCGCACTTTTTGCGACAATTTTCTTGTCACCATATACTACCATATTTTCCTATAAACACGAAGAAACGAATAATCGACATTTTTTGCATCAACCAAAAATGTATGTATATATATGTTTAGCTAGGAGAGGATGAAGCTTATCGAGACCGAGTTATTTCCCAAATGCCACTGACAGCATTCAAAACCCATAACCCTTTCGTCACCTTGCCCCCTTAAGCCCCAACAAGGCTTGCTGCTCGAGACACATATTTGGCGCAGCTCCAACCAATTATTCGACATTTTCCGGGGATAAACGATTCGATCGACGCTCCGTTTCGTCGTCGAGCTTGTCACTATTATTTGTCCCTCTCATTATAGGATATCTTCGAAGGAAAAGCATTCCCAAGGCACGAACCTTCTTACCCCATGTCCGATAGTGAAGACTATCTCTTGTGGAATTAATTCTAGGAGTGAAATTTTTAAATTGGGGATAAATAAATTCAGGAATTTAAATTGTGGAAGCAATTCGCGATAATTTGACGACGGAGAACAATCAAATTGCTGAGTTTCCAGGGCTAACGCAATAATTGCATTGACATGAACCCAAATCCAATCGAACGCAATCAAGTCAATTTAAATGCAATTGTCACAGGAGAATTCAATACTGGCGTGCAAAGTTAAAAATTCATATCCGCGATGATGAAGAGATCGAATTCCCATCGTTATTGATTTCACTCGCAAAGAAGTTCAAATATCTAAATAGTACTATAAATGATCAACCTTTCTGAATATTTTGAGATGATTGAGTGCTTGAATGAATGGTCTGCATGAGGCAGAACACCAGAAGCAGAATAAAATTGTTCCTCGTCCGTTCACTCGAATATTTTCTCGTGACCGATGGACTCCGAGATACTCTGGAAATAAGTGCAGGACATTAACAATTCTAGTCATATGTATAATTCTACTGACAATACGATTTTCTTGCGATAAAAACCAAATCCAGAAGTTCTCGTCGAACGATGGGTCTTTGTGTATCGCGAGGCTGCGAATAACAATCGCGCGACGCCCCTTTATAAATTTTGCATTCAATGCGTCTAATGTCATCCTGTCGTCGCGCTCAGTGCCATTATTTGCAATTCGCGGTGTTCCCTGCGTCCTGCGATGTTCTCACGCTCATTCCTCGCCTGGTGCACATTTATCACCGAAGCTCGACAATTCTACAGTAAGGAAATGAGCTTCGTGCTTTCTCGTTGAGTAGCGCCGGAAAATTTCTCGTACATTTTATACCTTTTGTATTATTCTGTTTTTCCTCTTAAACATTTCCTGTTTCGTTCTTGCCCTCACCCTCACGTTCTCCCCCTTACTCTCGCTCTGTTATGTTCGAGTTATTGTTTGAATTTTATTTCAAAGTGTTTCACACACATATACAGAATGTTTATGTTCGTATATCATTTTATTATGATTTTCGTATAATATTTCAATTCTACTAAGTTAGTCTACTAATTTTTGTTCGTTGTATAGGGTCGAAGAGAAACAAAATTTACTAGGGGGTATTTTCCAATTAATCAATCTTTGTGTTCCTCTGTGTTACCGATTTTAATTTTTTATTTGCGATTTTTTTGCGTTTATTAAGGCATATTTTTCTTTTATTTGCCAGTTTAATTTTATTCTAATTCTTTTTTTAAAAAGTCATTATTGTTTTTGTATTTTCATTTCCCTGTGGTTATCTTTTTCATTCAATTCCTAAGCCTCTATCTTTCTCTCTTTCTCTCTCTCTATCTAAGCCTCGTGTTCAAAAAAATATATTTTCAAAAAAACACACTTGACTCGAAAATAAAAAGTACTCGGCTTTTATTAAAAACGAAAAGCACCGGGGATACCTTTTTTTCGATACAAAATTTGAGGCTTCAGGGAAACAATTTCTCTTTATAGTGATACTTACGGAAAATAACAATTTTGAAAAGTTTCGTTCTTGAACAACAAAAATTTCCACGATCGACGTGACGTTAGTCAAAACTTCGAAAAGAAGCACGTGGCCCTCGCGAATGCGTCGGCACATAACGACCTTTTTTCCTTCGAATATTCTTTGCCAGGGTATAATCACCTAAGAAGTGCCGACTCGTGCCTGGAGTTTTCCTTTTTATTTTTCTTGCGACATATTTTGATAGCGCTATTTGCTGTTTGTTCCAGGCACTGCTGCAAGCTCACGACGTTGCCGGCCACGAGGTTTACGGGGAGGAAGCCACCCGCGTCACGCCCCCGCCGCTCTTGCCGTACCTGAACGGTGGCGACGATCTCGAGGGCCAGAACGGCGATCTCGACGTCGAGAATGTCACTCGAGTCAGACTAGTCCAATTTCAAAAAAATACCGACGAACCGATGGTGAGAAAAAATATCACTCCTTTTCGTGTACCTTAATAGTAGATGTGCTTTAATGTTTTCACCTCTTTTTCTGTTCTGAACTTTTTTTGTCTTATAACGTTTCTTATCAATCGCGGAAAAACTGCCATGAAAATAAAGCGGTCGCGATTGTTGTCTGTTGCCGAAAAAATAAAATTAAACATTCGACTTTACCGTGAAATGTTCAATTTTCAATTTAAACGTTTCAGATTAACATTGAACTTTTAAATTTCGGTTGATACTTGTATGTGGGAAGTTAAACGTTTAAATTAAAAAAATTACCGCTCGAAATAAATGTTAAAAATGCCAAGAAACAAGCAACAAAGAAAAGATGAACAATCATATACGAAAAAAATGGTGCTTCAAATTGACGAAAAATTCGTTTTGCTTTATTATGCGGTGATCGATTGATAAACCAATATTCGAGTTGCTGCTTATTCCAAATGATACAGTAAATGCACTACGAACTATTTTGAGCCCATCGATTTTTTAATAATATAATCGTTCATAATTAAACCACGGTACATTATCATTAAACAATTTGGTAGTTTTAAGAATCGCCCCCTTTGTTATTTTCAATAATAATTTTGTCAAATTATCATTATTAAAAATGCGTGAAAGACTCGTAAACGTCTCAATTTTCAGAAAGAGTAAAAAGTCGTGTAAAGGAGTAGTATAAGATAATCATTATTTTTACTCTTATTTTCATGATATATATAATAATGTATAAGTTATTATTTTTAATAAATAATAGTAATAATTATGAGTATTCATAATGGGAATTAATAGCATTAATAATATATAAGAAATAACATGAGATTATAAGTTACACATTATTGTAATAGTATTATTATTCGCATTTTTTAATAATAATACGTTATTTTATTGTGGTAAAAATGGGGAAAAATCTTTTAGAGATCATGGGCGCTTTCGCTGCGATGGGAGTTAGAGGTTGCCCCCTCAAACCCAGAGGACCGTCGACACCCCTGTGCCGGACTCTCATGCCGCTTCATAGGGTCGGTGGGGGTCATCCCTTTGGATCACGGGGCCGGGGGGGGGGGGGGGGGGCTAACCGCCCGCCCCTGGCCAAATAAGGGAAATGATGGGTCAGAATGGGGGAAACCACTTCCGCCTGATACCCGGCCGTGGACTGCGTTAGCATTACTTCCGGCTGGGCACCCTGTCCATGTCCTCTTATCTATTTCGTATCGTCCTGTCGGGACTTGGCTACTGACTGCCGTCCTTTCTCATTCGCTCAGACAGCCAAGCATCCGTCTTCTTTTTTTCTCCTCAGGACAGTCTCGACGAAGGTGAATACGAGGGTCCACCGTTCGCTGTCCTGAATCATCACGCCAACGATGTTATCTGGCGTGATTTCTCCAACTGTCGCCTTTAGTCTTCGTCTCGTCTCGGTCCATCGGTCACATGTAAAGAACGTGTGGTCCGCGTCGTCTCAGTCGTATCCACAGTATTTGCAGTCTGCCGTCTGTGCCCTGCCCATGTCGTGCAAGTATCGTCTAAAGTATGTGTGTCCCGTCAGGAACTGCGTGAGGTAGAAGTGTACCTCCCCGCCGATCCTTCCGATCCAAGGTTTCAGTTCCGGTATGAGTCGTTTCGTCCTCGTCCCTGTCATCTCGTTTGTCCATCTTGTCTGCTATTCTTGTATTGCCGTCTCCCTTACCGTTCTTGCCACATATGTCCGTCCTGTCCGTACACTCTGAAGGTAAATTCTCCTTCGCTCGAAAGCTAGGAGATCGACCAGGATCACGCCCGCCACGACCCGAATTGCCCCTACCGAGGGGCGTCCTGTAGGCGCACGCGATCCTGAGTGCCCCTCGTCTCTATACCATCATCATTGCCTGTCTGTATTTTTTTTACTCTGAGTTCCTCCCCTCATATTTCGGCGCCGTTTAGGAGGATCAAGTAGGTTGTCGACATGGGTAGTCACCGTTTACTCGGTCGCAGTCCTATTGTATTAGCCATCAGGCGGCTCAGAGATTTTAATCTCTCCGCCGCCTTGTCGGCCATCCGTCTTATGTGAAGCTAGAAAGTCACCTTTATATCCAGAGTGACCCCTAGATACTTGATGTCATTTCTGGTCTCCATCATTCCTGTTCCGACATTCATTGGTATTATCGTCCGTATCCTCTTTATTGTCAGTAGCATCAGTGCTGTCTTGGCTGTGGCCAGTCGGAGTCCGTGTTTCATCCACCCGTCTCATCACTTGGTTAAGTCATAGTTGGGCCAAAGATGGGTCGCGTTCGACGATCACAGCTACCACGTCATCGGCGTAGATAACTAAGAAAGTCTCCGGTGGCATCTTCAACCGCAGCAAACTGTCGCATACTCCATTTCAGAAGTCCGGTCCAAGTATTGATCCCTGGGTGACCCCCGCCATGATCGTCCGGGTTTCTCGTCCGTTCGTCGTTTCGTAGGTACCCGCTCAACACTCGGAGGAGGTACGGCGGGACCCCGAAAATGACTTTCAGTGCTTCCAGGATGTCCACCCACCTCGTTGAGTTGAAGGCGTTTTGTACGTCCAGTATTACCAGTAGCATCATCAAGCGAGCCCCGTGGCAGTGCTGTTCAGTCTGGTGAAAAGCCGTCACGACGTCTTGGATCGCTCCAATTGTCGACCGTCTTTTCCTGAAGCCATGCTGTCTGTCCGATAATCCTCTAGCGGCTTCTATTGCTTCCGTTAGTCTGGGTCTCATCATTTGTTCGTACAGTTTTCCTGTCGTATCGAGTGGGCCCAGCGGGCGGTAGGCCGACGGCGAGTGAGGGTCCCCCTTATATTTGAGAATGAGAACCAGCCTGGCCACCGTCCACCGCTCCCCAAACGTACCTGTCGTTAAACATGTTTTGTACATGTCCAAGAGGAACCGCCGCCTCAGACTGCCCATCAGCCACAGTATCTCTCCCGGAATACCGTCCGGTCCTGGGGCCTTCCCGATTTTCATCGAGGTGGTAAGCCTTACGAGCTCGTCCTCGGTAAAAAGCGGTATCTTCCCTGGTTCGTCTTCATCTTCCGTCTCTGTTCTTGTCTCGTGAGTCGGAAAAAGCCCGTCGATGATCGTTGGTGTCGTTGGAGGGTCCATTATGCCGAGCGGCGTTCGAGCCCCGAGTCTACCAGCTACAAGCTTGTACCCGGTCCCCCATGGGTCTCGATCCACCTCATCACACAACTCCCTCTATGACATCCGTTTTCTGTCCTTGAGCGTCGTCGTCAGTTTCTTTCATGCCGTCCTGTAAGCTGTTCTGTGCGTCTCTGCTTCGGGTGCGCCTCTTGCCCGAGTGAGTTTCCTCCTGCAGCTGAAACAGACTCCCCGCAGTTCCGCTATTTCATCTGTCCGCCAGTACTGTTGTTGACGGTTTCGTTCGTAGCTTTTCCGTGGTATTGAGTCTTTGCAGAGCCGCTGGACGAGTTTCGTTGTCTCGTCAATCAGTCGTTTGGCCCTTAGTCGTCCAGTCAGTTCGTTTGGTACGTTTCCCTTCGGAGCTGGTGCTGCTATGAGCTCCTCGGTAAATCTGTCCGAGTTGAGTCTTTTGAAATTCCACCGCGGAGGCCGTGTAATCCATCCGGGTCGGGTTGTTATGTCGCCTCCCACTTCAAAGGCTATGTACTGATGGTCGCTGACATTGTAGTCCACGACCACCCGCCGGCGCCTAATCTGCGAGAGGATTCCAGCCGATGTCAGCGTCGCGTCCGGAATGGCGTCCCCAAAGCCGAGGCTTCTGTACGCCGGCGTGTTTCCTGTGCTGGCCACCGCTACGTCCAGCCTCGCGCCCATCTTTAGAAGGAGCGTTCCCCGTTTGATCGTCGTAGTCATTTCCTACTCGATCACTCTTGCGATCCAAACCCCCGCAACGACTACGTACCCTTGTCTAAGCCTAAGCTCATCCTCGAGGGAAGACAGCCTCTCCCCGAATTCCCCCACGGTGCAGTTTGGCGTTAGGTACACGCTGACATGCGTGACAGCGCCCATCCTCGCCCAGACGCAGTCGTCTCCCATAACGCGAGCGGATATTCGGTAAGTGGCGTCACCCCTGACCCTGATGGCAGGGATGCTCCTGGTGTTGGCAAGCCACGTCGGCGTTGTTTCGTCTCGGTCTTGTTCGGACAGTATAAGTATCGTCGCGTCGAGTTCGTCAGCTATTTGCGGTAGCAGTAACTGTACCGTCTGATTCCGGTTAAGGTTTCCCTCGAGGACTTTCCTCGTGTCTTTGTCTTGATCCTGCTGCCGTCCAGTGCGGCCCTGAAAACAGCACACGAACTGGTGCCCAGCTGATGCGCCACCTCCAGTTTCTTGGCCTCGGTGCACAGGAAGTACTACCGACGTCTTACCGACGTGGCCCATGCCCCTCACTTCCAGTAACAGCCCGTCCTGTCTGGTCCTTTGCAGTTCCGTCTCATGTGTCCCCAGCCAAGGCACCGGTAGCACCTTGTTACCGTCGTCCTCAGTCTGATGCGGCAATCGACCCACCCAATCATGACTCTCCGTCTGTCAAGCAGGTCCATGGCTCTCTGCGATTCCAGCTCGTACACCACCATGCACTGTCCCGATCTGTTGGGGCCGAAAATGTTGTACTTTCAGATCTCCTTCCTGTCCTTTCTCTTGTTTGTGGATTGCCGCAACCTCTGCGGGGGTCGTGACGCCGTCCCGGTCCATAATCTCCAGCGATCTACTGGGAGTCATGGCCCGGACGCGCCCTTCCTGCCCGATCGCGCTCTGAAGGCAGCGCTGGAAGCTTCGGCTCCCCTCTAGTCCCGTCTGCAGTTTGAAAAGCAGTCCTCCATCCATTGTCTTGCGGTATCCTTTGACTGTCCCCCAAGATGGGCGCGGTCTGTCCTGCCTTGCCACTTTCTTATCCTCGTTCGTCCGTCTGTTCAGTTCCGTTTTTCTTGTTTCTTCTGTCTCTGTTGCCAGCTCCATTCTGGCGGTTGCGTTTCGTCAGTCACCGTCAGCCTTTTTGCCGGCTGTTTCAGGGCTGGCATCAGCCTTGTCTCGTTTTCGTTTCGGCGTCTAGGCCGGTTTTGTCCTTTCGTTCTATCTGGCTGTCCTTATGTTCCTAGGCCTTTCGCATTTGCCCAGGGTGGCCTCAGTAACCTCCGTGATCACTTTTATTGCGTCCTTCGTCTCTTTGTTTACGTTTTTCTGTGGACCTGTCTTTTCGTGCATGACTTTGACTCTCCCAAGGATTATATGCAGTTTATTCTTGAGATTGTTGTTTGTCTGCAGCTCCAAGCATTTCGTCGTCACGTTCGACAGTAGTCCGTCACCGGTTGTGCTCTTAAAACTGGCGAGGGTTGCGTTGCTAGAAACGCTGCTGCGTCTCGTCCGGCTAGTATAAGTCTCAGACAGACAGCAGTAGGTTGCTGTCTCTGCCCGTCCTGTCCTCGTTTGTCCTATCAGCTGTCGGCATGTGTCATTTTTCGCAGCCCCCAGAATCCGTGCCGCTAATTCCCCTCGTCGAGGAGTAACAACTTGGTGTATTTTGTTTTGTCCATACGTGTTCATATTGTCTTGTTGGGTTCATTAGTTTGCCCTCCTGCTGGATGCAAGCTAGGTACGCGGCCTCCCCACCGTGACCAGGGTTACCCACGGGGAGGAATACTATTATTATTGTTATTAATGCTATTGATTACTATTCTAGTTACTATTAATAATTATTATTCCTCGCATTATTATTACATTCGCTTATTGTCTACTTATTATCTTCCCGTCAAATTATGTTTGAACAATTAAAATCGTAAACGTGTGTCGAATAATCAGTTTTTAAAGCGCCAGATCAACCTTTAATATTTGAATAAACATTTACTAAAACTAATCGATTCAAATGAAATAGAGCGGTTTAACATGCGAATGCTCATTGACTGCGCAAGGTGAGGTTGTTTGTACGATGCTTAAAAAAATTGTTCTTTGTGCAGGGAATCACGTTGAAAATGAACGAGGACGGTAAATGCGTGGTGGCGAGAATAATGCACGGTGGAATGATCCACAGACAAGCAACACTTCACGTACTCGACGAGATAAGGGAGATCAATGGAATTCCAGTAGCCAATCAGTCGGTCAACGCCTTACAAAAGATGCTCGTAAGTGTTATTTGTACCTCTTGACACTTCCGTCTCTTTCAATTCCACCCGCAAAGTTCCTTATTCGCGGGCTACACAGTGGCCGACGAATGTTTTGCTTTCAGTGGCGTTGAATAGTTCTTCATTTTCACTCCGCAAATAATATTTTTATTTAAATTTGGGAATCGAAAAAAATTGGTAATTCTATATAGAGGTAAGAATTTAATAATCTACGGCCGACGGAAAAATTCATTTCTTTACATATTAATCCCATAAATATTTCTCGAATATCTTCGCATATTAAGAAAATTAATTATCGAACATTACATTTTTTACCTATAAATGCAAAAAATATTTTTTGCGTTACAATCTAATATTAAATATAACATCAATGAGATATTATTATAAGATGAAGAATATTGAAATAATCATTCGTATGCTTTTTTCATATTTTAATTACGGAAAAAAATACTTCGAAAAAATGACTCGAAAGTGAGCATCTTCTTCAACCGAATTTGAAGGTAAAAAAATCACAACGACTCGTCATTGTTTCAAAAATATAAACGCAATTTTCTCGATTTTCCTTGAAGCTTAAATTCTCAAAAATATTATACCGCTTGTTCAAAAAATATGTGAGAAAATTTATCCAATCTGACGTGTAATTAAAAAAGTTTTGAAATATCATTTTCATGTTTCTTCGATGCACAGATGCGAATTTTTTATTTTACACGCCGATAAATCATTATCGGCTGCCTCATCAGGGCGTTTATGTGCAAATAATAAATTGTTCGTCCGTACGCTAAAAACACGCCCGAGGCAGAGAACTTTCGTAACTTTAAATGGTCCAATTGTAAAAGTTTCGGCGAGAGGAGGACGAAGTATGGTGAAAACTCTTGCTGTATCTAGGAGGGTACTTAGCGAGCCACCCGTGCATCTCGTTTTGCCTGATTCTTCTTCCCATCTCCATTAGCCGCGAACTCGAGTCCAAATTATTAATGTCACTGACGTAACTCCCTTCGAAAATCTGGCGGGAACGAGACGCGCAAGTTTTGCTTTGTTACCGCATCAATTAGGATATTTTAATATCTCGTGCATTGAGTTCTTCAAGGTGGGGAAGGATGAAGTTTCTTCTCTATTGTTTCGAAGTGCTGCACATAGAATTCTCCACATTCATCCGCCGGAGGATTATTCTGATTTTCATTTCCATCAAATTTTTTTATCGCCTTTCATCGAGGAACATTTTATTGGAATATTTGTGTTTTTGCTATTTTTATTGCCACGCGTTTTAAGTTTATTCTCTCAATTTTTTTCTTTTGAGGTTGAAACTGATCAGATATGTGACAAAATTAAAAAAATAAACATGAGAATTCTTGAAAGTCGAAAATAATTTGTTCGTGAGGGTTTATTTGGATTAGCTGTTTTATTACCGGAAGAAACAGATTTTTAGTTTTTATTTTCAGATTAATTTTTATTAGAGTTGCGATACTTCGCGATCCGACAAAATGTTGAAAAGAAAATACGAGCATTTTGAAAGGCATATGACAAATAAACAAAATCGCTTACGAATGAATGTTTGAATAAGTGTTTAAAAAAATCAATGAAAAAACGTGCTTTTTTTCCTGGAAACATGTATTAGTTTTTTTGTTTTTACCTAGCTATGATTTATTTCAAATAGCTATGAATTTTTCAAGAATATTTAAAGAATTTTCGAAAAATATAGCATTTTTTTCTATTTTTGCAAAAAAGACACACCATGCATACAAATTTTTCGGATTATTGCACCAATGGTTTGGCAGAAACAGCTCTATAGAATATTTAAACAAAATGAAAAAATGTGGGACAAAAGTTGCATTCATTTATGAGTATTTAAAAAAAATCAAACGAACCTGTCCCATGCACAAGAAAAACGTCTTTTCTTAATATTCATTGCACAATTTACGATTATTTCCGTAATTATTATTTATTTACTAATTAGTTTCCTATCTTATTATCATTTAAAATTGAGGGTAATGTTCTCTAATTTAACGCCATTACTTTTTGTTGATGCAAAAGAACACTAGTTCGTTATAATTTTTGTCCCAAGGTGTTTGATGTCAAATCTAAGGTATTTCGAGGATGTTAAGTCGTAATTAGGACCCCGAAGTCTCGATTTATTCCGGAAAAGCTTCTCTATCACAGACGCGTGTAAACTATACGAGCAGCCAGTAATTTGGATCCAAACTAATCTCAACGAGCCTCTCTGATTTCCCTGGAGTCTCGAACATGCACACATTTTGAATATCATCGTCCCTTCCTCCCCCGCCATGCCTCGTCTCTGTCTGCCTCATCCTCTCCTACTTTCGGTCTCCGAATCACTGCCCTGATAAGGGTTAGTCGCAGATAGGTCCTCTAATTGAAGAACAAAGTCAAGTCACGTGACGGCCACGTAATTACACAAATTCCCCATATCGCCCTTTGCGAAAATCGTGATAATTACTAGGTGGAGAATCTGATGAAGGGGTTTTCGATCAAAATTCTATCGAATTTGCAAATAGTCGGAAATATCATTGAATTTATCGAACGGAATAACAATTTAATACTGTTGAATAAAAACATCCGATAAAGATTTAATCAAAAACAAAGTAGCAGAGAAATATCAAAGATGCAATTAATAATTGCATTAACAGAGAACGCCACTGTAGCGGACCAAAAAAGATCGTTTGTTCCGAATTTTTTTTGTCCAGTACATTATTTAATCGGCATTTTGAAAAAACATATGTTATTAAGCATACATTGAACTTACTTCGTGTAAATTTTGATTTTGAAATAAAAAAAAATAACAACGTTATTGAGGTATAATAGAGCCTCTGTATAAAAAAATGTGGTCCAACGGCCGGATCGACAAGTCGACAATGGTTGGTCTGAAAAATAAAAATAAAAAAGTTTTCTAATCCATATACATGTAGTTCTCGTTTGTTGTACCCCACTTTAGGGAACACAAAATTTTGCCGTCGATCTTCGTCTCTGCCCCTTTCGTTACCGGTAACAAATAACGTCGATCGGAACCAACTAATTATATTAAACTCTAACACACTTATTGGAACGGGGGACGCTCGGCGTCCCAAGCCCTTACCTTGACGTCGAACTCTCTCAGTATCTTGCAGCCGTCTCCCCGTAAATAATCGAGCTTAGCATTAATATTGTATCCAATCAAGCGTGTACTTTTTGCCTGTTAAAACAACATTATTTAATTATTTGTTTATATAATTCCATTAGTCGATTAAAAAAACGAGTCAGACTGCGACTTACCCAGCGAGAAAAGAGGTTAAAACGTCCACGCCATGATACCTGAAGAGAAAAGGAAAACGAACAAAACAAAATTACATCTAATGTCGACATTAATTTTGAAGTCCACTCGTTCGGTTATTCAGTTACCGCAATTACACGTTTCACAGGCATCACATCTACGCCGGGTACTCTCCGTACCATGGAGCCTAGATACAGGAGGCCACACTCGACCTCTCATCTCGTCCCCAAAACGGTGACGAGTTATGATGGCGCTGGGGGGGCGCCGGAGCTCTATATACATATATACGCAAAACATGGGTCTGATGTAAGACAGATCATAGTTGACGTACCTAACCTTCATTCATATTTAAGTGTCAGGGTTATAATAAAATCTAAGACGAAGTCATACGGTGATTCATAAGCATACGATACAGATGAAGGGGTACGGTATATTATTCGTAACATGTATAACAAAAAAGAACTTATTCATATCCAGGCTCGCAGTGAACAAGAAAGTTTCTTTTGTCACCAATTGTAGAATAAGTTACTCTACAGGCGATAAAGTTTTCAGCCGGAATATTAAGTATGCTTAAACAAAAGACTCTCCTTTTCTCGCTTTTGAACGAGTTTTTCTTCAAATCGTTATGTGGAAATTATGAAGCCTAGATCGCCGGAAATTTTGACGTTTGCTGTCACGCTCGGTCTGTCGTGAGGTTAGAAACTGATCCGATCACTTTCACCTCGTCAACCAATATATATAGGGCTCCGCGGAACTGCAGCGCCATAACTGTTCGTCACATTTTGGGGGGGCGCTTTTTTCAGTGTCTTTGCATCGGAGTTTAGTCTCCTGGTATCTAGGCTCCTTGTTCCGTACGCTGACCTGTCAAAACACACGGTGACGCTGAACTTACAGGCTCAAGCGTCGTCCGCTCTTTGCCCACGAAGGCGAAATTCGAACGCGCCGCGACACCAGCGCTGCACCACGCGACCCGCGACACTTGCACCGCACCGCGACACCAGCGCTGCGACTCGCTACACTTGCACCGCGCTACACGTACGCCGACTGCGGGCATCATCGTAACCCTACATCCCAACCGGGGTCTCGCGCTCCGTGACCCGTGCCTGGATTTTCGGCGGCAAGGCGAATCGCCGCTCCGAGCGGGTATATAAGGCGGAGCGCGAGGCACGAACCCGGCAGTTCTCGACCGCTGAAGATGTGTGAGAGAACCTTCCCTGGCTTAACCGCTGAAAAAGTGGCCAAAGCCAAGAACCCTCTGGCTTAACTGCTGAAAAAGTGGCTAAAGCGAACTAGCCTGCCTGGCTTAAGGCGGGATATACATTTACAACGATCAAAAAATCGATTTCTTTTTTTTTTTTTTTTTTTCTTTAAACGATATATCTAGAATATTTTCCTAAAGTTTCAAAGCGAAATTCGAAGAACTTCAAACGCGTTTATCTCAAAACTGCATTATCGAAATTGGCGTGCAGGGTTACTCAAAAACTATTAAGGGGTTAGGTCACTCTAGAGGCTGAAAAAATAGGCTTTTTGGGGATTTTTTTTCAGAAAAACTACAAAATAAATCGAGATTACAAAAAAAGGTGGTTATTATACAAATCAGTAACTATACAATAATTTTTTTGAAGCGATTAATTTGAAAATGGCGGCTGTGGAGCGTTAATCTCAAAACTGCATTTTTTAAGTTGGCCGAAATGATAACTCATACCATTTTCAACGGATTCACTTGAAATGTTGAATATATCTTGAAAAATACAGTGTCTATGGAAGTACGTAGGATTTTTGTTTAATTTATATTGCATAGTTTATTTGTTATTTACAATTATCTGACGATTTTTTAGGCAAATTTTCGGAAAGTGAAAAATGTGCCTGAAAAATCGTCAGATAATTGTTAATAACAAATGAACTGTGCAATATAAAAAAAATCCTACGTACTTCCATAGACAATGTATTCTTCAAGGTATATTCAACATTTCAAGTGAATTAGTTGAAAATTGTCTGAGTTATGTTTCCGGCCAACTTAAAAAATGTAGTTCTGAGATGGGCAGCCGACATTTTGAAATTCGCTTTAAAAAAAATTATTGTATAGTCACTGATATGTATGATAAACACTCTTTTCGTAAGCCAGATTTTTTTGGTAGTTTTTCTGAAAAAAAAATCTCGACAAAGCCTATTTTTTCGACCTCTAGAGTGGCCTAAGGCCTTAAGCCGATTGAGTTGAAACTTGGTAGAAATATTGATAATATTGGTACCTTCTACTTGACGACAATTGTTTTTGAAAAATTGGAAAAAAAACGACTTTTTTAATCCACGTTTTACAGAAATGTTGCGTGAAATTTCGATTTTTTTTAAATGCGTGCCATTTGCTTAAATTGCATTTTCTTAATTTTAATTGCCGTCACATAGAAACTATACATGTTCTAAGTGAAAAAATGTTTGAACTTTTTTGCAAATCAAAGTCTACGGGAAGCTAGACTGCACGCCGATTCACAACTCCCGCGGCGAACTTGCTGTAACAATCTGCCACAGCTACGTCATTTCGATGATGAATTAATTTTTAATAATTGTTTTGTATATTTAAATATACTATTAAAGTATACCTAAAGTTTGATAATTGTAGAATAATTATTTCTTAGTTCCAAAAATCCCTCAATATTGCTTATTTTTTTCCTGTCTAAATGTATATCCCTAAATGTGGCTATATCCAACATCCCTCGCTCCTTCCGCCGAACCGCGCTACTCGTAGCGATATATATATATATATATATATATATATTGAATTTAAGTAGTTCTAACCGTATTTGCGTCTATTTTCTACCACCTGCTTAAAGCCCAAATAACGCAAACGCGCCGTTGGATCCGGCCACTCATTTATCGCTCCCGATTCACTGCTCTGTAAGGTGATCTCTCCAGGAGAATTTTAAGAATTGCACGAATTAGGCCTCAATCACTCCATCTGATTGTTGGGAACGTGTTCGGAACCCCTCGCGGTTTTTGTTTTTAGCATGTTGCACAAAGCCGCTTTTTCGAGAAAAAAAAATTACAAAACGACGCGTGTTCAAAAAAATATAATTTTGGCGAAGTCTTTACCTATATTCGAGGGCTTAAAAATACCAAGTTTCGAAGAAAAAAAAGAAAACGGCAGTACAACTACGTACGACGATAGCTTCGGCATTTGGTTTCTGAAAATTGAGTATCGGACAATTATGATACTCAATTTTAATGATTCCGGCCACGTCGAGAAAAGTCGTTTCGAGAAAAACGAGATTGAAAGTTTTATCACACGTAAATTGTTGCTGCTCTCACTAAATCGCTTGTAACTTGGTCAAATTTTAATATTTTAGCTGGAATTTTTTTTCACATATTCTCTGATATGTACCTATACATTGAGAAAATGCAAAAAAAAAATCGATTTTTTCGAGCCGTCGCCCAACGGCATGTGCAACTACCCAATAAAAGTAGAAGGGCTGGACCTGAAAAATTCCGCAAGAACATACGAAGAAATAAAAATGTCGTTTTTGTGTTTCTGTTTCAGCGGGAGGCTCGAGGATCAGTGACGTTCAAGATTTTGCCATCATACAGGATCGCACCACCTCCCTGCGAGGTACAAGTAAGCCCCAGTACCCAAGCCCAAAAGTCCTCCGATATTCCAGCCACTGTACTCACAACCACAACTGCCCTAACAACCACAATCACAACAGCTTCGACTCCCAAGTCCCAGATACGCTCGAGCGCCGTAGCCTCGAGCCTCGACAATCCCGCCTCGGGTCAAGAAAAAATCGCGAAAAATCAATCGGCAACGACCTCCGGCTCTGGCAATAAAAAAGACGAAAAAGCCTCGAAATCGGGAAAAACTAAGTTGAAGAGCGGCGGCTCCTCGACCGAGAGCACTCCCCGACGTCGCTTGAACCCACTCTCCGTACTCCGCTCCAAAAAATCCTAAAATATGGGAAAACAACAAATTATACGTATCGAAGAAAAGAACTTGCGGTTCCGGAAGAATTACCGAGGAACGGAAACGAATTTAGTAGTTGAAGTTTTAATCGGGAGGGAAACATTATTGATGGCGAAAAAAGATTTTGGAGTCAAAGAAAAAGATGTTAAGAGTCGAAGAGAGAAATTTGACGGTTGAAAAAGAAATTTGAGAGTCGAAAAGGCAAATTAAGAGCTGAAAAACGTTGAGAGTTGACAAAGAAATTTTACGAGTGGAGAAACAAAAATTGAATCGCGAAAAAGTATTCTGGGGTCGAACAAAAGAATCTACGAGTCGAAAGGAGAAATTTGAGTTTCTAAAAGAAGAATTTGACAGACGCAAAAAAAGTTTAAGAGCTGAAACAAGAATTGAAAAATTTTTAAAAATTCACGAATAAAAAAAAATGCGAAATTAAAAAAAAAACTTGAGAGACGAAGAAAGCTGAAGTTAAAAAAAATGCCAGTGGAAAATATACTAATTATCTTAAATATATAAATATTCTAGAGTCGATACAAACGTTGCGGATAAAAAAATCCAAGAATCAATAACAAAAACTTAGATCGCAAAAAAATGAATAGTAAAGAAGCAAAATAATAATTGACGATGAGAACATTTTATCGAGAGGCCAAAAAATGCACGCAACAAAAAAAATGTGTCCATAATAAATTCAACAGGCTAAAAAATTATTCGAAAGCGAATAAAAAAAGTTTACCAACTTAGAAAGTCGAAGTAGGCTTAGGAAGAAAAAAATCTTGGTACACGTCAAGTGGTTTGCTCGCTCCTATTTTCTCGTCAATGAACGATGTCAGAACCCTCCAGCCTTCCGGTAATCCGCGTTGTTGAAATTTTAGATTTTTCCCAGATAACTCGAATGCGACTGCCGGGGGAGATTAATTTTTCCCGGTTGCCACACCCGTTGCTCGAAAAGATAAACAGCTTTACTCAATTGCTCACTTATTCACGGAGGGAATCCTCGTGCCCAGAGCCCGAGCATTAGTCGGTAGCGGCCTTGAGGTATTTATTGCTCATTTATGGTCTCTGCGAAATTTCTTTTATTTTTTTTCCGGGTAACGATGAATCGACAATGATCGTTGATAAAAATGTTATTTGTTCCTCAACGTCTCATCGATCTCTAGATCTCGTTGAACCACAGATATCGTGAATCAATTGACAACAAATAATTTGTAAACTCAATTAGAAAATGACAACAAAAAAAAATTGAAAATCTAGTTATTGTTGAATCTAGAGGGAAAAAAATATTCTGGACATTCGGTGATTGCAAATTTTTCTTCACCTGTTGAGATATCGATATATTCACACAGAAATAAAAGGTAGAGTAGCACGTCCCCGAATATCACGTCCCCAAAAACTTATGTATTTATTTTCTTTTTTACATGAAAAAGAAAATTACATTGCGATACAAATTTCATATATTCTTGTTAATAGTTTTCGTTGTGAAGATTTATTTTACATATTGGAAACAATTTTTTGGGATTATTTGAGAGGATTATGATTTTCTTTCGTTCAGTGCCCATCACTGGTTCGTGCGGTTACGCAGTAATCAAAATATTCTAAATATTATCATACAAAATTACCCAAGCGAAGGCTATTCCGCAGGCTGCCTAAAATATATGTCATTGGATACGTCATCAAAAAAAACGACACGGACGACATTGAGTTAGGAGTAAATTTTTTTCAATTGATTTTATTAAAATAGAAATGGTAATTTTTTTAAATTCAAACAAAGTTTGGAATTCAACCGAGAGGATATGAAATATTAATTTTATCGAAAACTCAACACGTTTCGTTATGTACAATCATAAATTCAGTAACAAATTTTAGTTTTTAAGCAAAAGTTTTTGTTCAATTTTTGTTTAATTTTGACAACTCAACTGGTCTCGTTGATTCGGTTACTTTTTTTGTAAAAAATATTTATTCCCCCTGTGAGGGATCAAACCCTCGGTCCTTTTGTGCGCACCACAAAACATTAATTTATAACTTTCCGCCATGGAGCACGGACACGCAACGAGCAGTTTAAACTTATGCAAATTAAAGGTTATTACAATGATACAGCAATGTGCACGAAAATTAACTCTAAATCTAAAATTTCTACAAAATTTGTTTCAATATCTTATTATTTTTTTTTTCAGAGAAAACGTAATTCATTTTTCTCTTCCTGACGTTTTTAAGATAGATTTCATACATAAATTTTTGTATTTCTTTCATTCTTATTTTCATTTCTGTTTATATATTTTTTTATGTTTTCAAAATACCTTTCATTTCCCGTTTCATTTTTTTACCGTTTTATCCGTTTTACGGGTTTTTCGCGCAACGAAGTTGTATAAAAAAAATTGGTTTTAATTTTTTGAAGTAGGAGTCCTCGTAATTCATCAGAAATACCTAAATTATGGTTTTATCTGCGCCTCTTTAATTCGACAAACCGGTGTCAATTTTCATTCTTCACAGCTCCGAGCGAATGCCCAAACATTACAAATATTTCTCGCGTTTTCCATATTAAATTCAACAGTAAATAAATTCCTCAACAGAGAACCAGGAAAGTAATGAACAGATTTTTAATACACATTCAATGAAAATACGAGAAAAAATAATAAACGAAACCAAATAGGAAAAACAAAAATTTTGTAGCAACTAAATTCAAAGTAACAATTGACACTTTTCAATTTATAATTCCGTGCTCTTTTTTTTTAATCCGAAAAATACGATTACGTGAATTGAATACTTTTTGATTCGACAAATACACAAATTTAGGTGAAAAAAGTTGTGTTTGAGTTTGGAATATGAAGAAAAAAAACGAATAGAATTAAAACACGAATAAAATAAAATAACGATATTACATAGAAAAATTAAATAAATTTTGGAGTAACTGGATTTAAAATATAAATTAACACTGGAATTTACAATTCCGTGATGTTTTTTTTTTCTAAAAAATCAGGGATGGAATGCTAGGGGGAAAAAATGCTGCCCTGGTTCAGAAGATCGAAGAAAAGAATGGAGATGAGGAAACGATAATTCTGCCTGAATACACTTGAATCCGCATACTCAAAACTTTTTATGAGACTGCCTGTGACGACGATACGACACTACCATTATTTCGAGCCATCGAGGCCGAGATATGGATTACGATATTGGCTCTCTCTCTCTCTCTCTATCTCTCTCGATGTCCCACCGGTGACTAGGCGGTATACTTTTCAGTCCGATTATTGAACTTCGAAAGTTCCATTGACCAATAATACTCGCGCAACGTCTCGCCATATTCATAACCGATCGATCGAGTGCGCAATATCGTCGTTTTCCCCGCATCGGATACGCGAAAGAAATGGAATCCTCCTTGAAAAATATCGCTCGAAATTTTTTTATCCTGGCAACAAAAAAGGCAAAAAAACGAAAAGGCGACGACTTAAAGAGTTTCGATATGTCATCGCTGACCCCATGCGTTCATTTAATTCTTTTCCGAACAAAAAACAAACTCAATTTTAATCGATCGAAAAATTCGTCACGTCCTCGAGGTTGCTTTGTTTCGAAAAAGGTTCAAATTTGAACCGTCAAAAACGGCTTTTCGAACCAATGGGAATTCTCGTCGATCTGACAAATTTTTGTTCTCACTCAATTGTTTATTTATTTTCATATAGTTTTTTTTAAATCGAAATCGCCAATTACCACGTTAATCGCAGTATTCTCTCTCATAGTCACTGAACGTGTCGCAATCATTGTATTACTCTTCTTTCCGCATACACGTGTACATCACACAATGACATTTTCTCACGTTTCTCTCACGGTGAGTCAAAAGCGACATTACGACCCCCTCGCACTCGTAAAACCTCGAAAAAAAAATGCCTTTTCCACAGATTTACCAGGATGTTTCACAATGAACGTCGTTATTTTCTAGTCATCCGGTACAGTTCAAATAATTATTTTTAACGTGTTTCTCGTTACCCTCGCCATACACACACACACACATGCATATATATATATATATATATATATATATATATATATATATATATATATATTAGGGTGTGCGGAAAAAAATCGATACTTTTTTTTTCGGTTGCATCCACCAAAAAAAGGTGAATTAAGGTAAAAAATGAAGAAACCTCGAAGGAGAGCTCGAAAAAAAATTATTTCGAATGGCGCATTGCATTTGAATATTTTCCATAAGAATAACCCAGGAAAATATTGAGATTTCTAAATGAGGTAGTGCAACTCGTCAGAAAAAAATCGCACAAAGATGTCATTAACATATTCTCATGGAGAATCGAATTTGCAACAAAAAAGTTTTTACGAAAAATTAGCTTAGAACAACCGTTCAAGTGAAATCGCTGTCTGAAATTGAATTGATAAAAAAAAATATTCAAAAGGCTGTAAAAACCGAATTTTTCGCTATACGAAAAAACTTTTTGGGTTTTTTTGTAGAGAATGTTCTGCTCTAACATACAATTTGCATGGAATCGTTCTCAAAATACTTCTCTGATACAAAAAAGAATCAAGTACAACAAGAAATATAAAAGAAACGAGGTCCATCATTGATCGTGTTTCGAAAAGTTTTATTCAATGAATTTGGTTTAATAAGAAAAAATAATTTGTTTTTACATTATAATCGTTGATAATTATCGTTCCTTTTTTTAAGAGTCTGTTTGTTGCAATTAGGGTATTTCTATCGATGATTTTGCACTACACTCAATAAATATTGTAGCTGCTCTTCGTTTTTTGGTAATGAACCGTTATATGCTTCTATCAAAGTGACACCTCGTTCGGCTACGTTATTAACGACTTTTGGATTTAAAAAAAATCTGAGCAACTCAAATAAGTGGAATTTTCCGGCCATAATTCAATATTTACTCTCCAAAAATCACGAGGTAAATTGAATTGCTGGAAAAGAAGGATTCTTGAGTAACGAAATCGCTCATGTCTTTTTTCAGCAACACTTCCCAATCATTTGTTTTAATGATTCACTCGGAAGGATTTTTGGATTTTTCTCGAGATTGCAGGGCTTGTACCATTTTTGCCTTCACACTTATCGGCACAGCATTGTCGAAAAACGATAAAGCAACAATTTTGTCGTTAAAGTACCACAAGTGACTGGCTAATTTTTTTGAGGCAGCCTCCCCTACTACAGGATTCACTTCGCAATAACGAATGAAATTTTGTAGCAGTGACAGATCTTGATTTGGGGCCAAAATGGGCGAAAAATGTCGCGGTTTCCCATTCGTGGCGCTAGTGTGAAGCTTGTAATTTTACACTACGAGCTACCGCATGCTGCCGCCAGGTGGCAGCGTGTGCTATGGCGCGCACGCCGCTTAAATAATAAAATTTAATTTCAGACAGCGATACCACTTGAACGGTTGTTCTAAGCTAATTGTTCGTAGGAACTTTTTTTGTAGGGAATTCAATTCTCTATCAGAATATCTTATTGACATTTTTGTGAGATTTTTTCCTGAAGAGTTTTACTACGACGTTCAGAAGTGCCAATATTTTCCTGTGTTATTCTTATGGAAAGTATTCAAATGCAATGCGCCGTTCGAAATAATTTTTGTTCGAGCTCTCCTTCGAGGATTCTTCTCTTTTTACCTTAATTCACCTTTTTTTGGTGGATGCAACCGAAAAAAAAAATATCGATTTTTTTCCGCACACCCTAATATATATATATGCATATATGTATATATATATTCTCTCGCTCTGTACCGTCCTATATCGCACATACACGTATCCTACCCTCCCGTTTCATCTATTTTATTCGAAATCCGTCTACTGAATATATATATATATATTACGTTTATAAGAATTACCCAGTACCAAAGACGACTTAGGCAACAATAATGCATACATACAGGGTGATTCGCAACTATTAGGACTCCCTTAATGAGCATATAACGTGTGTCATCACGAGCAAAACCCTTTTTTTTTAAATGCCGTGCGACAAAAATTAGCCGAGATATTCGCGTTCAAAGTCCGAGGCTGAATAAAAACTGGCACAGTAGTTGCTCATGCGCGATTTTTTTTCTTCTATTATTAAGGCCTCAGGCCCCTCTAGAGGCCGAAAAAATAGGCTTTTTGGAGTTTTTTTTTTCAGAAAAACTACAAAATAAATCGAAATTACAAAAAGGGTGTTTATCATACATATCAGTGACCGTATACAGTAATTTTTTCATAGCGATTAATTTCAAAACCGCGGCTGTGCAGCGTTCATCTCAAAACTGCATTTTTTCAGTTGGCCGGAAACATAACTCAGACCATTTTCAACCGATTCACTTGAAATGTTGACTAGAACTCGAAAACCACATTGTCTGTGGAAGTACGTAGGATTTTTTTTTATATTGCATAGTTCATTTGTTAATAACAATTATCTGACGAAATTGTTCACTTTCCAAAAGTTTGCCTAAAGAATCGTCGGATAATTGTTAATAACAAATGAACTATGCAATATAAAAAAAAATTCTACGTACTTCCATAGACAAAGTATTTTTTAAGATATATTCAACATTTCAAGTGAATCGGTGGAAAATTGTCTGAGTTATGTTTCTGGCCAACTTAAAAAATGCAGTTTTGAGATAAACGCTGCACAGCCGCCATTTTGAAATTAATCGCTTCAAAAAAATTATTGTATACAGTCACTGATATGTATGATAAACACCCTTTTTTGTAACCTCGATTTATTTTGTAGTTTTTCTGAAAAAAAATCCCCAAAAATCCTATTTTTCGGCCTCTAGAGTGGCCTGACCCCTTAAGGGAGGACACCACTCTGACAAGCAGAGAAAAGGCTGTTTTTTCCAAATTTTCTTTGTGTACTAGATTATTTTTTTGGCATTTGGAAAAAACGGTATGTTATTAAGCCCACATTGAACTTAATTGGTGTAAATTTATATTTAAAAAAATTAACAAATTGATTGAGGTATAATAGAGGCTCTGTATAAAAGATGTGGTCCAACGGCCAAGTGAAAAAGTTTGATAATCTGTATAAATGTAGTTCTCGTTGTACGTAACCGTTTTTCGGAGAAAAAAAATCACGAAATGACGGATGTTGAAAAAAAAGAGTGTAATTATGGCGAAATGTTTGCTTATATTTATATGCTGTTATTTATTTTGCTTATATTGAAAAATCCGAAATTAAAAACAAACGTCTATGAACGCAATTATGAGAATTTTGGTTTTTAACAATTGAAAATCGTCCAATTATAATCTATCCGTATTCTGATTTCGGCCCGGACGAGAAAAATCGTTTCGTGAAGATCGCCATTGAAAGTTTTAGTATACAGTTATAATATTAATCGTCTGTTACTTGGTCAATTTTCAATATATTAACATGATATTTTTTCACATGTATACCTACTTTGAGAAAATGCAAAAAAAAATGTTTACCCGTCACAGTGGTGTTCCGCCTTAAATAATAAACGAAAATGTTTGAATCATATTATTGATTTGCAAAACGTATTCACTATTTTTTACTGGAAAAAAATGCACTTGTCCGAATTAGGATTCGAACCCGCGCTCGACTACTCGACCATCGTTCACTAATTGAACTCTGAAGGCGAATATCTCGGCTAATTTTTGTCGCACGATATTTTGAAAAAAGCATTTTGCTCGCTATGACGCACCGTATATGCTCACAAAGGGAAGCCTCATAGTTGTGAACTACTCTGTACATGTATATATATGTCGTTTCTCAATTCGAAAAGTGCATCACGCATTGAAAAACGCATGGTATATATTTTAATTTATTTATAATCTGTCGTAAGAATTACATAAACACATATATTATATAATATATCTATTATTATTGTCATTATTGCCATATATATATATATATATATATATATATATATATATATATATATATATATACGACACGCACGTACTTCTATATGCCTGTTGATTGTTTACTGAGTCTTGTGATTTACATTTGTCATTACGTGACATTCTTGATATGTATGTTTGCGTGATCGAGTGTCATAGAGAATATTGACATTATAGGGTGATATTACGATAAACCGTGAACAATACTAGTCAGTATACGTAAGAGAACGGATACGAATTTATTATTCTTCATCTTCTTCTTCTTCTTCGTAATGTCTAACGAAAGCTTTGTCCAAGTACCACCGTTTTACGACGAGGTGTCTCGCGCGATACCTCTCGTTCAAACAATTTTGGAATTCGCGTAGACTCGTGAATTAAATTCGTAATAGAAAAAAAAAAATAAATAAAACAAAGAAAAAAACGCGAAAAATGAGTAACAAAGCTTTTGTCACGAGACACGAGTTGTTATCCTCGCCTGCATGGAAATATATATTTTCCGTAAAGCTTTTATTATCGCCTATATATTATAGTACTGCGTGCATCCCCAAAAATTCTCGATATATATAGATATATATGTTTGGACGATATGTTTGACGTCTGTCAAAATCTGACAGCGAACGTGCGTTACTTGAGCGTAAGAAAAAAAATCGCAAACTTTCAAAGCTCTTCGTGATCGCGTTTCTTTTCTTTTCTCGCTTTTTTCTTTATCTTTTTTCTCGTCGATCGAAGTCTCGAAGAGTGGAAATTTTTCTTGTGCCTTGCAAATTTTACTTGTTTTGTGGTCTCGGTGAGCGGAGCACGCGGAATATCTTGCAATACGAAAAATAGCAGAAAGAAAGTACGACAATGTACAAAATAGAAACTGAAAGCAAAGTATAAGTGAAAATTAACGAAAAAATGTACGCATATGCATATGTCGTGTCAAAAAGTTGGCTTTTAAGATAATCAAGGATTTCTTTTTGCTGCATCGTGGGTGAAAAGCGAGAAATTTAGAAATATAGAAAAATAATTGAAGCGAATGGTACAATTGTGTTTATTCGGGAACAGCCTCGTTTTTTTTTCTCACAAAATATATTATAGATAAATAAATATTGGTACACACCCATATATGTATAGGGTAAAGAATGTAATTGCAAAGTTCGCTTTTTTGTGCGTGTTTTTTTTTAGATTGACACGCATTATTATTAATTAAAAGCAGCCGTGGGGTACAACAATTTGTAAAGAAAATAATATTCTCTTTAGTCCGAAATTACATCGGAAAATCGACATGTGCAAGTACTTTTTCCTTACTTCGCGAAAACAATTCTGCAAAAATTTTGCGAATTTGAAAAATGACGACAGCTTTGATAGCCTCCTCGGTTTTTCCGATTGTTCGGTCACGGCCGAGCGAGAAGGCCTCGTAGTTTTAATCGAACATGAGAGTACGATAATAGGTCGAAAAAAAAGCAATCGAATTTTTTTCATCTCGATGACAGCTTCTTTAGTGATATATACGACGGAAAAGCAAAGACGAGATCTGCTGTAGAAAGGAAAAAAGACACGTGACCGAGAGCAGGACGATACGTTCGTTCGAACGCAAGCTCGTTCCTTCGAAGGCAATGATATGTACATACGTACGTGTACCTATATACTTGCGGCTTAAGTGTCTCGCGAAATCCTACTCCGATTGTCCAAGGCTGTGCTTTCAATGTGAATCTGTAAATTTACGAATGTGTAAATACACTATACGTGTTTACCCCAATCTCATTATTATTATTGCTGTTGTTATTATTATTCGTGTTATTGTGATTATTTTATTCTGGCTTTTTTTCACCTTTTTTATTACTTTATTATTTATTTTATTATTATTATCATTTATTTATTATAATTATCCAAAAAACGTTCGTGCACTCAAGCAGCCTCACGATCAGTGTTCACGTGAGTAACGGTGAGTGTCGATGTTAAACTGTGAATTTTTTGGAAGTGCTACTCGAGTAGGCCAATTCGGGACATTTAGGGACGTATTAATCGACTCTCGCTCTTTAATCGGCCGACTCGAAATTTCCCGAAGACGCGTACGCTGTAGGACAAAAGTGGGCGGGCACGCTGTTGCTAATAGGAAAAATAAATTAATTGAGGTAAATTCAATCACGCGGGAAATTAAATCCGACTGAAAATTAATGGGAATTTATGTTCAACGCAATTTCGAGTAATCCTTGAAACGTTATTTCGAGAAAAAAAGGGATGGGGGCGTATAATTTGTGGCTCCGGTTAGGAGCCAGAGAGGTTGGAGGTTGGAATATAAAGATAAGGATTTGTTGGCCAACTCTTAGAGGAAGAAAACGTTTCGTCGAAATGTGGGCTGTGAAACAAATTATCGATGGAGATTTGGGGAAAATAATGTTTTGCTGAAATTTCGGTAATATGAGGAATCGTAACAAAGAAATTGATAGCATCAATGTAGTTGTTGTTATTATTACCAGAGAGAGATAATTCGATAATTAATAATTCTCAATACTGATTAATTAAATAATTAATCATTCTCACAAAAAATTGATAGCATTTATAGTAGTCGGTAGCACATATCGGTAATTATTTCAAAAAATCAGCCGCACTATTAGGAATGAATAGCAAAAAAAATTGATAATTATTACCAGTAGTTAACAGCATTGATGGCAATCAATATGAAAAATGAATCAACTTTAACAATGACAAAAAAAAGATTACCAGCACACCAGCTCGAATAGGCTCTCTCGAAATGTTCGTCCCTCACGGAAGGTTCAGCGTTTCATCCACAAATGTAGCAAGAACATTTTTTTTCTCCTCCCAAAATTCAACTCCCAACATTCCATAAGCTCCTCCACATCGTTTTCGAGAAAAAAGAAAATATTAGTATTGAGGCAATCAGGGACATAAAAAAATCGTGAATTCATCATTTTTAGTTTTTCAAAAATCGTGAATGCAACATTTGATTTTTTTTCTTCTTTCCGAGAACGATGGCAGTGAAATGGCTGGAAAATTCGAAGTCGCACTTTTTTCACGTATCTGCGTTGAAAAAAGACTAACTATCGCACACGAGGCTTCGTCGAATTCGAATTTTTATTTCGATTATCCTTCCGATTATTACAATTATTAATGTTACCATTGTCGTCTATTATTATTATTATTATTATTATTATTGTTAATATTATTATTATTCCTAAGCGTGGAAGCAACGAGGACGAGATACGAGGCGCGCGCGCCTCTCGAAAATCGACACGACTGCTCCAAATTCGGCATCACGCCGAAAATAGCGAAAAAAATCTCCAGTATTTTTCTGCATAAGTCTCGACAGTAGAAAAGCCAAAAAAATGTAATGATCCACCATAATTGCCTTTGTACCCGAAATTCATCATTCGCGATTGTAATTGCATCGTATGTACGTCTATTTTTTTTCTTCTCCTTGTCTGTTTTGTGCGTGTGTGCCTTTGTTGTGGGGACCGAAGAAAGAATCGATCGCCCTTCCCCCCCCCCCCCCCCCCCCCCTCATAGTCATGAAGAATCACGTCCCTAGTATGTCGCCAGCCCTAGGGAATATCGCAACTGTAACCGAATATCACAAATATAAAAAAAACATATATATATACATATACATATATACATATATATATATATATATATATATATATATATATATATATATATATATATATATATATATATATATATATATATATATATATATATATATATATATATATATATATGTGTGTGTTCTTAACCCCCACCCTCCACACAAATACATCCATCTACATGAATCTTAATATAAATAGATAAGAAATATTTGAAAAATATATAGATGAAAATAGACAAGCAAAAAATGTATAGATATATACATTTAAAAAACAGTAAGAGAGAACTAGATTTCTTTACTTCGTAGGTATCATCAGTCGCACCAACTCACACTATCACAAACACAAATTCAACCGGAAGAACTACTGTCAGCTGTCAATAATATCAGGCATCCATGTCAACCTTTTGTATTCTGCAAGACCCCATTCTCAACAGCGTTAAATTTGACGTAAACAATAATTAAAGTGAAAAAAGCATGTGTATGTGTACAGGAATAAAAATTGCTTACGTTGTTGCAAGTCGCATAAATTTGTACTATCCAGTCAGTGCTGAACCGAATTTTGTTCTATTAACTGGTTATGCCTAGTTGTAACAGTCGAGAACAGCTCGTTTTTTGGGATTTTTTTACAAAATCGTGATAAAAAATTTCTAGAAAAATTAGGTATTTAAACAGTATCATCTAAAAAACACTCTGTAATTTTTTTGTAAAAAAATATTCAATTACGATCGATTTGCAGCCGATGTCCGGGAAGTCCCACTCGAAAACGTCTTTTGCGGTGAGCAATATCCTTCTAAACCAGATTATCTAATATAAAAAACGAACCGATTTCGATGAGATATTAGTTTATTCAATGATTAATCGAAGTAATTTCCAAAATATCAACAACAAAAAATGACGCGAGTTCAAAGTGAGAATCTTCGTTTTTGCGAAAAAAATGGGCATTTTTCGTTTATCAAATCGAGAGTACAGGGGAGCCCCGGGCATAGCGAACAGCCCAGGCAAAGCGAATTCCCCCACGCGCAGCGTTTGCGCGTGGGGGTATTCGCTTTGCCTAGGCTGTTCGCTATGCTCGGATCTCCCCTACATCGGAAAACAATCCTTCGATCAAATACTATATTCATACATTTAGAAAAGGTCCTAAAAATTGCAGAAAGATTGATGCAGCAGTTTTTTAAATACTTTGCTCACCGACTTTATAAACGTACGCAAGAAAAAAGCGTACAAAGGCCTATAAATCAGTCAATTTTGATCGGATCACCTTGAATTTTTCAGGGAACATTTATAAGATCGTAGACTGTCAAAATATATCGGTTTTGAAAAAAGTGAATTTTCGACTGTTACAACTAGGCGTAACACCTTAAGCACGACAATTTGAGAAAAAAATTGCATAAGGAAAAATAAATGAGGCTGATAATTTATTCAAATTAAAAAGCATTAACGCGCCTGAGATTAACAAAAGATTGCCATTATGCACGTTTGGGACATTATCAGTGCACCGAGTTCGGGACTCATTTTTCTACGTTATTCGACGTTGCATTTATCCTGGAAAACACACACCTGTATCCTTCAGGCGTATTGTTGTTGCAGTTTTTGTACGCTTTTCCTTTTGTACAGCTACTCCAGTCAAATAAACAGATAGGACAAATCATTTTTCTATTTTTAATATAATAATGATCGCGACTGAACGTCCGAGGAGAACGGAAACTGCGCGAAATTTTTTACAACTTATTGCCATCATCGCAATTAGTTTGGTCGATCAATATTTTTTTTTTGTTTAATTTGAAAAATATATTATACGCCTTTCTATTTTTTAAATTTAATTATTGCGAAACAATAACGAATAATTCTGGAACTAGTGTCTGTCCTCTTCCCAGGGAATCGCACGACCTGCAATTACGAGTGATAAAAATTGTGTGACTTTCACGACGTACTTAAGGGTACCTTTAGGCAACGAAACAATTGCTGATTTTAATAATTTTTTTAAAGTTATGTTTTTTTTCACCGTTTTTGAGACTTGGGGTATGTTTTATTACTACTTTTGGCTGTTAGATAGTATTTTTTAATTAATCCTTAAAAATGACGGAGTTGACACGGTCGTCTAAACGGGTTGCTGCAGATCTTGTCAGACGGCGTGACACGTAGCGTCGGCGGGATTAATCTGAAAAAAATCCAACAAAGACTTTTATTTCATCAACACTCAGACGCAGAATATGAACCAAGAAAAAGTGAGAAATGTTAAAAATCGATTGAATGGCTCGCTTTGGAACAAAAATATTGAATTTTCCGAAAAAATGGGTACATTTTGCAATGAAAAGATACGTTTTTTTGTCTTCTTAATTTATCAAAAGATGTAGGGTGATGTTTCAGACAATAAGGTTAGAAATATTTATACCCAATTTTATGAGAATCGGTCGATCAGTTTTTTAGCTATACGCCACGCCAGTTTTGAAAATGCTTTAAAATTAATGAACACAAAATTATCATGCAACAGTCAAAATTAGTAATAAAACATACTCTCAGTCTTAGAAATGGTGAAGAAATCTTTCAATAAAAAAAATCGTGAAAATCAGCAAATTTTTTCCATCCCTAAAGTGATCTCCCCCGTTAAGCTCTCCTTAGTTAGCCTTTACTTGTGCCCCCTCAAGCCTAAATGCGCCACCCGATCGTTCTTTTTGCTCCACCAGGAATCTTCCCAAGCCGCCTAATTTTTATTTCTCGATTTATGTACACGTTTAATTTAAAAATTCAGGGAGGAAGGAGAACTGGATCGAAGATGATGCAGAAACATCAGTAAAAAAAGGGGGGAGCGTAGTTAATCCGTCAGAGGCATTGTCGATACCTAGTACGCTGCACCAAGTTTTTTTTTCTTTTTGCTTTGAACCTACTACTTCCTTGTAGCTGTTAATGCATAGCTTCGAATCGAGCTGCAAGAGTTTTCGCCATATCCGGAATAGCGAGAATCGTCAACGGTGACGTCCATGTATTCGATTTCGCTGTCTCCCATTCCTGGATACTCTTTTCGAGCCAAGTAATTTTTTTAACCCTCGAAGTCTCCAGTCGGGTTGTGCCCAATGATGCGAAGATTCTGTCCGATTGTACGATCATAATTTTTGAGGGTTTGGACCCTTCACTGCCCCGGGTTTGCCGGACCGATTTTCGCGTCCATATTGCCCCGGGTGTTGGCTGGCCACAATCCGCCTCCAAGATAAGCAAAGTCCTCATCAGCGGATTTTTTGGAGGCATCATGGCAAATCTTTGACTTGGGTAGCTGTGAAAACGGAGAGACGAAGAGAACAGAAGAAGTGTGCGGTGAGAAGCAACTGCCTTTCGTGTACATTCCTATGGAGACCCAAAATCGAACTGGAAGTGCTCGTCCCGCCATTTGCAACCTCTGCAACAACGGAAGCTCATTATTTCGTTCTTTCCCTGTATGTTGGACATTTTTTGGTCGGACCTAGCCTAACTCCATGAAGAGCCTATCGGCGGAAAGACAAACGGCTAGGAATTCATTCCGCACTAATGACAGTAGTCAAAGATTGGAAAAGAATCGAACCAACTGCCAAAGACTCTAGAATCGTCCACTTGTTTCTCCCTTAGCCCTCCAATTGTCGTTCAATTGCCGTCACTCGTTCGGTGAGTGTTTCGATTTGGTTTGGTTGCCATACATCATTTTGACGTTTTCCTTCCTGCGTCTTCCCAAAATGTTCATCACCGATCCACGTCATCTCACGCACCCAATTCGCTTCTTGATCCTAACTATGGCTTTTATTCTCTCGTACTCTGTTACTTTCGTTCATAATATAATGTCGTAATCGCATGAGTAGTGGCTATACATTATGCAACGTCATTGGCACGCGTTATCATCGTGGTAGAGAACTTCGAAGGGGACACGATTACCGTCGAACAATTGCTCGAGAAGACAACCAATGAAGGTAGTAAAACAGTCACCAAGAACATTGATCCTTGCTCCTCATCAATCTTTGGCTCGACCTCCGACAAGTAAAACGATGGGCCCAAGTTTTTCCGGTCCCAAGATCCAGCCTGGAGAGTGGACATCGTCAGTGGAAATTGACAACCAGACTGTCAAATCCTCCGGCTAAACAAAATGCCACTCGATTGGAGAGCAACGTATTTTGAAAAAAACTGGGAAATTCATTTGATTCCTAACCATTTTCGTTTTGCCTTGATTTCTGCATGAAATAACTTCCTGGAAAATTTCCGTGTCAAAAGATGTTCAAACTCATTTTATTCCTCCTAAAGCGCGAAATTGCCATACTAAAAAATAACGACCATTCGTTACTTCGATCATCCGTGTGTCAAATTCGAAAGAATGCACGTGATGAGTTGCCTGAATGGAGGCGCGATCAATTTTTCTTGTCGTTGGTTTAAGTGTCACATGCACGCACACAAACACTCACACATACACAAAGGCATGTTAGGGAGACTGGGAGAGAGGTTTAATCAAAGCTCTTGGGCAGCGAGCATTAGTCATATTTTTTGATCCCCAATTAGTGGAATTTGCATGAAGGCAACATGGCGATGTGCATCCAATTTCGGATCACAGAGACCAGGAGCAGCATCCGATAATAATATAACAATAATAATAACGACAATTACAATAATAATAACAATAACTTGAATTTATAACTTTACGTTGTTGCGTTAAGCATTTCGTGCGATTACGGTTTGTGTGTGTGTGTATGTGTGTGGTGCGATGCAAAGATCAAATGGCTAAGGAAACGTCGAAAGAGAAAAAGGAAAGCAACGAACTGATCGAGACGAAGAGAGGAGGAGAAGAGAGAGAGGGAGAGAGAGAAAGGCAGATAAATAAGTACGACAAAAGCCAGTTATAGAAATTCACTGACGAATTAATGATTATATTTCTTTTTTCTGTTTCTTCAACGATCTAGTTGTTCAGGATTAGGCCTCTGCCAGTGTTAGTAAGTACTGCCACTTGATCTGGTGTGATTGGACTGCAGTAGTTAGAAGGCTATGCGTTTACCTGTACCTGCATATCCAAATTATATAATCATCGGAATATTCGACAATCCGATTTTGATAATGAAATACACGATAAAAAGGAATGATAATAACAACAGAATTAACAATAACGATGATGATAATAACTTTGAAACCAATTTGGGAACGCGTTATCCCACGATACGGCGTTACACGGGTCCATTATTGGGGGCAATATCCACCTGTTTTATTGTATAAATGCATACTATACACCGCCCATTAGATCTTTCATTGAAACAATGCTAAATGATGATAGTGTATTCAATTACGCGTGTACGTTCTTCTTTTTCTCCGATACGGAACGTGCTCTCTGCTCACACCATCTCTCATTGATTTTACGTAACGTGTACACATACAAGGTGCCCCGCATGCACGGGTCGGAATTTTGCTGAGATGATAGATCGTGTAATTCTAGAAAGAAAAGTCCTTACGCATTTTTCTCTCCAATGTACCGTTGATCAGATATCACTTGATAAGTACCGGCCAATCGGGAGGACCGGTTCGCTACCTACTACACTCGAGCCTATGCAGCGTCTGAATAGGAGGGGTGGGCCGCTCTCTCACCGGAGACTCGCCGCTCCCCACTTGGTACGTTTCTCCTCACCGACTCACCTGATTGGCTGCAACAAATCGATGATTGCTGGAACAACGGTGCACCGCAGGCAAAAATGCATAAGGACTTTTCGCTTCAGAATTTCGCGATCTATCCACTCACCGAAAACGAGACGTGACTTTTGGGTACAGCCCAGAATTATAGACCACACACTGTACACGTTGTGTCTATACATACTGGTCTATACATTGTAGAGCAACTTTAGTTCGTTCGCTCCATTGTTGGCCTGCTGTTTCGTCAATGTTTAATTGTGTATTGCGGGATAATGTTCTCGAGAGCCCCCTGGCATGTGGCCTATAGCACTATAGCCGTATTCCGCAACCTAGACCGAGTATTTACCGTTTTGCGTGCATAGTTACTTATTTGTATCGTGGTTTTTCGCAGTTGTGTGTACCGCATGGCCAGGCAAAATACAACCAGTGCGTTGTTAATCCCTTATTTTCGCATCTTGTTTCTTTCGAATCGGATGTCACAGCCTACTTGACAGTTGATCAAAAAATTATTATACAATTTTTCATCCCCTTTTCTCGTGGCTCATAACTCTCGATGAACCTCGACTGGGGGGGTTTTTTGGGTTAGGAAAAAGACACAAATAACGCCCATTTTGAATTTTTTTTCACCACACTTCTCGCACCAAAGCATGATCCATATAATTACCCATAAATTGATCGTACGCGAGTTTTCCGTACGGAAAAATATTAAAGTTCCCGAGGAAAAGAAGTAAGTGCCAATAACTGTAACATTTGCACCAATGGCTCCGAACGACTGTTCAGCTTTCCCAAATTATCGAATTATCGTCCGCCTCTTGTATATCAGTGCCCGATACATTGTAAATAGCAAGACGAGAAAATTACGCGTTACATCGACTATAGTACATTTGATCGTAAACGATAGTAATTATTGTTAAGTAAACAAATCCCTTCGTCCCATGCAAAATCCTCGTACACCGACACCCAAATCCTCCTCGTCATTTCACATTTGTTTTACTCACAATCTCAAATATCACAAACGTCCATCGCGTCAGTCGCACCCGCCACATATCACACAACACCCCCCCCCCCCTTCTTGCCCAACGTAATTATCGACGCAATAAATCACCGTATAAATCACCACCATTACATATAAATACAATCACGTTTCGCACACCAATTGTGTACCCAAAAATTCTTCATTCTCGTCACATACCATTGTTTTGTCTCTCGGATATTGCCCTTATAAATATATATATATATATATATACATATACGAGCAATCGATGACGAAATTGGGTAATTATCCGAAAGTAGAACTCCATCTGGAATTTTTGCCCCCAAAAAGGACGCTTTTTATCATTTTAGTTCACAATTTGACAACGTCAGTTTCGTCACCCTCTTATTTTTTGAAAAATTTGAAAATACGTGTTTTCCCCTAGGTGACTTGATATTATCTGATTTTTTTCGTTTTTTTTTGCAATGTGAAAAAATTCTCACGCCGTCTCCCTGTGGAGTTAGACTTTTGGATATTTACCCGAAATTCTTAAATCGATTTTACATACGACATATGTAGCGCTTCAGCTTCTCGTTACGATTTACAATGCATTGCTAGGCCTAATTAGTACTAGAAGAACGTTTGTTCATTAACAGCGATCCAAGTGACAATCCTTGATCGATAAAACAGTTATTTACCGTGCACATAATTATTGCCAATTAAGGATAATTATAGTTAATCACATTACATACGTAATTATTGTAATTGAGGCTTGACAGTGAGATATGTCTTAAATACCTCGATACGAAAATAAAATTTTTGTTGTATTTCGAGCGCTCGTTTTTCCCTTCGTCTTATTTGCTCACGAATTCCACGGAATTCTACGGGACATTGACTTCTTCCTAAATATACAAAAAAAAACGCTATCGATGGAAAGTTCACCAGTTTTTCTCACCAGCATTCTAAAAATTTAACTTTTCACTGTGTGTGTGTGTGTGTGTGTGTGTGTGTGTGTGTGTGTGTGTGTGTGTGTGTGTGTGTGTGTGTGTGTGTGTGTGTGTGTGTGTGTGTGTGTGTGTGTGTGTGTGTGTGTGTGTGTGTGTGTGTGTGTGTGTGTGTGTGTGTGTGTGTGTGTGTGTGTGTGTGTGTGTGTGTGTGTGTGTGTGTGTGTGTGTGTGTGTGTGTGTGTGTGTGTGTGTGTGTGTGTGTGTGTGTGTGTGTGTGTGTGTGTGTGTGTGTGTGTGTGTGTGTGTGTGTGTGTGTGTGTGTGTGTGTGTGTGTGTGTGTGTGTGTGTGTGTGTGTGTGTGTGTGTGTGTGTGTGTGTGTGTGTGTGTGTGTGTGTGTGTGTGTGTGTGTGTGTGTGTGTGTGTGTGTGTGTGTGTGTGTGTGTGTGTGTGTGTGTGTGTGTGTGTGTGTGTGTGTGTGTGTGTGTGTGTGTGTGTGTGTGTGTGTGTGTGTGTGTGTGTGTGTGTGTGTGTGTGTGTGTGTGTGTGTGTGTGTGTGTGTGTGTGTGTGTGTGTGTGTGTGTGTGTGTGTGTGTGTGTGTGTGTGTGTGTGTGTGTGTGTGTGTGTGTGTGTGTGTGTGTGTGTGTGTGTGTGTGTGTGTGTGTGTGTGTGTGTGTGTGTGTGTGTGTGTGTGTGTGTGTGTGTGTGTGTGTGTGTGTGTGTGTGTGTGTGTGTGTGTGTGTGTGTGTGTGTGTGTGTGTGTGTGTGTGTGTGTGTGTGTGTGTGTGTGTGTGTGTGTGTGTGTGTGTGTGTGTGTGTGTGTGTGTGTGTGTGTGTGTGTGTGTGTGTGTGTGTGTGTGTGTGTGTGTGTGTGTGTGTGTGTGTGTGTGTGTGTGTGTGTGTGTGTGTGTGTGTGTGTGTGTGTGTGTGTGTGTGTGTGTGTGTGTGTGTGTGTGTGTGTGTGTGTGTGTGTGTGTGTGTGTGTGTGTGTGTGTGTGTGTGTGTGTGTGTGTGTGTGTGTGTGTGTGTGTGTGTGTGTGTGTGTGTGTGTGTGTGTGTGTGTGTGTGTGTGTGTGTGTGTGTGTGTGTGTGTGTGTGTGTGTGTGTGTGTGTGTGTGTGTGTGTGTGTGTGTGTGTGTGTGTGTGTGTGTGTGTGTGTGTGTGTGTGTGTGTGTGTGTGTGTGTGTGTGTGTGTGTGTGTGTGTGTGTGTGTGTGTGTGTGTGTGTGTGTGTGTGTGTGTGTGTGTGTGTGTGTGTGTGTGTGTGTGTGTGTGTGTGTGTGTGTGTGTGTGTGTGTGTGTGTGTGTGTGTGTGTGTGTGTGTGTGTGTGTGTGTGTGTGTGTGTGTGTGTGTGTGTGTGTGTGTGTGTGTGTGTGTGTGTGTGTGTGTGTGTGTGTGTGTGTGTGTGTGTGTGTGTGTGTGTGTGTGTGTGTGTGTGTGTGTGTGTGTGTGTGTGTGTGTGTGTGTGTGTGTGTGTGTGTGTGTGTGTGTGTGTGTGTGTGTGTGTGTGTGTGTGTGTGTGTGTGTGTGTGTGTGTGTGTGTGTGTGTGTGTGTGTGTGTGTGTGTGTGTGTGTGTGTGTGTGTGTGTGTGTGTGTGTGTGTGTGTGTGTGTGTGTGTGTGTGTGTGTGTGTGTGTGTGTGTGTGTGTGTGTGTGTGTGTGTGTGTGTGTGTGTGTGTGTGTGTGTGTGTGTGTGTGTGTGTGTGTGTGTGTGTGTGTGTGTGTGTGTGTGTGTGTGTGTGTGTGTGTGTGTGTGTGTGTGTGTGTGTGTGTGTGTGTGTGTGTGTGTGTGTGTGTGTGTGTGTGTGTGTGTGTGTGTGTGTGTGTGTGTGTGTGTGTGTGTGTGTGTGTGTGTGTGTGTGTGTGTGTGTGTGTGTGTGTGTGTGTGTGTGTGTGTGTGTGTGTGTGTGTGTGTGTGTGTGTGTGTGTGTGTGTGTGTGTGTGTGTGTGTGTGTGTGTGTGTGTGTGTGTGTGTGTGTGTGTGTGTGTGTGTGTGTGTGTGTGTGTGTGTGTGTGTGTGTGTGTGTGTGTGAAAAAAAACAATGACTAATTCAATACCACTCTAATGAATAAAGTCGAACGCCCGGAGACGAATAACTGTTTTAGCGTTAGAGGATTTTAACCTTAAATACCAAAGCCTTAACAATAAAGTCTCGCGTTTATCGGCCAATCCGTGAGAATAATCTTTTATTTTCATTATTTTGAAACTTGCCCAAAATCGTCCAACCGTTCTTTTCTTCTTTTTTGCGCAGATCTGCAGCCCAAAACGAAAGAAAAAAAAAACAAAAATTTGTGAAATACTAAAGACAAAAATTAAAATATTTAAAAATAATTCCATTGTTTGTGAATATTCCAAGGACGCAAAGGTTGTCGTCGTGATAACGAATCGTATAATGAAAATTAGAGCTCCTGTACATATTTAGAGTTATTGTGACTAAAGCAGACATATATATATATATATATATATATATATATATATATATATATATATATATATATATATATATATGATGCTCGTCGTACCTCTGTACTATCGCCCAAACCTCTCACGTAAGGATCGCTTAATTTTTGAAAAATTATTTGCAAATCTCAAGTGAATATACATACATATAATTTGGAATTTTATTTTCATTATTTTTCATTTTCTCAGTGGTACTCAGATTTTTCATATATATATATATATATATATATATATATATATATATATATATATATATATATATATATATATATATATATGAAAAATCTAAATTTGCAATATATATATACATACAGGGTGACAATTATAAGGTGGTCATGTTTTTAAGGATCTGGCGCGTAGATTCTGCGACCAAGAAAAATATAGTCGTCAAGGGTTCGTCAAGTCCGCTTCGAAAAAAAATCTAGCGTATTTTTGTGACAAGCCGTATTTGCCAGAAAAAATTTAGCCCTCCGGAAAAAAATCAAAATTCCATATCGAGTACCGCAGAATAAAGATAATTAAATTTCAAATACGAAACACCCCTGAAAACTTTGTTCAAATGGAATTAAATTCCATTCATCCACTTCGAAATGCACCTTTGATAATTTTTTTTTTTCTCATTGACGAGATACAGAAAAAAGTTATCTCGGGAGTTTTGTATTTTTAATTTAATTATCTTTATTCAGCAGTACTGAAAATGGAATTCTGATTTTTTCCAGAATGCTCAATTTTTTCTGGGGCATACTACTCGTCAGAAAAATACGCTATGTTTTTTTTCTAAGAGGACTTGAAAAACCGTTAAAAATCATATTTTTTCAGTCGCAAAATCTCCACATGAGATTCCCGAAAAAATCACATCGCTATTGTACAAGTATCACCCATAGACGTATATTGCGAATAATTTTTTCTTGTTTTTTATTTTCCTCAACAAACAATGTCAAACTTTCTGTACGTGAGGGGTCGTTTCACCCCTTGTAAATCTACATATCCGTAAACGGACGTATTTTTGTTTCTCCCTGCGTCATTAGATATGCTCGTGTGCGTGCAAAAAAGGGCCTCGTTTCCTTATAACGCATTTTGCGCATTATTCGCAGATATTCGTGCGTGCTCAATTCGACTACGACCCGTTGGAGGACGAGCTGATACCGTGCGCCCAGGCCGGGATCGCCTTCAAGACCGGCGACATACTACAAATAATAAGCAAGGACGATCATTACTGGTGGCAGGCGAGAAAGGACAACGCGGCCGGTTCCGCGGGACTCATACCCTCTCAGGAACTCCAAGAGTGGCGCATCACCTGCATGGCTTCGGAGAAAAACAAACAGGAACAAGGTGCGTCTGCAAAATGTTCAATTTGGCTCTCAATCGATCTCACGATTTTTGCTAATTTTTTGTATTAAAAAAAAGCAAATAAATCATCCGAAGGAACGTAGTTCTTTTACTTTTAGGGATTTCGAAATTTTCGCGATTGCGTCAATTTAGGGGCCGAAAAAAATATCAATCGATGATCGATCGGAGCTGATCATTTTTTTATACCAAGCAATTTGTTCGGTCTCGTGAAGAGTGAAAAAAATAACGAGTATTTTATGCCTCCGAAATGAGAGAAAAGATGCAGAAAAATGTTTTTTTTTTTTTTTTAATCAATGCAAAATTGCGTATAAAAGCTGAACAATTAAAATTTATGACATATTTTTTGCACCCTCTCTCTCTCGTGTTTTCCCCTCTGGTCACAAATGATCGTCAGAAAGCTTTTGCCTGATGAAAAATGATCGTAATGAAATTTTCGTCCGCTCAAAAATTATCAACGACCCATAGAAAATCAGCTGTTTTTTTATACTTCGCGGAATAATTCCGACCAATAATTTAAAAAAACGCCCTCCGAAAAATCACTCAAAATTCATCGCCAAGGATCATCAGACACGATCAAGCGTACATCCCTTCTTCAGACCGCCCGGGCGTTCTCGTTTCTTTTTGCTTTGTTTTTTAATCGGATCACGGATAGACTCAATTAATTTGGAAACTGGATTAATCAATTACTTTTTATTAATTAAATTTACCTCCCGTCATCTTCGAGTGTGGCAGACTATCGACGAAGTTTGGGCTCCAATAATTTCTTCATTTTCAATTTCGCGATAATCGACGCATCGAAAAAACGTCACGTGGTATTTTTTTTTTTAACGTGACCTACGTACAAAAGTCATTTTTATTGCGATCCACGTATACATATTCCTCCCTGCCCTACGAATCCAATAAATAATAAAGTGAATGCGCCTCGTTTATTATTTTCGTAAGGATGTTAACACGATCGATTGTACGATATGTATTTATATATTTCGTGTACAACATATATACTACGTGTATACTCGTTAACGTAATTATAACTGTTTATTTTTATGGTTTACTATACACATAAATTGTTCACTATTGTTATTATTATTGTGTGTGTGTGTGTGTGTGTGGGTGTGTGTGTGAGAATTTGGTGGAGCATGCGATGTCGTGTTAAACAGAACAAAAAAAAAACTACATCAAGTTTCATATAAAACGTACTAAATCGAGGAAAAAGTTACTTATAACATGTTCGAGCATCGTTGACCTTCTTATTCATCTCATTTGATTTTTTTCATTTTCATTGATTTATCTATGTCCGATTATTTATTAGTGCGATCGAAAGTCGTGCCGTACGAGTCTTCTTTCGAGCTGGGGTTGAAAAAGGGAAGAAATACGTTCTCAACCATACTTATAATGTTTTTTATATAATTTACATTATATAATTACTTACGTAATGTTGTCTATCTCGAGTATTGTCAGAGCAGAGACTGAGACTGGTGATTAAAATAGGAATTTAATTGGGTTTGAATTGAAAAAAAAAAATTCACTTGTATTGAACGTTTTGAAATGTTGTCAATTTTATTGTGTTGCGAGCCATTGTCGATGCTATAAATTCTATAATTTCTATTTATATCTAAAATTATAAAAATTCCAGAATAAATTGGATACTTTAATTATTTTGTGACGATTTAAAATATTATAAATACGTGTATTTTCAACTATTTAAAATAACAATAATTTGATAAAATTTTGAAATATCAATAACTTCTTAATGCTCGTGAGATATTGCAAATATGTATGTACTTATTTCAAAATTAATTCAATTTTTGCGTACTTTTATTTTCGAATTTGGAACAAGCGTACATTTAAAATCCAAAAATCAACGTTTTAACCCAACGATTTTTTTTTCTTCTGAAATACCATTTTTAGTCTAATGCAAATTATTATAACGAAACAATTTTTTATCAACAACATAATTTAGATTCAGATAATTCATAAGGGGTACCCTCAATTTAAAAAACGATAAAATATCGCACGTGCATCAGAGTCATTTTTGTCGCAATAGTATATTATTTTTTTTCGTTTTTCCGCAACCGAAACCTTTTTGAACAAGGGTGTGGAAAAATGGCGAAAATGAAAACTTCGACACTTCCCGGGCGGACGAGTTTCTCCTTTTTCGTTCGTCGAATGAGAATTATCGTGACGGGATTTTGTCAAAGGACGCCATGTTTACCCTTGCAGGACTTCCGGTCCGACTTGATCGAGGGTCCAGCAAATAGACACCCACCCACGAACGATCCGTGCGCAATCACCAAACGTATAGAACTTCTTTTTTGGACGAAATATTTAATTTTGTCACGCGTATACGTAAACTTGGAAATTTACGCGTTTAATCGCCTCCCCGAGCGAATTTTATCGTGGCAGAGCGAGTGTTCGCTGCCGTTGAAAAAATTTCGTCCACTTCCTGACTCCCAAAAATATTCAACCTCATTTTGGCACATGGTAATTTTTTTTCCATACCAAACTTCCGTAAATAATATATTTCAGTTGAAAAAATTATCGTCGTATTTTATTCATTAGGACAAAATTCGTGATGATTTATCGAAAAGAAAATTTGTGAAAAAAAAATCACATTTTCCGAACCTGTTGCCAACAATTTGACAACATTGATTAAATTTGAATTTTTTTAAAGTTGAATTTTGAAGACTGTTTTTATATTTGGGTTTTCCATTATTTTTACGTGTCAAAAAGACTCTTATTGGTGAAGTCTGAAAGGAGAATATTAATGAAAGAACTAATTTAAAATTATTCACTTCAAACAAACTTGTATAAAAAATTACTATGTATATATAGGTCTATATATATATATATATATATATATATATAAAATATTTATAGTAATTTTATACACATATAAACCCGCACATAATAAATATATACACAGGGCTACTGGTTTTTGGTCACGACCACGTAAGAGGGTTGTAGAACGTGTTTTTCGCTATCAAATAACTTAATTATTGTAGTATATTTTTTTAAATGTTTTTAGGGGTGGCAACTTTAAAAATGAATTAACAAAAAAAACTCTTGTATGAAATCAATTTTTTAAACATCATTTGTAGTTTGAAGACACAGTAACGAAGAATTATCGACAATAGATATTAAAATTGTTGAGTTGCAGGACCCTAATTAAAAAATATCTGCCATTTTTCTAGCCCCTGAAAAAAAGGTGCCCGATCTTGCAAATGTGTATGATGTTCACGACGATGTGCAACAACATGAACCTTATACTTTTACAATTAACGTCAATTAGGAAAATCCTACAGGGCGCGAACGTCTCTTGCATGGGTTCCAAAAACTGTCTCGATGCACGCGAATATTGTACTTTATAGGGTCAAAAAGGGTTGCTCGTAATGTTGTATACGTATATACGCGCGCGAACAAACACGTAGAAATATATATCCATAATTATATATATTCGTATTTATATATTGACACACACACACACACACGCACACGCACATACACACACACACACACACACACACACACACACACACACACACACACACACACACACACACACACACACACACACACACACACACAAATATATATATATATATATATATATATATATATATTTACAGAAAGGGTGGCCCGAAAAGTGATCCTCAAAAGCAGCATTTAGATGACACATTTTACATGTGTTATCGTTATCAACTGCACTGTTAAGCAATAAATAAATAACCAGCTGAACACTAACGTTGCCGTCTCAGATTTTGATAAAAAGTTATAAACATAAGTTCGAGAAAATCCGCCACTAACGTTCAGATGATGAAAAAAATACCCATACTAGTCTAAAGAAGCAGTCCCAACTGCTTCAAAAACTCCTCTGATAAAAGTGCATGCACAAAAGAGACAAAAATAAAGACCTACGCTACAGAAAATCTTAAAAAATAAATTAAATGCTTTTTTTCTCGAAAAGATATTCAGATGATAAAAAAATGATAATACTAGTCTAAATGACTCCCAACTGCTTAAAAAAAAACTTTTAAAAGGAAAGTACACGCCCAAAAGAGAGCAAAAATAAAAAACTATGCTACAGGAAAGTTGGAAAAAAATTGAAGATGCTCTTTTTATCTCGAAAACTAAAAAAATATATTGAGATGTTGAATAATACTAATAACAGACTAAACGACTCCCAATCGCTTCAAAAAACTTCTAGAAGGGAAGTAGATGCTCAAAGGAGTAAAAAAATTAAAATCTGTGCTACGGGAAAACTGGGGGATAAAATTAAAAATGCTCTGTTTTCTCGAAAACTAAAAAAGATCTTTAGATGATAAAAAAAAATGTTAATACTAGTCTAAATGACGCCCAATTGCTTCGAATACTTCTAAGAGAAAGGTTCATGCACAAAAGAGAAAAAAAAAATCTGTACTACAGAAAAACGGGACAAAAATTCTGCTTTTCTCGAAAGGTAAAAATATTATTAGATGACAACAAAAATACTAGTACGAGTGTAAATGACTCCAAATTGCTTCAAAAACTTCTGAGAGGAAAGTACATACGAAGAAAAAGAAAAAAGCCTATGCTACAGGAAAACTTAAAAAGAAAAATGCATTTTTATCGGACAGTGAAAAAGATCGTAGAAAATATCATACATGGGGGTGATTTGGATAGATATTGATGCGGGGCAGCTAGATTTTTTTTTCTGGACTTCACTTTTCGGGCCACCCTGTCTACGTAAATATAAACAAAAAGTATATTATATATATATATATATATATATATATATATATATATATATACACATACATATATGTGTGTGTGTGTGTAGATATATTTGAAAAAAAAAACATATCTGTAAAAAAACTAAAAGATCGTAGCTTTTTCCGAGAATCGTATGACTTACGCCCTTTTTGCAAATAGCACGTATATATATATATATATATATATATATATATATATATATATATATATATATATATATATATATACGTGAGTGTGCGTAAAGGGAGATTGATCTATGCGGTGAGTTACAAAGCCGAGCACGACTCGCAGCAATTAGTCCCGTCGAGTCGGCAAGTGACGTAATAGTACTCAATTATGTGTGTTGTGCGGGCTAGACGCTGAAGGAGAGGGAGGCTGCTCTCCTCACACAGAAGGCTGCGATGGCTCGACAGGTACGGAGGACTCTGAAGCTTTAGGACACTTATTAGAATCGTATCACAGTGGATGTTCTCATCAGTAATAACAATCATTACAGTTACATTAATAATAACAAAAACAATAATAATAATAATAAAATAATGATTTCGATAATAATGAAAGATAAAATTGATAGAAAAAGCTCAGCATGATCACCAATGCGTAGCAACGGAGGCTGCACGTTCGTTGCTACGCATTCCATAGTTAATTACACGCTCATAGCGCTGAACAATAGCGTTATCATCTTTCATGTTTTTGTTTTTGTTTTTTTTTTACATTTTTTCATTGGTTCGAAGCTCGTGGGAGCGATTCGTTTCGAACGAGCGGAGATTAAAATTGCGGGAATGTAATTTTATTGTTATTGTGATTGCAAGTGAGATGAACAAAAAATGGATATGAAAAAACAGCGAATGGTACACCGACGATGCATGCAAAATTGTAAAGCGCATTTATTAGGATAAGCGTCGAAAAAAAAGTGAACTATTTTCCTGGCAAACAATAGCATCGGGAGCCAAATTTGAGCGTCGTTCGAATCCCAATTTGTAGGACTCGATAATTTTTTTTTGCCGTTTGGTTCACAGAGGAAATTCGCACTTTACGGTCAGGCTCGAATAACTCGGCGGAAAAGTAATATTGGTTGATTTTTGTGGAAGATTCTTTAAGCTGTAAAGCTCAGCTTTGAAGAGCTTTTTTTTAAATTTCGATGTCTTTATTTTTGCACAAGTTACAGGTATTGGGAAAATTGTTTTTTTTTTTTGGTTCCGACAGGAATAGATGCATTAAAAAAGAAAGATTTGGATTTTGAAAAAAGGGTTTATGGAGCTGCAAAGCGGATTTGATAAATATCCGGTCTGTCGAAAAAAAAACAGGTCAATTTTCAATATTTTTTTTGCGTGATAGTGTTGGGAAGACGAGATCAGGATTTTACACACATATTATACACAATCTTGCCAAATTTGAGGTTTTTTTCGATTAAAAATATTGATAAACAATTAAGTTTAATATTGTTTGAACGAAGCGCCATCGTTGCTACATGGCCAATTGGCGTAGGTGGCTCTGACAACTAGTCCGATCTGAAATGAAAAATGGACATTTTTTTTGACATGGACATGGACATGGAAAATTTTATTTTAGTATAATAATAAAACTTTCCTATGAACAGACACTTTTGTAAAATTTGGAAAATTACGTAAATAGCAAGTTGGACGGAAAAAATCGAATTTTCGACCAAAATAACCACTTTAATCATTTGTTATTATCAAATGGATGAACATATTTAAAAAATCATCCGGTCGTACGATAGAATATCTTATGAACTATGCTCCGTCCGAGTTTGGGGTGAATTGGACGAATAGATCTTGAGAAACCATTCATACCGTTTTATAGAACATTCGTTTGCATAGCGCGCGAAAGAAAAAAAAAGGCTAAACCGCAGCAAAATTGTCATAACCCGCTGAATTATTTGAACTTTTACAACATCCTGGTGGCAAATTGAAGTTAAGATTCTGGCCTATAAAAACAATGCAATAAAGAAAAATCGTATTTACGAAATGTAATTTTATAATTTTTCAAAGCTGCAAAGCGGATTTGATAAATATCGGATTCGCGTAATCCGGGGTCTCAAAAACATGTCGATTTTCGATATTTTTTCTGATGAAAGTGTTGGGATGACGAGGTTTTTTGTTTCAATTGAGAAATATTGATAAACAATGAAGTTTATTATTATTTAAACTGGGCTCATCTCAAATGAAAAATTAAACAACATCCTTTTAGTATAACAACAAACTTTTCGTATAAGCAGAAACTTTTTGGAAATTTTGAAAGTTACGAAAATGCAAGCAAGATGGAGGAAAATATATTTTCGTTAGAACAAACAATTTTAAAAATTTGTTACTAACAAATGGATAAACATATAAAAAAGTAATCTGATCGTACGATAGTTCGAAGTGAATCGGACGAATAGATTCTGACAAACGATTCATACCATTTTACAAAACGAAGTCTCGCAGAATTTTTGGAACTTTCACACAATCTTTGTGGCAAATTAAAGTTAAGACCCCAGCTTATAAAAACTATGCAATAAAAAAAATATCGTGTTTTCGAAAGTTCAGTGTCATGCAGACCCTTCGATTGACTGTTGAGTTACGCGAGTTTGGAAGTAAAAGCGGATTTGTCGGGTAAAATCAAATGGTGGAAAAATATTATCGAGCGCTACTAGAAATTAGCATGCATTTTTTAAATGCCTGATAATATTGCACGAAGAGGTAACGGTTGATTTTTTTCCTCGTCGCAGTATACAGGGTGTCCTGTTATGAATGGATAATCCTGCAACTGGCGATAGGTCAGGTTATGTCTGAATATGATGAAATTTCAGTTTACTATATGCTAAAATTTCAGTTTACCATATGCTGACATTTCAGTTTACTAAAAGTCCCAGGATTTTCAAGGTAAAAATAATTTGCTTTTGGTTTTTCACATGTCATTTCTAGATATGATAACTCTTTTGACCCGGTTTTTTTAGTAATATTCTTGGTTATTTGTTTTATCTAGAAAATAACTCTTTGTAACCTCAAATGTTAAGGAAACTTTACGAAAAAAGATCGTATGCAAAATTTTTATACAAACCATTTCGAAGTCTGATTTTGATCGCCTGCGGTGTAAAAAAAAATGTACTCCGCAATCATGCCAATTAGTTGAAAAAGTTGCTTAGTCATTGTCGATTCACATTTGTAGAAATGGCATGCGAAAAAAACCAAGGGCTGATAATTTTTTTTAATAACATAAAGCCCAAAATCTCGAAAATTGTGGAACTTTTACTAAACAGAGCCGGGTTGAAATTCCGAACTTTGAATGCTCCGACGGTTTAAAATTTCGAATTTCAATATTCCGAAATTCAAGATGGGGCCGGCCTGAAATATCCGAACTTTGAATGATCAGAACGCGACAAAAATCCAAAAGAATACTACCCCCAAAGATCGAAACTCCGAAAGAATTTTACACGAAAGACCAAAACTCCGAAAATCTGAACACCTTCAAAATAATTCAGAAATTAAGAAATTTTCAATAAATGACGAATTGTTTCAAGAATTTTTTTTTTATTGAGAAGTGTTTTTGCGTCAATTTTGAAATTTGCCTAGGCAATGTTATACGTTCCACATTATTTACAGTCAACTGTGTAGACTTTCGCTGGCATGATATTGACATGGGGGCCGTGTTGAAATTCCGAACTTTGAATGCGCCGACGGTTTAAAATTCCTAATTTTAATGTTTCGAAATTGCAACGTTCGTCAAGATCATGCCAGCGAAATTCTACACAGTTGACTGTAAACGATGCAGAACGTACAACATTGTCTAGACAAACGTCAAAATTGACGTAAAATCATAGAATTTTACACAATTTTTCAACATTTTCAATAAATCGACGAATTATTTCAAGAATTTTTATTTTATTGAGGCCTTAGGCCACAGTAACGGGTATAAAATCATGTGCGAATTTAACAATTTTTTTCCGTATGAAAAAGTGATTCCCTCATAAAATTAATTACACATCTATTTAGTATGAGTATCAAGCTGTTAGAATTTTTTTTTTCGATGTACAAAATGGCCGACTACTCGAAACATCTCGAAGTCGTTTTTTTCTAATTGCCGTGACAAATAACTTCAACAATTTTCACTCGATTTACTTGAAATTTAAAAGTTATGTTCATAATTGCATTTCGCAGAGAAGTATGTACGGAATTTCTGATTAATCGAAAACTTTTCATTTTATGAGCAGTTTACGAGCAGTAATAACGAAATTTTTCACTGAAAATTCTTTACTTAAGTTCAAATACCTACAACTTTTGAATAAAACAATATTTTTTAAATTCCGTACGTACTTCTCTAGGGATTCTAATGTAGATTAATGAGAATTTTTGTTTTTTGTCCTAGATAAAAAATTGTGGATACTAAATGTCACGTCGCGGAGCGCCTGACAAAAGATAACAAAAGAAAATATTAGTAGTCGGCCATTTTGTAGATCGAAAATATATATATATATATATATATATATATATATATATATATATATATATATATATATATATATTCTAACAGCTTGATATTCATACTAAATAGATGTGCAAGTAATTTTTTGAGTGAATTACTTTTCCACACGAAAAAAAATTGTTAAATTCGCACATGATTTTATACCCGTAACGGTGTCCTAAGGCCTTAAGGCGTTACCTCCACTTGTAGCGCAAAAAAAAGGCCTTTTTCATGAATTTTTTTAAAGAAAACTACAAAACTTTTTTAATCGATCAATATACCATCTTAAAGAACACATCTTGAAGAACTTTCAGTAATTTTCTTATTGAAAAATATTACATTGTTTAGTGGCAAATGGCCGTCAATGAAATAATGTTTTTATATACACGGTTTGCGGTGACCAACATTGCGGCGAAGTGGATCATCTGAAAAAAAATGCGGATGGATTTAGTCAAATATAAGTATATACTAGTCTTAAATCGAAGGATTTTAAAAAATATTCATTTTTCACAAAATGGCGGACAGTCAAAGTTAATGGTTCGATTTTAACGAAAAAAACCGCCGTTTTTTGGCTATAAAGCGGCCATTTTTTTTTTTTTCGAAAAAAAAATCGAACGATTTAAGACTACATTTTTATGTATTAAATAAGCCTGCAAAATTTCAAGAAGATCGGTTCATTAGTGTTCGAGTAATCTTGGTCACCGACTTCAGAAATGCCATTTTGAGAAAAACGCGTTTAAAGTTTCAATTTCAGTTTACACGAAGAAAATATTTTTTTTTGTAAACTTACATAGAGTCATCTATTCCGGGCCCATACAGAAGTATGGGCCCGGATACTTATACTTCAAAAAAATGCAATAAAAAAAATCGATTTTTTCAAAATCGCAAGTGGGGGTAACCCCTTAATAAAATAAAAATTCTTGAAATAATTTTTCGATTTATTGAAAATGTTGAAAAATTTTCGGAGTTTTGAGCGTTCTGATCATTCAAAATTCGGAATTTCAACCCGGCCCCTACTAAACTGAAATTCCAGCATATATGAGCACATGATCAGACCTATCGACAGTTGTAGAATTATCTATTCACAACAGGACACCCTGCATATATGTTAGATTTTATATGTATGTGCTTGTTAAGCATGCTGGTCACACACACGCCTGCATGCGTAATGGCACGCGCCCAGTTCCGAGCTTTCAGCATTTTCGGTGAAGCTCAGTGCGATGGAGTATGGAATTAAAAAAAAAATACGTAGTTTGATAATACAAATACCCGTATTGGCGCACGGTATAAATAATTGTCACACGTACGTGCAACAACCCTCGTTCCATCTCTTTTCCCCAACACCCTACTGTGACCTGCTGGAACTTTTGTCTGATCTCCTCTATCTCTGTCGCCCTTTTCTTTCACTCTTTCTTTTTCTTTCTTTGTCTTTCCTCTTTTTTTTTCTATCACGTACACTCGACGTATTGATTCACTTTTTTCGCTATCGACACACGTGCATTTATCTCGCAGATTTTTTACTCCACTCGTACGACCATCTCCATTCGCAGCACTTTGGAAAAAAATCGACGAAAAGTTTCATGTACTCCGCACTGTTACCGTTACTCCATGAATCATTGTAAAAAAAATAATAATAACCAACACGCGCCTCCCAAGTAGCAAATTTATTGCAAATTTATGCTAATTATTTTTTTGTTCTCTAGCAAGATCTCTCGCACATCTGTGTGAATTTTCCCGCAATTGTATTTCCGGTCAAACTGACTGATTTTTTTTATAGTGGCTCGTATTACGCTGGTAGCTGATGCCTTACGAGAGGACGTGCGACAAATTCGTACAAACATTTTTTTTACAAAAATTAGCCCGCCGAAATGAATTTGAAAAAAATAATTAGATGGTAAATCGTTTGGAGGAAATATTTTTTTGTACGTCTTTGTTTTCGGGATTTATTTTGGGTGTGGCGGATTGAAACGGGACACCCTGTAAGAAGATTATTCAAGAAGATTGGTCGTTTTTGTACACTTTTTTGAAACAATGTTTAATTATATATATAATGTATAAATATATAATTCAATTTGTATGTGTCCATTTAGTATGGATATTTAAGGGAAGACACCGAGGTGACGTACCGAAAAAAAGTCGTTTCCGATTTTTTTTTGTCTACTAGATTATTTATTTGGTACTCAGAAAAAAGGTATGTTATTAAGGATAGAATGAACGTATTTGGTGTGAATTTTTATTTTTAAAAATTAAAAATTAACGCTATTATTGTGGTATAATAAAGCTTCTGTATAAAAAATGTGGTCCAACTGACGGACCAATACGTTGACGATGGTTGGTCTGAAAAATAAAAAAGTTTCATAATCTATATAAATGTAGTTTGCATTGTACGTAGCCGTAAATCACAAAATGACGGGTGTTCAAAAAAAGTGTAATTTTGGCGAAATTTTTGCTTATATTCGGGGACTTATATAAACAAAATTTTTAAAAATGCCTACGTACAACGATAGCTACTGCAACTACGGAAATTATGGGTTTTTTTTAAATTGTAAATCGGACAATTATAGCTAGACTTACGATTTCGGCCAGGTCAAGAACGTCAAACGTTTGAAAGTTTCAGTATACATAAATCGTCCCTCACTAAATCGTCCGTAACTTGGTAAATTTTCAATATTTCAACTTGAATATTTTTTCACATATCATTGCATATGTATACTTTGAGAACATGCCAAAAATCGATTTTTTTGCTCGTCACAGTGGTGTCCCGCCTTAGTTATATTAATTCCATAATTATTAATTACATAATAATAATTATTATTATATCTTTGAATTTCAAATTGTATATTTAAATATATACTTAACTATTGTGTGAAAAAATGATCAATTTTATTCAATATACATTATTTTGTACACCTTCATTATAATTTATACACTACAATATAATTTATTTATACAATACATAACCAAAAAATTACAAATTTTATTTAATAAACATGCAAGTGTTCAGTGGCCTCTATTCGTTGATCTTCAGTCTGTCAATATTTTTCGAAATTTTTCACACGTCCTCAAAATTTCAGTGACAAACGCTTTTTCAGCCAACAGATCTCCGAACGACAATTCAAATGCTAATCCTTCGCTTGTGTAAACTTGAGTCTCAGTGTCACTTGTAAATCTCGCAAGGCTCTTTTTCTCAATTATTATAATAATATAATTTTTTTATTCAACAATCACCGCTCGGAGAAAATTAATTTTCAATTCGACGGTTAACGGTAAACGCTTTTTATGCAATAAATCTCGAAGATGCTAGTCGAAAAAAGAGCACGTGAAGTTTTTATAATTCGTTTTTTGCTTCGTGACGTCAGAAATATAATTTGCGTGAAATTTTCTGGAGATAAAAGGCGAATATTAAAAGTCGATTCCGAATTACATCGCGAGAGATCGAGGCGCGGGTAAAGCGTTATAATTCAAATTTCGTTTGTGTCTGCAGTCAATTGCTCAATTTTTGGCCGGAAGAAGAAGCAGTACAAGGATAAGTACCTAGCAAAACACAATGCAGTCTTCGACCAGCTGGATCTGGTCACTTACGAGGAGGTCGTTAAAATACCTTGTGAGTAAACTTCCATACGTATTTAATCATATTATTTAACATTTTGTACATATGTACAAAATGTAAAATAACTGACTATATAATATACTACATAAGTACTATATAATATACGATAGACTATATAAATATAGACTGTCGGCTATTGGTCACGTTCCCATGAAAGGGTTGTAGGACATTTTTTCCGCTATCAAATAACCCAGTTATGCTTTATGCACAAGTGAACCATTTTCGAGATATTATTATTTTCATTATTTTTTTAAACTGAGGGGCAGGCTACTTTTGAAAATAACTAAAAAATAACTGTTCTCTAGAATGAATATTTTTTATTATTTGTAGTTCAAGGACACAGTAACAAAGAATTATCAACAATAAAATAAGAATAAGACTTGCAGAATTTTGGACCCTTAATCCAAAAATGTTTGCAGATTATTCTCATTTTATTGTTGATAATTCTTTGTTACTGTGTTTTCAAAATATAAATAATAAAAAAATGTAATGCCATACAAAAGTTTTATTTAAATTAATTTTCAAAGTTGCCACATTTGGACAAAAAAATTGAAAATAATATCTCAAAAACGGTTTACTTTTGCATAAAGCATTACTGCTTTATGCAAATTAGCAGTATAATGAATAATAAACATAGTATACCTTGTTTCAAATGTCTATGCCATGATTTATTGGAGCATTTTTTTGGCGTTGCAGCGCTGACGCGCCTCTCGATAATTAATATTACATTAAACAATACTATGATAAATAATCAATTTTATTTCATATATATTCACCAACATTTTACTCAATAAATCATTATCACAATATTAAAAATGTTTTTTATCTGGGCTTTTTTTATGTATCTATTATTTATTTAAGGAATAATTATGAATATTGGAAAACTGAAAAATGAGTCTGTCTCGATCTTTTCGACAGATTCCTCGTTTCAACGCAAAACTCTAGTCCTTTTGGGAGCTCATGGCGTTGGACGTCGTCACATCAAGAACACAATCATCGGCAGGCATCCCGACAAATACGCCTATCCCATTCCACGTGAGCTATCTTTTTTTTAATTCAGTAATGCAAAAAAAATCGACTCACTAAAAAAAAGTTTCTGCTCGCCGAAAAAACAATTTCCATTCTCCAAAAAGACAATTTCGATAGTCCAAAAAAACAAATTCGTTTGTTAAAAAAAAAACACCGCGAATATTTCGTCACAATTCGTGTCTCGATATGCGTGTGGCCACATTGACCATTCGCCGAAAATAATTTTCACACCTGCCCAAAAATCGTGCAGGTCGCGAGCGATTTTTTTTCCCGCTTGGACTATCGTGAAAGACCTGGATATTTGTCAAATTGAAAATTCGCGTGATTCGTGCAAGTAACAATGACGAAGCATTAATTTGAGTAGCTTTTGGTTTACGAGAGTCTCATTGAATCGTGACGGATGTTCAATTTCTGCGCGAGCAAGTGTTGACGATCGATTCGATCGCGAATTAAACGTTTCGTTTGCCAAACAATTATTCACAGATACAACGAGGCCACCGCGAAACGACGAAGAGAGCGGTCGCAATTATTACTTCGTGTCGCATGACGAAATGATGGCCGACATTAGCGCGAACGAGTATCTGGAATACGGTAAATATTTATTAACTGATAATTGAAAAAAAAATGTTTTTAAATGCAATATAAAAAAAAAACAAAAAGGACTAAGAGTATTGATAAAAATTATTTGAGGCTCTTGAAAAAAACATTTAATCCCCTCCTCACTTCCATCGTATTCATTTGCAATATTTGTTTCTTTCCACATTTTTATTATTATTATTGAGATCGTCGCTCGGATTTCATTTGAAAAAAACAAACCTTTTTTCCATTGTGGAATGTTTACCACCACTGATACCCAACTTTGTTATTTATTATTTTTTATCATCATTTTCGTTATCGTGTTATTATTATTATAATTATTATTATTCAAGATATTTATCGTAATGTCATCGTTGTGTGTTTTTTCTCGTTCTATTTAAGGAACTCACGAGGACGCTATGTACGGAACGAAGCTAGAGACAATCCGCAAAATACACGAGGAGGGAAAAATGGCAATTCTTGACGTCGAGCCGCAGGCATTGAAGATCCTGCGAACGGCGGAATTCGCTCCCTATGTTGTATTTATCGCTGCACCGGTCGTTCAGAGCCTCGCTGATGTGAGTACACGTATCATATATATGTATCAGGGTGGCCCAAATTTGAGCTCTATTTTTTTTTCCTCTCTCTCACCAACCAATTATTTTCTTTAAAGAAAAAAAAAATTGTCGCGAAATCGGCGAGCGGTCAAAAAATATTTAGAGTCGCTCAAGCCTCCTGAAAATGCAAGTTTTCATTTGAAAAAACGATTTTTTTTTTCGTTCACTTCTCACCTATGAATTTTACGCTTTATAATTTTAAGTTAAGCGCGCGAAAGCTCTAGCCGGCCAATGAATATTTAGTGGTCGCTCAAGAGCTTCGAAATTTCCAATTGTGAGGAATTTTTTTCTCACTCATAAACTTAATACTCTGTAAAATTTTCAAATCAATTAATCCTTTTTTTCTAACCCTACTTTTTTAAACCCGATAAAACGGAAGACCCATAATTTTGTTTACGGACAAGAGCTTTGAAGGATTATTTTATGAGAACAAAGATTATAATTCTTGGGTTAGTAGTGTAAGGTAACTTTCAAAAATTTGTTTCTAAAGAAACAAGATTAATCGTTTTGAAAATTTTACAAAGCGTCAAATTTATGAGTGAGATGAATAAAAAAATGGCGAGAATTGGAAATTTCGAAGCTGTTGAGCGACCACTAAATATTCATTGACCGGCTGGAGTGAGGTTAATTTTGAAGGTATAAAGCATACAATTCATGGGTGAGAAGTAAACGAAAATAAATCGATTTTTTTAATGAAAATTTGAATTCTTGGGAGGCGTGAGCGACCTCTACATATTTTTTGACCGCTCTCAGATTTTGTGATAATTTTTTTCTTTTTAAAGAAGATAATTGGATGGTGAGAAAAACATCCACACACACACACACACACACACACACACACACACACACACACACACACACACACACACACACACACACACACACACACACACACACACACACACACACACACACACACACACACACACACACACACACACACACACACACACACACACACACACACACACGCACACGCACACACACACACACACACACGCACACGCACACGCACACGCACACGCACACGCACACGCACACGCACACGCACACGCACACACACACACACACACACACACACACACACACACACACACACACACATATATACACACATACATATGCATATAAAATTCGAGAAAAAACATTTATATTTACATCAAATGAAAAAACAGTATTAAAATCTAAGCAATTCAGCAAAGATTTGTTTGTAAAATTGTAATTTTAATCGTTAATATCTCTCGCAGGCACCTTAAGTGCTTTTTCCACGCGATCTTCACGTGAAACCGCGTGTCAAATTTCCCAGATTTTAACAACCTAGAGGGATTTACGATTAACTGGTTTGCATAAGCTTGGGGCTCAAAAATAGGTCGATCGTCAATATTTTTTTCTCACGAGAATATTGGGATATCGAGATTGGGATTTTACACACCATTAGTACATTGTCTTGCCAAGTTTGAGTTTTTTTTTCATCGTGAAATATTGATAAACAATAAAGTTATTATTGTTTAAACAAAGTGCCACCGTTGCTGCATGGCAAATCGGTGGAGATATTCTGGCAACTGAGCTGATCCGAAAAGGAAAAAGAAAATTACTTTTGGTAACACAATTAAACTTTTGTATGGCGGGATACTTTTTTGAATTTTTGAAAACGATAATGCCAAGCTGTAGATGAAAAAATCGATTTTTGACAAAAAAAAACAACTTTTATAATTTGTTGTGAACAGATGGATAAGTATATCAAAAAATCATACGGTCATACGATGGAAAATGTTATGAGCTATGCTCAGTGTGAATTTGAAGTAAATCGGACGAATAGATTTTGAGATTAAACCGTTCCGAAAAACGGGAAAAAGGCAAAAAAAAGGGTTCACAAAAATTGTAATAACTCGATGAATTTTCTAAATTTTCGCAAAATTTTCGTTGCAAACTAAAGTTAAGACCCTAAACTTTAAAATATAAAAAAAAACAATCTTATTTTTGAAATCTCAAACGTATGCAGAGCCCTTAAGGTAGTACGAGCGCGCAATCTTGATTTCTATAGATTTTGTTCAAATTCTAACCATGCATTGTCCATATCATTATGCATGTTTGAGTGAAATTTCAGAACAGTCGAATACTTAAATTGGGAGATAATGGGTTTTAAAATTTCAACTTTTAACACTGCAGGGTCTGCACTGAAATTTAGACAGAATAATTTTCCGTAAAAAATATTTGCCCCCTATAATAAGAAGACACATGGCATCACCGCATCCTTCCACGTATCCAATGACGAGAGTTTGCGCGGCATATTTAAAATAATACTGCAACACATTTTTATTTAAAAGTAATTTTTAATCGAACAAAGTTTTTAATTAGTTATGAATGAACCAACACTTTTATTTGTTAATAAAGATGACATAAACAATATAAAATATTAATATTCATAATGAAAATATTTCTTTATGACCCCATTTTTAATTTTAGGAACACGGCGATTATTTTTTTCTCGAAATATTGAACAATACTGTTCTGCGGCGTTGCCATATGTCTTCTTATTATAGGGTACAAATATTTTTTACGGAAAATTATTCTGTCTAAATTTCAACGCAGACCCTGCGGTGTTCAAAATTGCAATTTAAAATGCCATTATCTCCCAATCTGAATAATCGACTGTTCTGAAATTTCACTCAAGGATGCATAATGATATGAACAATGTCTGGTTAAAATTTGAACAAAATCTATAGAAATCAAGAATGCGCGCTCGTACTACTATAAACCCATTCTGAACATACTTTTTCATGCATATAAAATAACTTCTCGTTCGTTTGTTTTTCTTCGTCCATTCTCGTGACCAGTACGACGGGAGTCTGGAGGGTCTGGCGCGGGATTCGGACATGCTGAAGCAGGCGTACGGCCACTTTTTCGATCTAACGATCGTGAACAACGACATTGACGATACGATTGCACAACTGGAGGCGGCGATCGAGAGGGTTCACACGACACCCCAGTGGGTGCCGGTTTCATGGGTCTACTGACAGCGGTCTTCGCCTTGTCGCGTTCTAACAACCGACTGCAACGGCTCGTCGAATAGACGACAGCAGTGAAACGCGAGCGAACACTTCCGGTTGACGCGTTTAGACGACGCGCGGCGTATTACACGTCCCGACGACCGATCGACGATTTTCACGCTCGCGGCGAACGACAGAAAGGAACGATTTAAAACAAAAGAAAGGCAAAACAAATATATCGTACAAGCGAAACGCATAAAAAAGAAACAGGAATAAGAACGATGTTAATTGGAGGGAAATGGAAAAAAAAATCAACGACGGAAAACAACAATTCCTTTTCCGGTCTACTTCCGGTCCGAATGGAAAACGGCAGTTTCGAATATTTCGTAGAGAATCCCGGTGCTTCGCTATCGATAAGCTCCACGGATGACCGGAAGTGAAAGAAGATGTGAAGGGCCACGAAGAAGAAGAACAAAAAGAATGAGACGAGAGATAGAGATAAGAAAAACCGGAAGTATGACCGGTAGAACCGGAAGTGGAACTATATAACCGGAAATGGAGCTGGAGAACCGGAAGTAGAGCTGAAGATCCAAAAGTGGAGCTGGAGAACCGGAAGTGGGGCTGGAGATCGGAAAGCGGAGCTGGGGAAGCGGAAGTGGAACTATAGTACCGGAAATGGGGCTGGAGAACTGAAATTCGGCACTGGAGAACCAAAAGTAGTAGTAGCAGAACCGGAAGTGGAACTGGAGAACCGGAAGTGGAGCTGAGGAACCGGAAGTGGAACTATAGTACCGGAAATGGGGCTGGAGAACTGAAATTCGGCACTGGAGAACCAAAAGTAGTAGTAGCAGAACCGGAAGTGGAACTGGAGAACCGGAAGTGGAGATGGGGAACCGGAAGTGGAACTATAGTACCGGAAATGGGGCTGGAGAACTGAAATTCGGCACTGGAGAACCAAAAGTAGTAGTAGCAGAACCGGAAGTGGAACTGGAGAACCGGAAGTGGGAATATAGTACCGGAAATGGGGCTGGAGAACTGAAATTCGGCACTGGAGAACCAAAAGTAGTAGTAGCAGAACCGGAAGTGGAACTGGAGAACCGGAAGTGGGGCTGGAGAAAAGTGGGGCTGGGAAAGCGGAGCTGGGGAATCGGAAGTGGAACTATAGTACCGGAAATGGGGCTGGAGAACTGAAATTCGGCACTGGAGAACCAAAAGTAGTAGTAGCAGAACCGGAAGTGGAATTGGAGAACCGGAACTGGGGCTGGAGAACCGGAAGTGGGGCTGGAGGACCGGAAGTGGAGCTGGGGAACCGGAAGTCGAACTATAGAACCGGAAATGGAGCTGGAGAACTGTAATTCGGCACTGGAGTACCAAAAGTAGTAGTAGCAGAACCAGAAGTGGAACTGGAGAACCGGAAGTGGGGCTGGAGAACCGGAAGTGGGGCTGGGGAACCGGAAGTGGTACTATAGAACCGGAAATGGAGCTGGAAAACACGAATTCGGCACTGGAGAACCAAAAGTAGTAGCGGCAGAACCGGAAGTGGAGCTGGAGAACCGGAAGTGGGGCTGGAGATCTGAAAGTGGAGCTGGAGAACCGCGGAAGTGGAACTGTAGAACCGGAAATGGAGCTGGAGAACTGGAATTCGGCACTGGAGTACCAAAAGTAGTAGCGGCAGAACCGAAAGTGGAACTGGAGAACCGGAATCGTGGCTGGAGAACCGCGGAAGTGGAACTGGAGAATGGAGAACCGCGGAAGTGGAACTGGAGAACCGGAAGTGTGGCTGGAGAACCGCGGAAGTGGAACTGGAGAATGGAGAACCGGAAGTGGAGCTGGGGAACCGGAAGTGGATCTGGGGAACCGGAAGTGGAGCTGGGGAACCGGAAGTGGAACGATAGAACCGCAAATGGAACGATAGAACCGGAAATGGAGCTGGAGAACTGGAATTCGGCACTGGAGAACCAAAACTAGTAGCGGCAGAACCGGAAGTGGAGCTGGAGAACCGGTATTCGGAACGCGAGAACCAAAAGTAAAAGCGGAAGTGGGGGCGAGAAAGTCGGATTCGGAAGCAAGGAGAACCGAAAGTAAACGCGGAGGCACCGGAAGTGGAGCTGAAGAACCGGAAGTACAAGGGGAATGAGCGAACGTAAAGGCGGCACCTGAAAGAAGAATACCAGCCGGAAGTAGAAGAATAAGCGGAAGTAATACAGGAGGAAGATTGCTCGGACCAATCTCAGCCAGACCGCAGTGCAATCTCGTGAAACGAAACGTTCGGAAACGAAAAACGAACGGACAAAAAAAAAGCCCACAACCACGAATACACAAACACACAAAAGAACCCTATGCGAGAGGACGTTAGTAAAAAAAAGCGCGCACACACACACACACACAAACACAAAGCATACGAATACGGACGATTCGAGTGTGCAACTGTGGCCGCGTGTTCATCATTACATTATAATTAAAACCAACTCGATTACAAATAACTAAGCACGTAAGATGTAATCTCAACGGAGCGAGGAAAAAAGAACGCGCGCTCGACGGCCGCTCGAAAAAAAAAAAAAAACGAGAAAAACCGTAAGAATTTAAGAAAAAAAAAAACCAGAAAACATAAACGAGTTAACGATAACGAGGCGGTACGAAAAAAAAAAAAAAAATGATTATAAAAATGATACGAGATTGAGATCTCGTTGAGAGATTATTTTCTTTCTCGCCACAAGTGGTAACGATCGCGTGAAGTAATTATCACGCGCGCAACGTTGAAAACGAAATTTTTCCATCGTTGCTCGTACGAGCGAGAGGAACTTTTAAGTACGGAAATCAAAGACATTACCTCCTTTAGTAAATTCGTAGCTGCGTAAGGATAATTAGAAGACGGGAGAGAAAACGAAGAAAAAAATTGTACGAAAAACACGTAAATAGATATGCAAAGGGGGGGGGGTGGGGGGAGAAAAAAGGGTAATCGAGAAAGGCGAGTGAATGGCGTCGATCGTCGGCGCATTTGTTCTTTTTGCGATTTCGTTCCTTTTATTCTTTCGCGAATGAAGTGGGTGGAGAAGTGGAGGAAAAAAAATGAAGCTGACGAAGACGTATGGAGAATCACGAAATCTCTCAATCGACTATTTGTAAATTATAGTTGCCTCTCTACTGTATCCTTACTCGTGTTTAACTAAAAAAAAAAGGCGAATAAAGAAGGGGGGCGATGGAGAGTGGGCGTGAGTGAAAAGGGAGGAAAATGTGCGAAGGTAAAGATCGAAAATTAGAGATATCTCAACGCGTAGTGAGCTGTGAGACCCACCGCAATAACTATCCTTCTATTAGGTGATAAAAACCGGTCACGTGACTGTATCGAATGAATGATTTCGCTTGTGAGTGAGAAAAAGGAAAAAAATCATCCGACGAAAGTAACGAGAAGCATTTTCGCGAGAAACTTTTCGAATCTCCGACCCGCTTGTTCTGTCCACATTTCTGCATTTTTTAATTCTGCCTTTTTACATTTATTTATTTTGTACTTGCTGCATTCCAGAATACAAATCCTCGCGAAGTTTTCGTTGCTTGTACATTTTTTTCGGCCCGGGTATTTCGGAGAACGGGAGGTGGGGAGGGAAGAAAGAATTTGCGATTTTGGTCTCTCTCACTCTCTTTGACTATCCTCCATTTTTTGGATCTCGCTCTCTCTTTCACTCTTCCTTGCTTCTGTGTTTTATTAATTAAGGCGTCCTGAGCGTCGAAAGTATTTTTATTCGATTTTTTTTTGTTTTACGTATTGTCACATTTATTATTCGACGTCTCGAGGACGTTCCACTTGTCCAAGGGTTTTCTTTCCTCGCGAATTTTCACCGGAGCATTTTCTCGCATATTCGCGGAACATTTTTCTAAATTTTTTTTTTTGTTTTTTTTTTTCTACGGGAGAATTTTACTTTAACATTGCGAAGAATTTTATTCGACGATTTGGGACAGCTGCAAAATTCTGGAGATTTTTTTGTGATATCCTTTGGATAATCGTTTAGCAGATTTTTTTAAAAGAATTCTAGAACGTGTTTGCAGTTCTTCGATTCGAGATTTTCTGGAGAACTGGAGGATAGCTTCTGGAGAACTCTGGAATTTGCTTGGTAATTTTTTTTCTGGATAATCGTACGGCAGATATTTTTCTGGAGAATTCTAGAACTTTTCCGGGGTTTGGGAAATCTGGATTTTCTGGATAACTGGAAGGCAGTTTCTGGAGAATTATGGTATTTTTTTTACAAATTTCTTTGAATAATCGGTCTACAGATTTTTTTTCTAAAGAATTCTGGAACGTTTTCCGGGGTTCTGAGTTTCGAGATTTTCCGGAGCACGCTGGAGATTTTTAAGTGAATTTCTCTGGGCAAGCGTCCAGTGGGTTTTTTCTAATGAAACCTAGAACACTTTTCCAGAGTTAGGGATCTCTGGATTTTCTGAAGAACCAGAGAACAATTTCTGGAGAAGACTGGAGATTTTTTTCGGTTCTTTATCAGGATAATCGTTCAGCAGATTTTCTTGAAGAATTCTGGAACGTTTTTTGCAGTTCTTCGATTCAAGATTTTCTGGAGAACCGGAGGACAGTTTCTGGAGAACTCCGAAGTTTTTTGATAATTTTTTCTGGATTATCGCACGGCAGATATTTTGCTAAAGAATTCTAGAACCTTTTCCGGTGTTCTGCGTTTCGAGATTTTCTGGAAAACGCTGGAGATTTTTTGAGTGAATTCGTCTGGACAAGCATCCAGCGGGTTTTTTCCAAAGAATCCTAGAACATGTTTCCAGAGTTCGGGAATTCTAGATTTTCTGGAGAACCAGAAGACAATTTCTGGAGAACACTGGAGATTTTTTTCGGTTCTTTACCTGGATAATCGTTTAGCAGATTTTTTCTAACGAATTCTAGAACATTTTTCCAGCTAAAATATATTTTTTTTTCGCTAACACACAGATACTAAACATGTGAGGAATTGAAACTCCTACGAGCTCGTCATCTTCGCCCTCAACAAATTGCACACAAATTTGTAAATTCTACAAAATATTATTTATATCCTCCTAGCGATTTGCCCTACTTATTCATTTTCTCGTTACCTTTCTATGTGATATTCCGCCCGTGTACCGAATCGCAATTCACGTTTCCAGTCGTAACATTTCTCGGACCTACCAAAAATCTACACTCTGGAAATCCTCCATACTTTCGTGTTCTCCACTTTGCTTTAAACTATTGCAGCCACCGCGTCTTGACGAAAAATTTCCAGCGCCTGAGCTCCGAAACGAGGGCAAAAACGTCACCGCTCATTTCCCAGGCAAATGGACCACACCCGGTCCCTCGACGTATTCCACTCCTATTTTCTTTTCTCTCCAACCCTTCTCAATTTTTTTCCATCCGGGTGTCAAGTTTCTCAGTAAAAAGCCTCAGCCTTCATTCCCATATTTTCGTCCCTCTCCATTCTTCATCCATCAAGGAACGTTCGAATCTACAGCCTCGTTCTTCTTTCCCTCCAACGAGAAAAAAAAAGAATTTTCGCCGCTTAAAACGAGAACGACACGCAAGAAATTCGTATCGTTCGATTTTTTTTCATCGTTAGCTCCGAAATCGTTTTAAATTCGGATTACTTAGTGCGACGAGTAAATCGAAGAACTGGATGGTCAATTGGTTAGGTTCGCGTGATCGAATGAGCCTGCGGAGGGTGGAGGACGATCGAACCTACGAAAGGGTCTCGATCGTAACCCTTTAGCGTTAATAAATAATTGTAGTGCTCGTAAGATTCCGTTTGTAGGTGTGACAGAAAAAAGTATGAATGCAACGCGTATGAGAGAATCGTATTTGCGCGAGAAATAACGAGAGTTGAACGAAAATTGGCGGGCAGTGCGATGTCGATCACGAAGTGATGAATTGTAAGTCATTTTGTAACGTTTCTTATAAGTTTTAGCTGCCATATCCAGTGATGAGTAAACAAGTACGAGGTATAAAAGAACGAAGAAAGGTACGATGTGTGCTGTTGAAAAAGAAAAAGAAAAATAATACATAAAAAAAAACCACGTAATTACGATTATAATATGCCGATGACGAGATTGATTAAAAATTCATAATTAATTACGACTACGACAATGATGACGATGACTATGTCGTGACGAACCTGCGTGCTGCTAGTAACGTGTATGTATCAATGAAAAATGGACGAGCTAAGGATCGAATACGACGAAGAGAGAAATAAAAAGTAAATTAACAAAAAAAAACCGAAAAAAAACACAAACAGACGACGGGTCTAAAGAAAACAATAACAGTTCATTATAATTATGTATTGTAAATGAGAGGAATGAAGAGTATTATAACACGTTGTTGATTGAATTAATAAAACTAGCCCAATATACTTAAAGTCTTATTTCGAATTGACTCGATGTTCCATATTTCCCCGACACTCGATGGACACATTTGTTTTTCATTCCTATGGACGAAACTGCGAAAATTGCGCTACTAATTTTACGCAGAATCGTTTCTTACCGTCCATACTTTGGGAAATTCAAATTGGCCAGTTAAAAGCGAGCCAGCATCGAACGGTATATAATTGGTAAGGCGCGCTGTTTCGCTCAGGAGAGTGCCACTGCGCGCTGGCCATCTAGCGGCCGGTCCGCGAACTACACCACGTCGAAGCCGTGTAGGGCCATCGCGTGAGGCGTGAATGCGATATCCAACATATACCAACCCATACACGTCACTATTCTTCAGCCCAAACGTAAATGCTTACAATCAAACTCCTCGTCCCTAAAAAAAATGAATTCGAAGTCTCGATTTCCGTATAAAAAAGGGAAAAAACACCTTTAATCAGCACTGATATTCCGAAAGTATTCGGCACTACAAAATTCGTGTTCAGCCTCACTTCACCGCTGTACAAGTAACAACAAAAATTCTAACATCTACTATATACCTTTATGTACATAACAGACTAGCAAAAATCTTTTATTTACATATGACGAGCAAGAAATAGTTCTCGATGGCGCGCGAGTCGCGGCTTCCACGTTGACTCGAACATTGGAATGACTCGCATGGTACAGTATCATGATTCCTAAATTCGTCGTCCCGAAAGAGTAACCATGTGGTTACTGTTCCCTCTTCGAAAAATAACTGGGCAGTTGTTGGTTAAGGCGAAAGTTACGGAAAGTAAGTAAACCATTATTTAATATAACATATATTGTGATAATCAGAGTAATGTTATCATATTCAGAGATATATATGTTACAGTCGTAAATACGTTTTTAGTTACGTACTGAACGACTTCGTTGCAACTAGTTTTTCCTAGTGAAAACTAGAAGTTACGTTTAGGAATCCAAACAAACCCAATCAAATCTAAACTTTGACCGCATTTGGTAACAGTTATAACGCATGGATCTCGTTGGAACTGGTTTTTGGAACGAACCCAAACAAACGAACAAAACAAATCCAAACTTTCACCTCCTTCGGCAACAGTTTTAACTGTTTCAATTCGTTAGGACTAGTTTCTAAAACAAACCTGAACAATCCCAAACCTTGACTCATTCGGAAACAGTTCCAACTGATTCATTTCGTTGGAACAAGTTTTTGGAACAAACCCAAACAATGAACCTAAACAATTCGAACTAATTCATTTCGTTAGAACTAGTTTTTCTTAATTGGCATTAGTTTGTTTGGGTTCAAATTCAAATTTATTCATAAAAAAATGTTCACTTTTACTCGGAAAAACGTAGTTGTAACGAAGTTCCGTGAGAACTAGTTTTAACTAGCGAACACGTGTTTCAACTGACAGCGGGTTTTAACTGAAACATATATATACATATAAATGTATGTGTGCGTGTGCGTGTGCGTGTGCGTGCGTGCGTGTGTGTGTGTGTGTGTGTGTGTGTGTGTGTGTGTGTGTGTGTGTGTGTGTGTGTGTGTGTGTGTGTGTGTGTGTGTGTGTGTGTGTGTGTGTGTGTGTGTGTGTGTGTGTGTGTGTGTGTGTGTGTGTGTGTGTGTGTGTGTGTGTGTGTGTGTGTGTGTGTGTGTGTGTGTGTGTGTGTGTGTGTGTGTGTGTGTGTGTGTGTGTGTGTGTGTGTGTGTGTACAGGGTGTCTCAGATAAAGTGTTACAAGCCTGTATTTCAGAAACTAAAAGTGTAAATGAAAAATGTTCGAAACAAAAGTTGTTTCATTCGAAGAGGGAAAAAAAGATAAGGATGCCAATGTGACCTTGAGCATAATCGTCAAGGTCATGTGAAGGTCAACTTCGAAATTTTCGATAAGTTCCCAAATGTTTTATCGTACATTCTTGTAGCTTACTCCAGAGCTGTTAAAACCACTATAGATGAGTGTTTTTTTTCGAATATTCTTTCAGTTATTACTCAGCTGATACCGGCAGTATCGCAACTTTCAAGTCTCAAAACTAAAAAAATACTTATCCATAGTGTTTCGCAAAGCTCTCGAGGTAAGCTACAAGAATACGCAATAAAAAATAAGACCTCTAATGAACAATTTCGTAGTTGACCTTCATATGACCTTGACGGTTAAACCCAACGTCAAATTGACATTGCCATATTTTCCTCCCCTTATAACCGAACGACTTTCGTTCGAAACATTCTTTATTATTCCGTACTTTCTGAGTTACGAGCTCGCGAGACTTTATCCGGGACACCTTGTATACATCCACCCACGCGTATGTTCATACGTGGGCGCATTCGTATTACCGGGAGGCTTTCTAAAAAGGAATTTACTCTTCGGGGATGATGACTTTGGGAATCACGCCACCGCACAATCGTTGCCGATGTTATTCGACCATGGGCTCGAGGCAAAAAAAAGTGAAAATGGTTCGGATGGGAATCAGAAACGCCTGTGCTTTCGTTTGAGAGGATGCCTGCGCGCTGCATAGGCTCGTCTCGCTGCGACCACCGGTGGAATCAGCAATGAGTCACCCTCCGGTACCGTGCAGTCTTTCTGCTCCATCGGGAACATGTACTCCAAGTCGATGTCGTACCTGTCGGAGAATGGAAAGAAAGAAAGTAGGGGCAAAAATAGAAAAAAAAAATATATACGAAAACATCGATTTGTGAAGCGTTTCACGTAGAGACGTGGCGCGGGAACGAGAGAAGACGAAACGAAAGGAGAATGTGTCGTGGAGTACTGAAGAATACGAGAATCCGAATTCCCCGATCGCCGCGTGTCTCACGGAGTATAGACTAACCCGACAGCAGTATCGCGTGGAATGGAAGAATGGATTAAGGAGATTGAAGTGTTAGCCACAATCCAACATTTCAATATGTATACAGTCGACCCTCGATATAACGAATCTCTAGGGAAGTTCGTTATATCGAGGTTCGACTGTATATATTAATATATATATATTTATAATATATGTAACACACACACACACGCGCGCGCGCACACACACACACACGCACACCCACCCACCCACACACACACACACACACACACACATATATATATATAAATATATATATATGCGGCGTTCCATACCATTTCGAACGGTCAAAAAGTTGTCCGCTCTCAAAAAAATTGACATTTTGTCAAATTATTTAATTATATGAAAAAAAAAACAGTGTAAATATTTTCAAAATTTTTGGATCGCATTTTCTCGAGTTTTTCAAAATTTCAAAGTTTTGAAAATACTGTTATATTTCGTGAGCATTTGATTTAACAGAAAAATGTTTGAGACAAAAAAGTTGCAATTTTACATGAACTTTGTGAAAAATTTTTGTTTTGAATTATTCGAGTTTAAAAAATGCCCATTTTCACCAAAATTATACAAAAATATTTTTTTTCGGTCGGTACGTCACTTTTGATTTTTCTAAAAAAATTCCAGAAAATACTCTGAAGTGTGTACAGTAACACCTATTTTTTTAAGAGTGGATCGATTCGTTGTTCCAAAGCTGTGCTTTGTTTTATTATTATGAGATATTTTTTTTTAGACTAATCAATTATTGTTAAAAAATATTCTCTCCCAAATTTTTCTCACATTTTTCAGGTAATAAACATCCATAACAGTAATAATTTTTTTGAGCTTAATTAAAAATTATCGGTAAGGTATACAAAGTTAACCTTGCCATACAAAGTAACGTTCGTCTCCAACATGAAAATTGTGATACAAAGTAACGTCGTCGTGCAATATGGAAAATGTGATACAAAGTATCGTTGACCGCCCAATATAAACATTGTCATACAAAGTAATGTGCGCCGTCAAATGCCTTCTACATCCTTCAGTTTGTCAACATTCCCCCTCCATGCCAAAATACTATCGGAGTTCTCAGTGTGTTTTGATTTTTTTACACTAGGTTGCACGGTGTGAGCCAAGCAGAAAAGTCATATGCTTCCTTTGAATTTTCTTGGTGGTTTCTCGAGTGCCTTGTTACAAACTAATTTTTACGAAGAGTTACAAAAATATCTCATAATAATAAAACAAAGCACAGCTTTTGAACAACGAATCGAGCCACTCTGAAAAAAATAGGTTTTACCGTACACACTTCAGAGTACTTTCTGGAATTTTTTTAAAAAATCGAAAGTGACATACCGACGCAAAAAAATATTTTTGTATAATTTTGGTGAAAATGGGCATTTTTAAACTTGAAAAATTCAAAACAAAATTTTTCACAAAGTTCATGAAAAATTGTATCTTTTTTGTTTTAAACATTTTTCTGTTGAATCAAATGCTCACGAGATATAACGGTATTTTGAAAATTTTGAAAAACTCGAGAAAATGCGATCCAAAAATTTTGAAAAAATTTACTGTTTTTTTTCATATAACTAAATAATTTGACAAAATTTCAATTTTTTTGAGAGTGGACAACTTCTTGACCGTTCGAAATAGTATGGAACCTCATATATATATATATATATATATATATATATATTAGATTGTAGCTAACACTTCAACCTCCTTAATATTAAGTTTCAAGTAAATTTGACTCGATTTTTTTCATTTTCCGTACTAACTTTGCCATCCCGTTTCTCCCCTTGAGGGTTGAATTTCGAAAAATCCCTTCTTAGTGGATGCTTACGTCACCAAAATCAACCTACTGTCGAACAGTCGTGTAATTAGCTTCAGCGGTTTTGGCTCGGCGTTGATGAATCAGTCAGGACATGCTCTTTTATATGTAAGTATAGGTTGAATGATCAAGGTTTCATCAAAGATCACGAATCTTGTCTGGCGAATGAAGAGCACTGCTGCCAACTTCAATGTCCACGAAGTTGCCGTACTTCGGCAACACTTGATATTAATTAATGGTGATAATAAACAATCTCGTGGCATAAATAGAAATAGGCATGGTTATAAATGACTCAGAATTTCATTCTTAAAAATTACTTTTCCAAAGTCGGTGACGGCGATATGTCAAAAATAATTGCACCGATCAATTTTAAATTTCACGAGCTTCTCTCACATATCAAAAAGCAGTGCTTGAACGAAGGAATTTTCTGTTCGACGGATATTTTTTTTTTTGTTTATCAACGAAAATGGAGCGTTTTTTTCCCCGAAAATTGATACGTTCAGTTTGACCAAGGCCATTTTTTCAAAAATCAATATTTTATCAAATTCTTCGTCCAATTTGTTTCCGAGCAGCAGTGGTCACCGTGAAAGACGTTTTTCAAATAGCTGTCTACCCAAACCATTCTATCTACCATGTTTGTGAATATTTTATAATACAAAAATTGTAGATAATCAAAACCGTACTCTCCACTGTAAAAGAGAAAAAAATCACAAAACCCGCATACGTTGTTCCAGGAAAATGTACGAAAATTTATTTTTTCGTATAGTCAGTTAAGGAAGACTGCCAATCTAGAGGGAGGAAAAAATGGTAACTTTTGCCAATTTTTTACGGATACCCAGCTGATAGAATGAAAATTCCGTTTAGTGTTGTTTATTCTACATATCTTCGAGTATCTTTACAAATGTTTTTACAAGTCGCCATCTTTGTCTGATTATGTCCTGCGGCCCGCAGATCGCCAATTTTTCACCGATTTATGTGATTTTTTTCCAACCCTATAACAACATTTTCGAAGTACGTAGGGGATTTTTGATACGTTGAAAACTTTCGACGAAAACAAAAATATATTTTCCTCACTGTCAGAAGAAGGTGGCTTGCTTCATTAAGCTTCAGACCGGCCATTTTGTTATAAAATCTTGTGAAAAAATAGTAAAGATACTTAAAGATATATAGAATAAAGACAACTGACCGGAATTTTCATACTATTTACTGGGTATCCGTAAAAAATTGTCGAAATTCACCTTTTTTCAGGGTCCAAACTGATAGTCACCCTTAAGTATGGCTAAGGAAAAAATAACGTCCCCACCACTGACCCTTCCAGATCTGTACACGTACAGGATCGTGCCCCCCTCCCCCCCCCCCCCCCCCCCCGTGGACTCCGTAGTCACGACTGGAGAAACCGTACTTCTTACGATGGTCGACGACACATACCTGGGAAGTTTTTCACGCAGATAGGATATAACGTTGGAGCCGAGAGTACGCTCACGACTCATTATGAAACTCGAGAGATATCGAGGGCTCTTGGTCTTCTCGGCGCAATGCATCAGCAGGGCCCAAGACTTGTAGTCCGAGTCCAGCACGTAAGTATTGTAAACTCCCTCGTCTGTGTGCACACGATCCACAAATAGAAACGAGTGAGACTTTCCCATTAGTGATTCACGATGGGGAAAAAGACTTACGAAAATATCTCGACGATAGTTTTCAATATTATAGGCCATTCGGACCGTTTTAGTGATTAAAGAATGGCACGGGTACCGTTTCACCAACTTGGCAATAGACCGGGCACCATTTGATCAATTCGGAAATCGACCGGGTACCAGTTTACCCATGTGAAAATGACAAGGCTACCATTTCACCAATTTGGCAAAGACGAGTGTACTTTTTTACCAATTTTCCAGTGCCACACGTACCATTTTAACTATATGGTAATCGACTGGGTACCATTTTACCAACTTCAAAATTACACGGGTACGATTTCACCAGCCTGACAGACACATGTACTATTTTACCAATTTGGCAATTCCACAAGTACCATTTTACCAATTTGGCAATGCCACAAGTACCATTTTACCAATTTGGCAATGCCACAAGTACCATTTTACCAATTTGACGAAGGCACCTGTGACATTTCACCAACTTGACATTGGACCGGGTACCATTTTACCAATTTGGCAATGCCACAAATATCATTTTACCAACTTGGCAACGCGACAAGTATCATTTTACCAATTTGACGAGGGCACCGGTGACATTTCACCAACTTGACATTGGACCGGGTACCATTTTACCAATTTGGCAAAGACACGAGTTTCATTTTACCAACTTGGCAACGCGACAAGTACCATTTTACCAATTTGACGAGGGCACCGGTGACATTTCACCAACTTGACATTGGACCGGGTATCATTTTACCAACTTGGCAACGCCCCAATTACCATTTTACCAACTTGACGAGGGCACCGGTGACATTGCACCAACTTGACATTGGACTGGGTACCATTTTACCAATTTGGCAAAGACACGAGTTTCATTTTACCGACTTAGCAACGCCACAGGTACCATTTTACCAATTTGACAAGGGCACCGGTGACATTTCCTCAACTTGACATTGGACCAGGTACCATTTTACCAAATTGGCAATGCCACAAATACCATTTTACCAACTTGGCAACGCCACAAGTACCATTTTACCAATTTGACGAGGGCACCGGTGACGTTTCACCAACTTGGACCGTGGACCATTTTACCAATTTACTAATGAAACGGCTACCATTTTACCAATTCAACAAAGTCATGGGTAGCGTTTCACCGTCTTGGCAATGACACCGTTACCATTCCACGGCTACCGTTTACCAATTCAACCAAGTCACGGGTAGCGTTTCATCAAAGCAATTTTCAAAGCAATCGACATTAACGTATCGAGAGTACTCACACGGCTCTTCGGCATGAACCCAATGGGCAGGCACAGCCTGGGACGGCACGTTCCACGTAATATTTCCCACAATCTGTTCGTTAATCGGATCATCGGTAAAACTGTACGTAAAGTTCATCGTGACTTCAGCATTTTCCGGAGATACCGAAAGTTCCGCCTGCATGCATCTATAGGCCAAAGCTTCCTCCGAACTTGCGTAGTATTGTACTATAAACCAAGAGCCCAGGAACTGAAAAGAATAAGAGGGTCGTTGCAAATTGAGCTGTAAACCAAAATATACTTCGAGAAACGACGTTTATCATTATTATTCATTTTGTTTATTATTAGTACTGTATTCATTTTGTTTATTGTTAATACTGTATACCTGAAATGAACAGTCTCCTTATTTACTTACTCTTTATTTTAATTAATATCATACTATAATTCAATATTATAATTTTATTCTTCAATGTTACTAAAATACACTTCGAAAGAAATGGCTACCATTATTATTATTTTTTTAAATTATTAATACTGTACAATGCAAAAATTAGTATCATTATTTATTCATCCTTTATTATCATTTTTATCGATATTTAATATTTATTAATAATAATTTCTAATTCTCGTACTTAATTAAGATGTATTATTGCACATTGCTAAAATGTACTTAGTGGGAAATACTTATTTATTATTATTAATATTTCTATGCAAAAGAAGCTATCTACATTAACTCATCGAAATATTGATTTTTATTTATTATTTAATATGATTATAGTTTCATAGTTATTACTAATATTAACATTAATATTATGATTGTTGAATGTTCCATATTTCAATATTTACACGAACTTTTTTTTGGATTACGTATCTGCAAATATGCGTTACTGTTTAAATAATCCTATCGGCTTTTGACGATAAGATTTTCATAATTTTATTCATGACCAGGCGATAATCATGATCGAACTCTATTCTTGTCGCGTCGCATCGACCTTATGGGAATAAATCTTTGAATCCGCCTGTACGTGCATACTCAACGACTGTAGACTAATATTAATTAACAACGGACGTCTAATTAGTCGGTGCACTCTGAACAAACTCGCAGGCCAAATGTTGGCTAAAACGTTAGACGTTGACAAAACAACTATGCCAGAACGCTGTTTATCTAAAAATCGTATTAAAAAGCAATAAAATTACGAAACGATACAAATGAGAGAGAAAATCGCCCAATAGCTTTCACATGAATGTTACAATTTCATTAATAGTATTTTTATTGCGAATTGAATTCGAATAACCTTTATATTTAATTAAACAAAAACGAAGTCTTTCGTGAGATAAATATACTGGGAAAACAAATAATCGATTTTCTGAATTTTATCTTTGCATCATTTATTCGAATTTATGATATTGAAGTTTTCATCGTTGGAATGGAATGAAAATAATTTTTTTGACTTCCTCAAATTTCTTTTGGACGATTTTAGGCGCGCAAACTATCCAACCATTTTCTGAAAAATTTCCTGGGAAATCTACGATCGAAACATACACACTTTTTTTAATAACGAAAAGAAGGAAATAGCACTGCAAAAATAATTTTCGTTCCTTTTCAACGATGCAAGTTTCAACGTTACTTGAATTTAGGAATTTAATATCCACTAAACATTTTTCATCAGCTTCATTGAACTTATATTTATGTATTTATATAATATACTTATATTATATTATATGTTTTGCTTATATTTATATTTAGAACTTATATATTTGCGAAGGAGAACAAAACATCGGATGGTCTTAAACGAATCATAAACATGAAAGACCTGTCATTTGGGATTATTCTGCTTCTTTCGTCCGATATTAGCCAACAAGCGCGGCTTAATTCAATTACCAACGTGGACCCGAATTAGATACATGACAGCTTCTACAGTTATATTAATAGTTGGATATCGCAGTAGTTCGTGAATAATTTGTAGTTCCACAGCTAGAACAGAATCAATAATAGAATCTCAAGCAATACATAACAAGACCGGAAAAGTAACCAAGTTTTTGATGTTTTTTTACATTTCTATTCTGCACAGCGTTGGAGTGAAAATTTGTAGTCCCCTTTGCTCATATTGTGAACTTCCCGCTGCTGCAGAAATAAATAAAAAACGAAGCGAACAAAAAAAAGTACAAAAAGAAATTCAAGGTCTCGTCGTCTAATTTGGGAACTTAAGTTATGGGGCTTCCACGCGAATCTACAATATCACTTGGCGCAATTTTTACAGACCAAATGCAACGATCTCGAGTGAACACTGCCAACGTTAATTCGTATAATAAATCGTAGAACATGATTCGTTGAAAATATAATAACGAAATCAGGATAATAAAAAATATTCTATTTTGCAACATATCTTCTTTTACGAGACACTGAGCTAAAGAAAGAATGTCTTTGTAAGACACGTTCAATGTTTTTTTTTCTAATATTCATAGTAAATAATAATTCGTACTAAAAAGAGTAATAAAATTGGAAAAAAGGAAAATTATAATTTCTGCTGTATATTTTAGCTAGGTAAAAGAAAAAAATCGAAAGTTCAAAAATGTGCTGAATTTCTTTCATGGCAAAAAAAAATAATACAAAAATGATTGATACAGAAAATAGTAAACATTTGACGAGAATGAGAAGAAAATAAATTGTACAGCTCGTTTCCTTTTGTGTAATTTTTTTTAAGTGGTAAAAACTGCATATACTTATTGTAATCAAGATAATTCTCACTACGATTTTTGTTTTTTTTTTAAATCAAATTCGCAAACTTCTTTATTTTTCGGTGTTGAGAATTTTGAATATACATTTTTTTAGTTCATACAACAGGCCCCACTTTTTAGCGATAACATAAATAATTTCTTATTAATTATGTGAGTATTAATTTCTCATTAATTGTGCGATTATGAATTACTGATTAATGGTGGCACCGTATAACAATTAAAAATTGTTTTAAAAAAAGTTATCAAGTGAACCGTATCGATTTACGAAATAAAATGTCTAATTACCCCTGCTATGTCGAAGTTTCGAATACCTTTGACTTTCGGGCACTTGGTCTTGTCCTCGCGACGTTTCCAAGATCCTCCACTCGCGCATCTTAACAACGTTAATACCAGCACGATGAGAATCACACACACTTTTCTTTCCAAACAATTTGGCACCATCGCGACGATGAAAAATGTTTTTTTTATTTAAATAATCGCAAAAAAGTGTCTCTTGGATGAAAAATCGAGATGGCGTTTTAAAATGTTTTATTTCAGTTTATGAAATCTCGAAGACGCTCGTGACTAGCACGAAACAAAACTCGGGGCTCGGGACTCCTAGTGGAGTCACGACTTTCCGGCTCGAGCGCACTCACCAGTCTACGAGTTCTCCCACAGAAAGAATCGACTATCTGTTCGCGAGCTGGGGGGGTCGACCACTATCATCGCGTTCCTCCCTTTGCATTCCGGTCGTTCCATCCTCTTCAATCGGCAAGTTTTACACTGACCGCGTTTCCCTAGGACTTCTCTCACCTCCTACAGTCCTTCAGTCCAACGCGAACTTCATCCGAAGTTTGAGTTGGACTGGAAAAAGTTTCTTCGAATACTTTCGAAGAAACTTTTTTTAATCGCCGTTTTTACCATCATGCGCATCGTAAAGTATTAGTCACACGAGGAACACTTTTTCGACGTTTTTACTCATAGTTAGTTAGTTGTGAAAAAAGCTTGGTTTTTTTCAAATTTTTGTCTGCAGGCTACACTTGTGAAAAGATTTTTAGCAATTAATTTTTCGAAGTCGTCATATCGAGAAAAAATTCCAGTATTAAAATTTCCAATATTTTTTACGCTTTGCGATTGAGGTTTTTTTAGACGAAACATCGAGACAACTGTTTTTATGTTTTAAACAATGCGTTTTTCAACGTCTTTGAGATTATTTACTTTGAATGCATTTTTTATTTAATTGACTTTAAGGACTAAATTGGTGGAATAGAAAGTTTTTTACAGATCTTAATTAATCTCAATTAATTTTTTGAAGCAATTGTGCCGTGGAAAAATGCCGGTTTTTTGAACTTGTAATTTTTTTTGTTACTTCGTGATTGAGATTTTTATTTTTCTCGGAGAAACATCGAGATAACTGTGTTTACTTTAAAAATAATGTAACATCTGGATTATTTAATTTGAATGTTGTTTTTTAAATTGAATTGAAGGATCAAATAAATGGAATGACAAGCTTTTTATCTGCGGACTGCATTTGTGAAAATATTTTTGGCAATTAATTTTTCGAAGTGATTATGCCGTGAAAAAATTCCGGTTTTTAGGATCGAATTAGTTGGAAATTATCTGTCACGAAACATTATTAAAAATGAAATATTGGGTTGAATAAAAGCATTTAATAATTTATTACGAAAGCCTTTGGGCTTGTTTGTCGCGAAAAAAAGGTGCAAAATGAAATTATTTTATTAATCAACAGCACGCGTACTAAAAACTCAATCTTTCTCAGATCAAAGTTTACGTTTTTTCAAATGGTTTTTGTTAAAAACTAATCAACATAAAACGTTCAATCTTTTAATCGAATACAGCGTATTAAAAATAAATAAAAAATCTATTTTTTATGATTGAAACACAACAACAAAAAAGCTCGGTCAAGTCTTAGCCAATACTATTTATTTCGAGAAAAAAACTTGTTAGTTTTCATTTCAGATTAACCGGGTCACCAAAAATAAGTACACCGTTGAGCCCCTCGTGTTCAAAGGTCCTTCACGAGATTGTTCATAACTTATTATTCATATCTTTAAATTGACTTTGGTACACAACTTTATTAATATACCTACAAATAACTGTACAAACGATTTTTCAATCATCTTCCTGCAAAATTAATTTTTCCAAATAACCCTGATTTTTGGATCATCACAGTATTCTAATCCCTTAAAAAAAATAGTTCCTAAAAATTGTAGCTACTACTTTCAAGTTTGCATTTTTTAATTGGTTTTTCGTTAAAAACGAATCGAAATGAAAAGTCCAATCTTTTTATCGAATGCTCGATTTTTTTCATTCTATAAACTGCAGCCATTAGGAAATGAATTACGAGGCGAGGGAGAATATATGGCGGACGAAATTTAAGTGACATAAAAAGACTTCATAGTTCGATGAAATAATCGAAGCTGCAATGCCGACAACGTTGCAAGGCTCATTTTATTATTCGCGGCATGTCGGCGGGCAAAAAAGTTTTCGATGACGACTATTTGAGATTAATCGCAGCATACTAATCGATCAACATCCTCACCGTTTCTCGCGCCCCCGAAATTCGTCGGCCTTTCGTTTAAGGCGGGATATACATTTTGACAGGAAGATAATAAGCAATATTGCGGGATATTTTAACTAAGAAATTCGACAATTATCAAACTTTAGGTCGCCGCGGGAGTTGCGAATCGACATGCAGTCCAGCTTCCCGCAGACTTTGATGTGCAAAAAAGTTTTAACATTTTTTCAGTTAGAACATGTATAGTTTCTACACTCATTACAAAAATTAAGGGAACAGTAAAATTTCAAAATGTGTCCATTGATTTTTTAATAGCTGTAACTTCGTGAAAAATGATCGTATCGTAAAAAAAATAAACAAATCTCACCGGTAAACATTGTTTTTAAGCAACACGCTTGGCGTAAATCTTAGAAATAGCGCGAGGCAAACATTTTCAAATTTTTTTTTCTCAAAAATCGTCCATGAGCTTAAAAAAATGCGGAAAAGGTTTTTTTTTATGTTGAAAAGAATGTTTTTTTTTCAAAATTTCGATTTTTTTTCTTTTTCCAAGATTTAAAGAAAAGTTATTGCAAAACTGTGAGAAAAAATAACGTAATTTTTTTTTCATTTTAATCATCATTAATTGACATTTAAGGAACAATAAAAGTGTTCCTTTAACTTTTGATAAAACTTTGACGCTTCGGTAAAAAATAACCGTTCAGCCGATCAATTTTAAATTGCGGGGGGTCTTTGGGCATATATTGAACTCGAAAAAAACCTAGAAACATGAGTCATTTTCGCAATATTTGCAAAGTTGATGTGGATTTTCCAAAACGGAAAAAAAGTCATTTTTTTCGTACTCTTTCAAATCCATATTAAGGTTTAAAAAAAATCTGTAAAGTACCAAAAGGTGCTTTTAGAGAATTTATTCTAGTTTACGAAACCCACTTTTAGATCGCTGTACGATCATTTGTTCATGAGATATTGATTACCTACGAAAAAAGCTCCTTTTTTTCTTTAAACGCCGATATCTCAGCGACAAATGGTCGTACAGAGGTCCAAAAAATACCGTCTCGAAGCTGAAGAATCAGGCTAAATGACCCAAGTATTGATCAAGCTAAAAAAAAATTTGTTGAGCCCGTGCACGATTTTCCAAAAAAAATCGAAAATGTTTGCCTCGCGCTGTTTCTTAGATTCACATCGAGCGTGTTGCTTAAAAAAATGTTACCGGTGAGATTCGTAAACTAAAGATTTCAAGCTTTAAAACCCCACTTTTTGTACGATACGACCTTTTTTCACGAAGTTACAGCTATTTAAAAGTCAATGAAATTTTTTTGAAATTTTACTGTTCTTCTAATTTTTGTAATCAGCGTATCTGACGGTAACTCAAATCAATAAAATGCAAATTAGAGAAAAACATTTCTGTAAAATGTGGATTAAAAAAGTCGTTTTTTTTTCTAATTTTTCAAACGTTGACGGGCTGTAACGTTTGAAGTTTTTCGAATTTCGCTTTGAAACTTTGGTAAAATATTCTACATGTATAGTTCTATCGTTTGAAGAAAAAAAAAAGAAATCGATTTTTTGATCGTAGTAAATGTATATCCCGCCTTTAACACTATCGTTCTTCCGGAGTTTCGATGCGTTCGGATTTCGCAAGCTATTTTGAGTATCGTAAATATTCGTATTTACAGGGGTTTACATAACTGTAGCGTTCAAATTGAGAACACGATAAATATTATCGACTGTTGCAAATATCCGTTTCGTCGATTACTCACATTTTCGATGACTCATTGACCCCTCGTCGGAATTCTCGTTTGTTGGGAACGCACTAATCGGAACAAACACACAAACTGCGGACTCTTCAATTTTCGTGAGTCGTCAGTCAATGCACGATCTTCGTTCGTAAGAAGTTCCGACATAAAAGTCAAATCACATTTTTAGTAGTAGGCCCTTGCAGTTATTTTTATTTACCATTTTTCGGTCACGATTTTTTTTTTTGGGGCCACCAATATCGAAAAACTGCCAAAAGTTTCGGAATTTTGCTGTTTTGTCAATTTTTTCCTCTTTTTTAAAGTTAATTATGAACTAAGGCGGGACACCACTGTGACGGATACAAAAATTGTTGACAACTCTGGCTATAATAGGGACCGGAATGATAACTCTAGCTATAATCGGGACGTTTACAGTAACCAAGGATAAAAAAATATATTGTTACGAGGTGGATGCTTATAATGAAAGTAATGCTCAGAAGTCCCTATTTTGATTTATTTTGGTGAAAATTGTAGAGAATTTAGATAAATAAATTGTAGATAAATTTAGATAAATAAATTGTAGATACATTTTGATAAACAAATTGTAGATAAATATTGATAAATAAATTGTAGATAAATTTAGATAAAAAAATTGTCGATAAATAAATTGTAAAAAAATATCTATAAGTCACGTGCCAAAGAACACCAATCAGAACGCATGACGTCACACTTTGCAAAACACGAACGAGTCGACGCTTTAAGGGGTTACCCCCCCTTGCGATTTTGAAAAAATCTATTTTTTTTATTGCATTTTTTTGAAGTGCAATTTGAAGTGCAGTTTTTTTTTGATGCCCGGATTAGATGACTCTATGTAAGCTTACAAAAAAAAATATTTTCTTCGTGTAAACTGAAATGGAAACTTTAAACGCGTTTTTCTCAAAATGGCATTTCTGAAGTCGGTGACCAAGATTACTCGAACACTAATGAACCGATCTTGAAATTTTGCAGGCTTATTTAATACATAAAAATGTAGTCTTTAATCGTTCGATTTTTTTTTCGAAAAAAAAAAAAAAATGGCCGTTTTATAGCCAAAAAACGGCCTTTTTTTCGTTAAAATCGAACCATTAACTTTGACTGTCCGCCATTTTGTGAAAAATGAATATTTTTTAAAATCCTTCGATTAAAGACTAGTTTATACTTATATTTGACTAAATCCATCCGCATTTTTTTTTCAGATGGTCCACTTCGCCGCAATGTTGGTCACCGCAAACCGTGTATATAAAAACATTATTTCATTGACGGCCATTTGCCACTAAACAATGTAGTATTTTTCAATAAAAAAATTACTGAAAATTGTTCAAGATGTGTTCTTTAAGATGGTATATTGATCGATTAAAAAAGTTTTGTAGTTTTCTTTAAAAAAATGCATGAAAAAGGCCTTTTTTGCGCTACAAGTGGGGGTATCGCCTTAAGTATACTGCTTGTACTAGGCTGTTACTGTTTACTTTGTCTTGAAATAACATTTGACATTTCTTCATTGATTTTGAATTTTACTCGAACTGTAATAATGGAGAATGGATTCGTGAAGGCAAATAGTTCGAATTTGCCATAATGGTGGAAAATTTCTTTACGACAAACAGAGGCTCCTGCTCTGCAGAATTCAGAAACGCGAAGACTTCCATATGAGTATACCCTAAACAAATGTTATTTGTGCAACAAATAATGTATGTAGCATTCATAACATTTCAAACTCTGTAATAATTCAAACAATTTTTTAAGATTGTGTATGGTTTTACAGCTTGTTTTGTTTTACTTAAGGCGGGATGTACATTTACAACGATCAAATAATAGATTTCTTTTTTTTCCCTTTAAGACCTTAGGCCACTCTAGAAGCCGAAAAAATTTGTTATTAACGATTATCTGACTTTGGATTATCTGATTTGTTAGGAAAATTTTTCACTCTCCACTTTAGAAGTGTGCCATTTGGCGAAAAAACAATATATCGAAGAAATCCTACGTACTTCTATAGCAGTGATTATATATAATCGAAAAAAATCATTGGCTCATTATAATTAAAAAATTACAGGAGCTGTTTGTCCGGCCGTGGACCCTGGAAAAACGGAGACGTCATCGCAAAAACGCTGCACAGCCGCCATTTTCAAATTATTCGCTTCAAAAAATTATTGTATACAGTCACTGATATATATGACACCCTTTTTGTGATCTCGGTTTATTTTGTAGTTTTTCTGAAAAACAAAATTCCCGAAAAGCCTTTTTTTCGGCCTCCAGAGTGGCCTAACCCCTTAAACGATAGAATTATATAAGTAGAATATTTTCCTAAAGTTAACGCTGTGCCTCACCGCTCTGATTCAGAGCGGGCGTGAACGTCAAGCGCGTTTTTCTCAAAACTGCGTTATCGAAATTGGCGTGCACGACTACTCAAAAACTATTGAGCCGATTGAGTTGAAACTTGATAGAAAAATTGATAATATTGGTACCATCTACTTGACGAGAATTGTTTTTGAAAAATTGAAAAAAAAACGGCTTTTTAATCCACACTTTACAAAAATGTCGCTTGAAATATTGATTTTTTGTTATTGTAATTACGTGCCCCTTTCTTCATTTTCAATTTTGTTCATTTTGAATACCGTCACATAAAAACTATACATGTTCTAACTGAAAAAATGTTTGAATTTTTTTGCAAATCAAAGTCTACGGGAAGCTAGACTGCACGCCGATTCGCAACTCCCGCGGCGACCTTGCTGTAATACTCTGCCATAGCTCCGTTATTTTGATGATTAATTAATTAAAAAAAATTGTTTTGTATGATTAAATGTACTATTAAAGTATACCTAAATTTCGATAATTGTAGAATAATTATTTCTTAGTTTAAAAAATCCCTCAATATATGTGAAACCGTTCGAAGCGCACGACCGCGCCGAGCGGCAGTAGTGCGGCTTTGAACGCGTTTTTCTCGAAACCACGTTTTTCAACCTGGTTGACAACATATCTAAAAAAAACTATTCACCCGATTTGCATGCGCCAAGTCTTAAACTGTTCGAAAATCCAGTCTCTGTGGCACCACGTAGGGATTTTTTAAATGAAGTTCTATTTTTCTTCTATTTTTTTTTATGAACCCTTCTATTTTTTTTATGAACGATGAAAATTTTCCACGAAAATCGGAAATAAAATTCGCTGGTCCGCCATTTTTTTTTAGATCTCGAAATTCCCTTACGTGATGCTGTAAACCTATGTGTCTAGTTTCTAAATATATTTTTATTTTATTTTTCAAATGAACCGTATGGCTTAATCGCTGTCAACCGCCGAGCAGCAATTTCGTCGGAGTGTCCTCTGGAAAGCGGCGTACACCGCAAACTATACTTTAGATTCGAGTACAAAAATTTGTATACAGTCTTCCATAGTATGTGTATATATTGACTACGAGTATTAATAAAAAAAATTCCATTCATCGTTTGCTTGAAAATAATTACGAAAAATACACCCTCGTACCGCGCACGACCCGTCGTGTGGTGCCTTAATATAGTGAAAGCAGATTTTTTCGTGTTTCATTTCACATGAGCCTGCCCAGGTAGGAATTGACGATGAAAGAAGGGCTCGTCAAGCTCTGAAACAAGGCTCACATTTTTTAATTCAGGCTGAGCACCAGCCTGATTTCAGGCCTAGCTGAACCTCTGAATGATAACGCGGTTTCAGGCTCTTGCACACAGGCTTGACCAAAGGCTGGTAGAAAAGCCTGTACTAAGCCTGAAACGACGAAACAACAAGGCTCAAAACGAGCCTTAATGAAGCCTTCACGAGCATTTATGACCAGGCTTGTCCCTAACTCTTCTCGAGGCTATATGAGGCCTGTTTTTAGTTTTCTATATTCTACATCGGGGTAAATTTAATAAATTTGTAAAGAATGTTTATTGCGTTAAGGGGTAAGGCCACTGTAAATTTTGCCAGACGAAAATTTGGCCATCGAAGGACAAATGTATGGTGCTGGGATTGCAGACTAACGGTAAATTTTTTTACCTTCTTTTTTTTTTCCAATAAAAAACTATTCGCAAAACTTTAAACGCGTTTTTCTCGAAATACGGTTTTTCAAAATGGCACGCAGCATCACTCGAACAATTTTCATTTTTTTTTACTTGAAATTTTGACCAGATGTGAACATTAACATTATCTTGAGAACGTCGATCGGGATTTTCAATAACTTTATTTATTGATTTTTTATTAACAAAAAACTAGCCGTTTTTTTCGTCAAAAATCAATTTTTTTTTTCAAACGCACGCCAAATCCACAAAAATTGATACTTTTTAAAATCCGATCGACATTCTCTAGCTATAACCCTCTAGATTGATGGTTTTTTTTTTGTTCTAGATTCAAAAGTGCACCAGTGGTGCTGCGTGCCGCGGAGCCCTGCAAGCAAAACATGCCCCGGGAAGATAGCTGTGGAACCGCCATTTTGTTTTTTTTTTGCTGTAAAAAAATTTGATAATAAAGTTTAATGTATGCCCGATAACACCCTTAAAAGTTTTTTTTCAATTACCTTCAATTTTGGAAGCAAAAAATTCGTGAAAAAAACCTTTTTTTTGGACCGTTACAGTGGCCTTAGGCCTTAAATTGATTTAGAAAATTAAGATAGAGGATAAAGTAAAATGTCAGTAGTGTAATTTTTTTTGCAGATACACAATTTCAAAATATTCTCGCATTTATTGCTAATTTTTTTTTTCATAAAAGTACAGAAAAAATATTATTTCAAACTTATTTTATTTTATCACAACCTGAAACAAGCCTGCATCCAGCCTTGATGTTTTAGCCTTAAAATTCACCGGCTGAATAAAGCTTGAAATAACCCTGAGTTTAGGCTAAGCAGCCAGTCTTGGTTCCAGGCTGCTCCAAACGATGCAATGAAACCTGGCCCAGGTCTGTCTCACTCAGGCTCGGTGAAACAAGGCTCGCACAAGCTTGTTTCCAACGTCAGCCTTTTGATTTCCTACCTGGGTGGTTGTCAGAACCACCTCCACCGATTGGCCATGCAGCAAAGGCGGCACTTTGTTTAAATAATAATAATCTCCACTGTTCATCAATATACTTCGACACAAAAAAAACTCAACCTTGGCAAGACTATGTATCAATTGTGTGTAAAATCCCAACCTCGTCACCTCAATACTCTCGGAATTTTTTTTTTTTTTTTTTCGAAAATCGAGCTGTTAAAGACTTTACAACCATTTCAATCACAAACTAGTACGTCTTGCTCGTCCTAGCACTAGAAGAAGAAAAAAATGTTTAAAGTAAGATATAAGGATAAAAAACTTGATACACTGAGAAAAAAGAATCGTTGAATGTGCAAAATGCATTTTGTTGTCTCGAAATTTCGTCGTTTTAACAGTTTGCTCAGACATGCTAAATAAGCTACAGTTCACACCACTATACTATTTTACCACCAACTATACTGTTTTGTTATGCCAATCAAAAATCAAGTTGAACGTATTTAAAGATACATTTTGTTAAACCAACTGCATTTTTGGACGGATAAACGAATTTTTTTTTTCAGTGTAACATCGGCTGTTCACAAAAATGCAAATTTCCCATTTTTTTCACACTCTCGACGTCTGTGGTGGATTTTATTTCCGTGATTAATTAACACGAATGTTGTTTTAAATTTCGAACGTGCTCTCGAGGGCCCGCGATAATTGTATCGCTTCGTCGCTCGCTGCGCGATATCGTACATCCTTTTCCTGCGAGAGACACGATAAAGTGGTCGTCACATTAATGAAGGATACGCGAGAATGCTGCCATGAAAAATTCTGAATGAGCTACAGCGATGATAGAAATAATAACGATGGTAACACTGTGCGTCTGTGTTTCTCGATTTTACACGTTACTGGAAAAAATGACGAAATATCTGCCCAAGGCTGGTGCTCTGACCAACGACCTGCCTGAAGCCTCCGGATAATTTCACAACGGACGCACCGACAAATTTTTTAACGATCAGGCTACTGTGACGCCCCGGAAATCGGGATTTAAAAAAAAAAATTTTGCAAGAACAAGTAAGATGATTCAATAACAAAGTAGTGTAGCAAATTTCAGTTAAAAGTATGTATAATTAAATAAGTTACTAACAATCTCGTGAAGGACCTTTCACCGTGAGGGGCTCAATGGTGTAATTAATTTTGGCCACCCGGTTGATCGGGAACAAAAAAAAACGAGTTTTTTTTCGAAAAATACATAATATTGGTTAAGAATTGACAGAGATTGTTTTCTCTTATCGGGTTTAAATTATCAAAATAAAATCGTTGAATTTTTTCTCTTATCGTGTTTGAATTGTCAAAAAAAAACTTTGAATTTTTTTTTTCGACTTTTCAAGGATAAATGTCATCATTATTGTTAATAACTAATGCAAAAACGTTAAGGAGTCTTCAGACACTTCAGACGCTAAAAAAGGCTATTTTCTTGAATTTTTGTGATCGGTTCATATTATAGATATTGATATAAAAGTTGTTACACTTAATAAATACACTTTCGAAATAGATTAAACATTTTTTGTGGTATTTATGTAACCCAAACAAACTTCAAACGCGTTTTTCTCGAAACAACATTTTTCGACGGCTTGTTGATAAAATCTTCGAAACTCCTGAACCGATCCATATGAAATTTTAACCACATATTCTTTACAACTATAGCTATAGCGCATATCAAGGATTTTTTTAAATTTTGATATATACTACTTTTTCGTTGCCAAAAACGATGAAAAAAAACGTTTTTTGTTTTTTTTTTTCGAAAAATGGCCGCCATTTTGTTATTTTTGCATATATCAAAAATTGTATGATATACGCTATAGCTATTAACATACTGAATCTGAAACCGAGATTTCATCAACAGCGCAGACCTACAATTTTTTAGGACATTTTTTTTAACTACCATTTTCGTCTATAATTAGTGACTTAAATCGATAAAAAAAATTTTAGCGTCTCAAGTGAGAAGACCCCTTAAGTAGAAAAACGTTGGTTAAGACTAAAATACTATTACAATGAATAAGTGTGCCCAAATTTGTAGTTAATCCGTTTATTAGACGTCGAGAAATCGTGTTCACCGTTTTGAAAAACAGTTTCGAGAAAACCGCGTTTCATGACAGTGTAACAGGCCGACAAATAGCCGATTTCCGCGATGTTTTTTCCCTGGTTAAAATACGCTAATCAGTCTGATTTTTTTATGTCAAATTAAAGCACTCGTGAAGAACAGAGAATACACTTTTAAACGTTTATTCCTATTTTTTTTCATTTTTTAACGGTTGAAAACATCTTCGAAAAAAGGAGTCCTCACGGTGTACACGGTTGTGGCCTTTAATATGATCTGAAACAAAATTTGTAAAAAGATTATTAACCAGAATGAAAGCCGCTATCTTGCTATGGAGATTTTGTTAAAAACAAAATTGACAAATGGGCGGTGGTTTTAAAAAAGTATCGAATTTAGCATATTTTTCGAAAGTTTTTCGTTGAAAAAAATGATGATTTAAAAAAAAGATTTCATAGCAAGATAAATCATGGTGTGAAGAATGTTGTGTCAACATTTGAGATAGCTCGAAAACTCTTCCTTTGAGAGTGTACACCGTTTTTGAAAACATTTCGAGAAAAACGCGTTTAAAGTTTCGAGTGCGGAATTTTCATATAAATTGTCTACTTACGTTTATGTAAGTATATGGACAGCATGTTTATAACCGCCCATACTGTCGGACAGTGCGGAAAATGATTTTTCTTAAACTTCACACTGTGATGATCCCTTAAAGTTTCCCTAGCAGTTCTATCGTTGTAATCATGGGTGGGGGGAAAAATGTCGAACGATCGATATGCCGATGGGCCAAAATGTCGAATTCGAAAATGACGAATGTTCGAATATAGATAGATCAATCTTACTAGAATCTGTGAAGTCGAAAATAACAATTACGAATATGAAAATCTCGGAAGTTGATAAATAGCGAAAAACAAAAATCAGATTTAATAAAATATCGAAAAACATAAAATCGATGGGCCTGTATGCATAACACCAAATAATTCGAAACGACAATTCTCCGAATTAAAAAAATGGCGATGGTTCACAATGCAGAAAATCATTAAAGGGAACGGCCAAAAAGTCGAGTGGTTGAAATCGCGGAGGGTCAAAATGTAGAACGGCTCGAATGGCGAATCGAGCAATACGTCACTTGCGCCTCAGAGTGAAGCTGCGAGATGGCGCTGGCGGTCTGTAGGCTAAAATATCGTAAGACAGTCATCCCACGTGACGGGCCCCACCACGTTCGCCATTTTGGCCGTTCGACCTTTCGGCGTTCGACATTTCGGGCCATCGACATTTTGCGTTTCGACATATTGCTTTTCGCCATAGACGGTATTACGCATATTAAGCACTCGCTATTTTCTGTTTCGGAGATATGGGTGTTCTACATTTTTCGATTCTGTATTTTTATGTTCCGAATTGCAGGGTGGGGGTAAAAATGTCGAATGACCAAATATAGAACGACAAACATTTCGAAACGACAGAATTATGAACTCTCAAAATAACGAAGGTTAAATCATTCGAAATTTTATCGTTCGACTGATAAAAAAATCGAATGACTATAAATCGAACCATTATTTATTAGAGAGGTAATTTATTCGAAAACGAATATTCAGATTGTCTGCAATCCGGAACATAAAAATATAGAATCGAAAAATGGAGAACACCCATATCTCCGAAACAGAAAATAGCGAGTGCCGAATATGCGTAATACCGTCTATGGCGAAAAGCAATATATCGAAACGCAAAATGTCGATGGCCCGAAATGTCGAATGCCGAAAGGTCGAACGGCCAAAATGGCGAACGTGGTGGGGCCCGTCACGTGGGACGACTGTCTTACGATATTTTAGCCTACAGACCGCCAACGCCATCTCGCAGTTTCACTCTGAGGCGCAAGTGACGTATTGCTCGATTCGCCATTCGGGCCGTTCTACATTTTGACCCTCCGCGATTTCAACCACTCGACTTTTTGGCCGTTCGCTTTAATGATTTTCTGCATTGTGAACCATCGCCATTTTTTTAATTCGGAGAATTGTCGTCTCGAATTATTTGGTGTTATGCATACAGGCCCATCGATTTTATGTTTTTCGATATTTTATTAAATCTGATTTTTGTTTTTCGCTATTTATCAACTTCCGAGATTTTCATATTCGTAATTGTTATTTTCGACTTCACAGACTCTAGTAAGATTGATCTATCTATATTCGAACATTCGTCATTTTCGAATTCGACATTTTGGCCCATCGGCATATCGATCGTTCGACATTTTTCCCCCCACCCGTTCTATATTTGGTCATTCGACATTTTTACCCCCACCCGTAATCATAAGTTTACCTTCAATCTGCAATTACTAGGTTTGTTCGCGCTTGCTATCCTTTCTACACTTTTTTAGGGAGTGTACACTTTCGCGTTCGTTTTAACGGAAATGACATCACGCGCCACTGTTCGCGTTACGAGTGTAGCTACACTTTCGTGCCACTAACCCTAGACTTTCTACACTCGATCTTGACGAGGTGTAAAAGTGCACGAAAAGTGTAACAGTGACATTACTAGAATAACCCCATAACCAGCGAAACTGTCAGTGAGTGTATGCAGAGGTGAGTACGACTTAACCTAAAATATTTAAGGCAATCACAAACGAATTCTCATTTATTACGAAAAACAATCAATAATAAAGGTTGAAAATAACAAACTATTATAATTATCAATCTCTATCGATCAAGGTGATAACAAAATTGACATGACCTAAAATGTATAAGGCAATCACAAACAAATTCTCATTTATTATGAAAAACAATCAATAATAAAGGTTCAAAATAACAAAGTATTATAATTATCAATTTCTATTGATCAAGGTGATAAAAAAATCGACAAGGTATAATGAATTTTCGGCAAAAATTGTGATATTCGGACTCAGCAGATCAAAATACATAAAAAAAAGTTTAGCTTCATCCATCGAGCTCAAAATTTTACGAACATATTATGCCGTACCCACAGCGAAAAACTTTAAACGCGTTTTTCTCGAAACTTTGATTTTCAAGTCGGTGACTACTATAATTCAAAAACCACTCGATGGATTTTTATGAAATTTGGTGCGCTTATTGATAGCATTAAAAACTAGTCCTTAATCGAACGATTTTCATTTTTGTTGAAAATTTTTATTTTTTCAACAATAAACGAACGATTTTTTGGTCGAAAATCGAAAGTTATCTGTCGGAAGCCGTCATTTTGTTAATTTTTGAAAAAAAGCTTCGATTAAGGACTAGATTTATTATTAAACTAACGATTTTTTTTATTTCAGATGATCCAGTAAAATTTTATGATGGTCACCGCAAAGCACTATATGTCGAAGGGGGTCCGACAAAGATGGCGATATTTTTATAAATAATCAATATTTTTCTTTGAAAATTTGTACAAGTCAAGTTGAAACATAACATAAAAAGTCTATGTAACCACTTTTTCTAAAAAAAACTTAATTATCAGGTGCGCAACTAAGTTCCCGCTGTTTTTCAAGAGATGGCTCCACTAGTAAGTGCTGGTCGATTGTGACATAACCAAAACGTCACGAACCAAGCTTAGACAGATGGTAAACAAACCGCTTTGACACATTAGTGATTTTGTTTTTGCGTCGTATACTTTTGGTTGTGTGAAAATGTCTGATTTTGTGCCAAATAATCGTCATTTGCGGGAAGTGTTGCTTTTCTTCTTTCATTCGAAGAAAACGGCGGCTGAAGCGCATCGAGAACTCCAAAAAGTTTACGGAGATGCTGCTCTAAGTGAAACAACATGCCGTGATTGGTTCCGTCGCTTAAAAGACGGTGATTTCGATGTTGACGACCGTTCACGTGAAGGAAGGCCAAAAACCTCCGAAGACGCTGAATTGGAGGCATTGCTCGATGAGGATCCGTGCCAAACGCAAAAAGAGCTTGCTTCAGCATTAGGAGTTACCCGCCAAGCCATTTCCAAGCGATTGCATGCGTTGGGAATGATTCAAAAACAAGAAACTTGGGTTCCTTATGATTTGAAGCCAAAAAAGTGATTTTACAGCATGACGATGCTCGGCCTTACATTGCCAAACCCGTTAAAACCTACTTAGAAACGCTCAAATGAGAAGCCCTACCCCACCCGCTATATTCCCCAGATATTGGGCCGTCCGATTATTACTTGTTTCGTTCGATGGCACATGGTCTGGCTAATCAGCAGTTCCGCTCATATGAAGACATCTCAAAATGGCTTGATTCGTGGATAGCCTCAAAAGACTAACACTTGTACCGTGACGGTATTCGAGCTCTGCCAGAAAGATGGGAAAAAGTTGTCGCTAGCGATGGGCAATATTTTGAATGATTCATTTGTAACCATTTTTTCACAATAAAGTGGTATTTTCATAAAAAAAAACAGCGAGAACTTAGTTGCGCACCTAATACTATTTTTTGTAAATATTGAAAATGCTCATTTTTTCACGCCTCTGACTGCATCTCATCCCTTAAAGTTTGTTTGGGTTACATAAATACATAGTTTTTAAAATGTATTTCGAAAGTGTATTTATTAAGTGTAACAACTTTTGTATCAATATGTATAATATAAACCTATCAAAAAAATTCATGAGGATAGTCTTTTTTAGCGTCTAAAGTGAGAGACTTCTGAAGAAAAAAAAAACTCGTTTTTTTGTTAAATATCAACCGGGTGGCCAAAATCAAGTGCACCGTCGAGTCCCTCCCGTTCAAAGGTCCTTCACGAGATTGTTCATAGCTTCCTCAATTATAAATATTTTTCAATGAAATTTGGCACACAACTTTGTTAAGGGGAGATATACACCTAGATGGTCGAGGTCGAGGATTTAGAAGCTATGAACATTTCGTCGACCGTAGAAGACCTATACTATGGGCCTGGTATCGATGATTCCATGTAAGTTGACAAATTTCATGATTTATTCATTCCCCAATTTTCAAACGCGTTTTTCTCAAAACCACGTTTTTCAAATCGGTACCAATAATTTCTCGAAAACCAATGCACCGATTGCCTTGAGGTTTTTTGTGGTTATTCTATACACCATTATCCAGTACTTGTCATAGGATTTTTTTCCGTTACTCAGTTTTTGTTTTATAGGCAAAATAATAACTAATTTTCGGCCCAAAAATCACTATTTATGTTCAAACGTCCGCCATTTTGTCATAAATCGATATTTTCAAAATCGGCTATGACAAGTACTAGATTATAGTATCTAATTTAATCATCTTTTTGGTTTTTTTTCCAGATGATTCTTGAAGAAACACCAGTGTGTACCGTATACGCAGATTTTTTTACGACGCTCCAAGGATCATACAATATCCTTGTATATTTTTGATACTTTTAAATAAATAAAATTAAACATATTTTTGTATGTATATACTTTTAGATAATTAAAACCCCAATCCGAAATTTCAAATGGTTTTCCTTGAAAAAATTCACAATTACCTTTTTTCCGGCTCCTAGGTGTACGAGGGTGGGGTGAAAAGTTTCCGGCCTGATCAAGAGATGGTGCCACTAGGTCTAGTTTTGGAGCGGCGTCCTGCAGTACCATTCCTACCGAGCTTGTATGTACAGTTTCAGCCCAATCGCTACGTTAGTTTGCGTTTAAGAGCACATTGCGCGAGACCAGCCCCCTGACACTAGTAGTTAAATGCTGTTCGCAAAATGTCCTTGCCGCACTGTGGCGCTAGTAGTCGTGTGACAGGCATGCATATATATATGTATGTTGAGCCGGTGTTTCGAATATCTTACATGAATGAAACTCTATTGATATATTTGGAATGATTTTCCGTTCTAATGATTTTCCATTTGAACACAATAAATAATGTCGCCATAACGATAACAGGCGAAAGCCACGAAAGTATCGAATCGTTCAGCTCATCGGAGTATTTAGAGCCGAAGGCTGTCACACAACAGCCAACGCTATGTAGTGGCGATTTCAAGAACTAAAATGCCGGGACAAAACGCGTTTTCGTTTATCGTATAGGAATAGTAGGGCAGTGTCAGGGGGCTGCGCGAGACGCTTCCGTTGTTTTCGTAAAAATGGAAAAATTGGAAAAACGTGCTGTCATCAAATACTTCCATTTGAAAGGTTTTACACCAAAACAAATAAAAGAAGAGATGGGTTCAGCACTAGGAGACTCCTCCCCATCATATTCAACTATTAATCAGTGGGTTTCTGAATTTAAAATTGGTCGTGTGAGCACCTCTGACGAGCTTCGCTCAGGACGGCCCGTTGAAGTCACAACTTCAGAGATGATTGAAAAAATCCATAAAATAGTGTTGGAAGACCGCAGGTTGAAAGTGCATGAGATAGCTGAGACCTGTAGGATGTCAGCTGAACGTGTGCGAAATATTTTGCACAACCATTTGAACATGGAAAAGCTGTGTGCAAGGGGGGTGCCACGTTTGCTAACGCTCGACCAATCGAGCGTTTGCTAACGCTCGACGCTACCGACAATTTGGCGCTGTATAGACGTAATCCAAACGAATTTTTGCGTCGATTCATAACTGTTGATGAGACATGAGTCCACCACTACACTCCTGAACGTAAAGAACAGTCAAAACAGTGGGTTGGAAAAGGGGAACCAACCCCAAAGAAGGCAAAAACAATTTTATCGGCAAACAAGGTTATGGCTACTGTTTTTTGGGATGCGAGAGTTATGACAAATGTATCAGTGTTGATGGAGATTATGTTGAAAAATAAAGCAAAAAAAAATTTTTAAATATCGTTTTTCTTGGTCAGGCCGGAAACTTTTCACCCCACCCTCGTATATCTCCCCTTAACGTACATACAAATAAATGTCCAAACGACGTTTCAACCATCTTACTTGCTCCGCCAAAATTATTTTATTTAAATAACCCCAACTTTCGGCACGTCACAGTAGCCTAACCCGCGCTAAAAAATCACAACCCGCCGACTTTGACACTTCTTGAGGGAAAAAAATTGTCCTCCGGCACATTTATGAAGAATGTGTATATTTATCATCGTTATTGGCATCGCAATTCACATCAGGTTCGTCATTGACGTTCCCGAAAGCAGTTAAAATCGTAGGAAAAGCGACTCGAATTCTCATTTCCTCGTGCTTCTTTATTCCAAGTATAAAAGTCGTATAAAAAATACTCAAACAGCAAGGATCTTCGTGACGAAAAAGGCAACGACACACGCGACGGGCGATAGGAAAATATTGAGAAAAAAAAAACTATGTTAATGGTCGACTTCGTCCACGCCGTTAATTACGTCCGACGTGGAAAATTTCACCGTGGGTCACTTCCACGGTGGTTTGCTTCTCGGCTGTTCGATCTTGGATCCCTGTGGTCCCTGACACTGAGGCACTTGCATGTATTCACTGGTTTCGTTGATGGATTTCTGCAATCCAATTTATCGCGGGTCACTTTGGCATTGACGCGAAAATTGTACGAATGAATGAATGTTCGTATGGGTTGACGGCCTATGACGGGCGTGTTGGCCGTTCCACCTAACTGGACTTGAAGCTACATCGACTTACATCGTCGACGCGTTGCCACGTGACGCTCTCTTCGCTCAACGTGCCGTTCGGTTCTTTCTTCGTGTAGTGCTTCCGAGGAACTTCCCTGGTGACCGGTGGAGGGCTTGGATTGCTTTCCTCCTGATACTTTGCTCGCGCAAATTCGTCCTTGCTCGGTTGCTGCATGTCCAGAATCTGTCACAGGGAAACGAGATTCTCAAATACGGGATACCCAGTTTTTTTCGACATTCAAGTTTTAGTCATACGGAAGTCTTATTATTATATCGGGGGCTGTTCTACTGTGACAGCTCAAAAAATAAGCTATTTTTAATTTTTTTTTACCGTTGCTTGTATCGGTACAAACTTTTTTTTGCTTAAGGGGTAAGGCCACTGTAGAAATTTCAAAAAATCGATTTTTTTTTCCCTCGAAAGATGCCTTAATATCTTAAAAATGACATTCTCAGAGGATTAAGGTGGAAAAAGTGTCTGAATACTTCTGTTTTGAATTTTGGCGCAGCCCCTCAGTCCGATGCAATACGTACCGAAAACGTTAAACGCGTTTTTCTCGAAACTACATTTTTCAAGTCGTCCGGACTCATAAATCGAACAAATCTCGACCGATCGACTTGAAATGTTAACTGTATATTCCCAATTACATTCTGCATAGAAGTACGTAGGATTTTCGCGATATATTTCATAGTTTCTTTTTATAAACGATTTTCGGACGATGTTTTTTGAGAATTTTGAACTTTTATGTGGAAAACGCGCTGTTTTTGCAAAAATCGATATATGAAAAAAATCCTACGTACTTCTGTAACTATTCACGTGTGTAGTCGAAAAAAAAAAATTATATTCACGGTAAATTGAAAATTGCAGGTGCCGTTGGTCCAGCCGCGCACCTATGAAAAAAAAGGCTGCGTCGAAGAAAAGCTGTGCAGCCGCCATTTTGTTTTATGTTACTTAAAAAAATAGTTTATACAGTTTATATGTACAATAAAGGAACTTTTTCAGAATTTTGATTTATTCCATTGTCCCGCATTAAAAAATTTCCAAAATATACTTATTTTTTTCCCCGCTGCAGTGGCCTTACCCCTTAAAGGTACACTTTTACAGAATAGAAAAGAATTTTTTTTTGTTGCGTATGAATGTATTTTCATTTAACAATTTATAATCGTTAAAAGGCATGAAAAAAAAGTATGTGGCTGATGTTGATTTACGCTCTCCGGGTAATCGGAAACAAAAAGTTCAAAAAGATTCTCCATCTGCATGAGTCCCGCTATGACCCGAACTAGAATTATTATTTTATGTTGCAAAATAACAAAATGGCCAGACCGGTAGATAGAGCCGAGCACTTCTACTTTGAACCGCTGTACCGAGTCGACAAAGTGAAAATCAACTTTACCAGCAATTGGATATCAATTTTATGCATGGAATAGAGTTGAAAAATGCAAAAAATAAAAAATTCGATTTTTTCGTCCCGTCACAGTAGAATAGCCCCTTAAAAGTGACATTTTTCATTTTAGACTGCCCGAGTTGCCATGGCTGATTGACCATGCAGCAACGACGGGACTTTGTTTAAATCATAATAAATTCATCGTTTGTCATTCATTCTCGATAAAAGAAAATCAACCATGGCCAGACTACGGATTAATTGTGTGTAAAATCCAGAACTCGTCGTGCCAATGCTCTCGTCGGAAAAAAATGATCGAAAAACGTCCTTTTTTGGGCCCCGAGCTTATGCAAACCCGTGAACAGAGTTTTCCTTGTGCTTTTTATATTTCGTAAAAAGACTTTTGCTGTTTGAGCATTTTGAATGCGACTTTCGTACTTGGAATGAAGAATTACGAGAAAATAAAAATTCGATTCGCTTTTTTTTCTAATTAAGGGGCTATGCCAGTGTGACACTTTCAAAAAATTGATTTTTTCTTGCGTTTTTCGACAGTTTGTACTTTCAAGAATATTAAATGAGATTTTTCAAATTTGCTGACATTGTAACTCAAAGAGAAATTATCCGATTGACTTGAAATTTGAACTGAGCACTCTTGAATATATTTACACTACAATGACGTAGGATATTTTTGATTGGATGAACATTGACGAGTTGGCATTGAAAAAAACGACCATTTTATAGGCGAGAAAACAGTCTTTTTTGCATAACTACGCCATTTTGTGAGATTTTGATATTTTTCGAAAATCCTACGTCACTGTGCAGGAAATACCTTCCAGTTTAACGAATTTTTTTCCTTTTTCGTTCACACTGGCCCCTTAAACTGTTTTTGTGAACGATTACGACATTATCGGCAATTCTCATGCTCAATATACTTATTCTCCATAATTGTAGCGAATAATTTTTTCCCCTCAAACAGTATAGAACTTGAGCTATGATTTTTTTAATGAAAAATAACCCACTTTTTTGGAACATTCACCTCTACGATTTTTTTCGAACGCGCTATCATACTCTTTCTCGAGTCGATTCGGTTCCACCGTACTCTACAAGCTTCGAACTATGTCCCATGAGTTTTCCTCGTCAACCGGAAGAATACCGTTCGCGCAATGATTTTTTCCAAAAAAATCTCATTCGCTACGATACTCAATTACGTTACATCCTCGTGTACCCACCATTTTGATGTACTTTCGAAGATCTTCCTTGGATTCTTTTCTGGACAGTGGGGTCTCGTCGTTCGAGGTGAGAGTTACGAGGCTCTCGTCTTGTTCCTGCTGTCTCGGGTTTAGCAAGTTCTGCGAACTGGACGCAGAGCGAAATTCCGGCCTGTGCGATCTGCGATCTTTGTTGTTGCAACAAGCGGAATTGCAGCGTTTCGGGCGTTTACCTTCGAAAATTCGTTCCGCGTTGAGACGCTGCAGCGGCGATAGATTTTCCATTTGTCCACCTGCGGAGCAGAGACACTGCATTTTTGACCTACCGTAACGCAAAAGTCTGACCTTTAATTCCCTCCCAAGGGGGGGGGGGACTCGCGTTGGGTTTACTTGTTTTTTTTTTTAATATACCCTGCACCAGAGTCCATACCCGATATTATGTGCAACGCTTGCTGCCACTGTTTCTGCATCACCGAATGAAGCTGCTCGGCGAGTTGGGTTTTTCCCGCACGTTGCGCGTTCAATTGGACCTCGAGCATGACGACCTTCTGCGAGGCCTGGGCCAATTGAATCTCGCTCAGTCTCTTCTCCTCGTGATGCTTCTCCTCCAACAGATTTATTTCCAACTGGTGTCTGCGCGAAAGGAACGGCGAATGGTTTGAAACGCGAATTGTCCGTCGTTACTGCGACGGATCGATTTTATCAGTTACTTCGATTAATTAATCAAGAAGTCTAATTCGGCAATTACGAAGGTTCAATTAGTTAATTGTAAGGTTTAGTTGGATGATTAAAAAAGTTTGATTTGACCATTAAAAAGGATTAATCAGGTCATACAAAATGTTTAATTAGTTGATTACAAGGTTTAACTGGACCATTAAGAAGATTTAATTGTATCATGACGAAGGTTTGATTAGTTCATTGAAACGTTTAATTAGCTCATTAATGAGATTTAATTCGTTCATTAAAAGGTTTAAGCGGCGGTACCTGAGTAAACGGCGAGAAAAACAGGTAAACTTCGGGAATTTTTAGGTTTATTTTAGGTTTATTTATTTAGTTCCTTAAAAGGTTTCTTTAATGAATGAAAAGGTTGAATTAGTTAATTAATGGACGTAATCAGTCAATTGAAAAGTTTAACTCGCTAATTCAGGTTCCATACAGTAATAAAAATTACTTTAATTAGTTTATTCAAATTTACCATAATTGGCTCATTAAAATTTGCTTCAATTGGTTAACTCAAGGTTACCTTCATTAATTGATTAACACCCTCCATAGTGTTTTTTTATTCTCTCCTACTTTCTTTTTACCCGTTAGGTGACCGTAAACTCGATCGTTTTTTTGCGATTTTTGTACTCTCGTTACCTTCCGTATAATTTTTCGTTTGATAAATAGCGGTTGACTTTGCCGCCAGAACGTTTTTCACCGACTCTTTTTTCACAAAGTTTTCCAACTTATTTGTAAAGGGGTTTAGTTTTGTATAAAATATCCCGTATAAATACGGTAAAACATGAATAAACTGCTAAAAGTACAGAAATTCAAATATTAGCGAAATTTTGATTTTGGGGGGGCTTCCGGTATGTGCCAACTCACTTGTCTATGATGCTCTTTATCTTTCGCGCAGCGCACTCTGCAATCGCGCGCTGTCTCGTCTCGAGATCGGTCTGGAAAGCCAACTCAGCAGCATCCAACTGTCCCTGAAACTCCTTCAGCTTCGCCTTCACCACGTCGTCCAATTGCTTCTGATAGATCTCACGGAGTTCCGATCTCATCTGCTCTTGACGTTCGACCAACGACTTAACCTCCTCCCTCGCGGCTTTCTTGAATCAAACGAACCATATCACTTGCGTTGACAGTCACGCGAGACTGAACCGAGACCATTCTTTTTTACGACGAAACTTCGAGAATCTTTCGACGACTTTTCTCGGCACTTCCTGAAATTTCGTATAAGTGTAGTGCAATTCTCGGAGATGTTCGACCTTTGGAGGAAGAAAATTACGTATTTTCCAAATATCTGCAAGAATATTCGGAATCTTCGAAAATTACCAAAATTACGTGTTTTGAAATTCTGTAAAAGAAAAATAGGAATATTGTATGGATAGAAAGCAAATGTTCCAAATATCCGTGAAATTTGATATATTGCAAAATACCGTTGTTTTAAAATCATGTGAAAAAAATATTACGAACGTTTCAAAAATTTTCAAATAACTTGCGGTGCTGAAATTCTACAATGAAAAGGAATATTCTAAAAGCCTAGAACAAATGCGTATAATATGAAAGTTGGAAAAAAATTAGGGATATTCAAAAATAGTAAGCAAAAGGAGTTTTAGAAGGACTGTTTTTAAATTGTTTAAAAAGGAATAATGAATGTTTTTCTGTAAAATCTATTTTTCAAGATGAAAAAGGTTCTCAAATATTGTGAAAGAAAATAAATGCTTTAAAAGTTTGTTGAAAAAATTAGGATGCTTCTCAAATCATGTTAAAAATGTTGACAATGTTCTTAAATTCTGTGTAAAAAAAAGATTGTTCTAAAATTTTGTAAAAAATATTACTAATTCGCTAAAATTCTGAAGAAATATAAAGAATATTCTAAAATTAGAAAAAAAAATTACAACCGTTCTTAAACCGTACCAAAATAGTGCATTTTCTAAAGTGCTGTAAACAAAAACATAAAACATTTAGTAAACTTCAGTAGAAATATTGCGACCATTCTGAAATTCTTCAAAAAATTTCAACTGTTCTAAAACAAAACAAAGGATATTCTCAAACTAACAAAAAAACACTTCTGTTCTAAAATCGTACGGTTCTAAAATCGTACGAAAACGGCAGATATTCTCAGAATAAAATTAAGAAAATACACACGTGGTAAACATCTGTACAATTATAGCGAATGTTCTAAAAAAATTTGTTTTTAATTAAAACTGTTGTAAAATCGTACCAAAACAGCGGATGTTCTAAAATTCTATAACAAAACATCACATATTTGCTATAGTTCTCTACAAATGTATCGAATGTTCTAATGTTGTTTAACTTACGATTGTTCTAAAACCGTACCGAAACGACGGATATTTTCAAATTCCTTTGAAAAAAAAACACACACTTTTGTTAAACTTTTTTACAATTATTGCGAAGGTTCTAAAATTCTTTTAAAAAAATGACAACTCTTCTTAAGGCCTTAAGCCACTCTTGAAGCCGGAAAAATAGGCTTTTTGGGGATTTTTTTTCAGAAAAACTACAAAATAAATAGAGATTACATAAAAGGGTGTTTATCATACATATCAGTGACTGTATACAATAATTTTTTTGAAGCGATTAATTTCAAAATGGCGGCTGTGCAACGTTTATCTCAAAACTGCATTTATCAAGTTGGCCAGAAACATAACTCATACAATTTTCAACCGAATCACTGGAAATGTTGAATATATCTTGAAAAATACATTGTCTATGGAAGTACGTAGGATTTTTTTTTATATTGCATAGTTCATTTGTTATTAACAATTATCTGACGATTTTTTCGGCAAATTTTTGGAAAGTGAAAAATTTCGTAAGATAATTGTAAATAAAATTCTAAAATTCTTTAAAAAAAAATGACAACCGTTCTAAAGTCATACCAAATCACCGGATATTCTAAAAATTCTGTAAAAAAATACCAATCATCAAAAGTTCTATTTTTCCCGTATTAAGGGGTTACCCCCACTTGAGATTTTGAAAAAATCGATTTTTTTTATTGCATTTTTTTGAAGTATAAGTATCTGAGAATATGTCCTGAAAATTTCAAGTCGATCCGAACAAAATTGACTGAGATATGAGCGTTGAAAGAGAAGAATCCGTTGTGAAATTGAAACTTTAAACGCGTTTTCCTCAAAATGGCATTTCTGAAGTCGGTGACCAAGATTACTCGAACACTAATGAACCGATCTTCTTGAAATTTTGCAGGCTTATTTAATACATAAAAATGTAGTCTTTAATCGTTCGATTTTTTTTTTCGAAAAAAAAATGGCCGTTTTATAGCCAAAAAACGGCCGTTTTTTTTCGTTAAAATCGAACCATAAACTTTGACTGTCCGCCATTTTGTGAAAAATGAATATTTTTTTAAATCCTTCGATTAAAGACTAGTTTATACTTATATTTAACTAAATCCATCCGCATTTTTTTTTTTTCAGATGATCCACTTCGCCGCAATGTTGGTCACCGCAAACCGTGTATATAAAAACATTATTTCATTGACGGCCATTTGCCACTAAACAATGTAATATTTTTCAATAAAAAAATTACTGAAAGTTCTTCAAGATGTGTTCTTTAAGATGGTATATTGATCGATTAAAAAGTTTTGTAGTTTTCTTTAAAAAAATTCATGAAAAAGGCCTTTTTTGCGCTACAAGTGGGGGTAACACCTTAACAGCCTCACAATTTAGTCACAGACGTTATCTTTCAGTTTGTTCAAAACAGCTAGGGATATTTCGAGTGCCTGAATTTCTGTAATTTTTTTTTAACTAGATAATTTGTTCCATACCTCTCCGTTTTTGGCTTCGTTCGCAGCCTCGACCTGAGCGATTTTGTTCTGCTCTAGGATCCCGTTTCTCGTAACTTCTTCCTTAATTTTGAGCTGCAAATTGTCCTTCTCCTGTCGCAGAACGATGAGTTCGGCCTCGCACGCGTCCAGTGCTTTGTGAATAACGGCCATTTCCATTCTGACTTCGGTGCTCCGCGATCTTTCCTTGTTCAATTCTTGTTGGGCTTGATTGACGTGCTCCTCGAGTTGTTTGTTCTTGTCCAAAAGTTTGTTGCGATCGTCTCGCAAAAGTTCGTATCGCTGCTCGGCTTCTTGGACGAGAGTTTTGTACTTTTCGAGCTCGTCCGCGTGCGTCGCGAGCAATTCGAGTTTCTCCTTGACGAGTTGATCGGCCTTCTCCTTGTAGCCGGCAGCGAGATCGAGAGCCTTCGACAATTCACCATCGCCACGTTTTATCTGCTGCTGATATTCCGCGACCTCGGAATTGTGACTTTCCGTGACACTCGTCAGCCTCGACTCGAGCTCCTTGTGGTCCTTCTCCAACGTTTCCCAACGCTGGCGCAATTTTGACCACGCTTCCTGAAATTGCGTTATCGCCGCATTCTTCTCGTTGTCCACGCGAATCGCGACCGCCACCTTCTCCTGTTGCTCCAACAGTCGCTTCTGAAGCTCCTGTATCAGATGCTCGCAGTGCTGGGAAATTCGCAATTTCAATGATACTTCAGGTTGTGCAATATTACGTTGAAATTTGCGTCGTTGGTAATTTTTTTTTTTTTAAATTTATTTCTTCATTATTTCGCAACTTGTATCATTGTCCGAAAAGGTTTTTTTTTGCAAACTAAGATCGTGGATTTCTAAAAGGAATATGTAAAATTGTTTGAGTGATTTTGATAATCTAAATTGACAAAGAAAACTGTGTCGATTTTTCGATCGTTGCACATTTCTTCTTTAATTTCTTCATTTTTTATTTCTCAAATTTTATCATTATCCGAAGCGTTTATTTTGCAAACTAAGATCATAGATCTATAAGAGAGATACGTGAAAACGGTTGACCAATTTTCAGAGTCTAAATCAGTGAACAAAACTTTCAGGCAATTGAGGAGAATGCATTTTCGTTGCATTCCAACGATTCAAACTTCCTCACTGTGCACATGATATTATTATTGCATTATTTTACATTCGGGATGATTAATCGCTAATTATGAGCTCCATCTAAATATAAACCGCAAACTAATTCGATACTAATAACAATTCTATTATTATCATATATTGTAACGTTGTAGATTGCAATACAACGTTACGAATTAGAATAATGTGTTCATTAATTATTAAAAATATTATCATATATCCGGGGCAACAATTTCATAATAATCATATTGTTATTATTCATAAAATAACAATATTATTCATAATATTATTCATAATGCAACATTATTTCCAAATAAAATTTATGTTTATAATAATAAATCGACAAATATGATCGAATATACGATAAAACGATACGCCTCATCGTATATTTATAATAACTGATAAATTAATGACACGAACAGTATTATTGTTGCGTTATCAAATATTGTAACCGATACAAACCCAACCATAATAATACATTAACGATAATGAATAAAATATGTATTCCTGTATATAGCAATAAAATAATAATAACGATAAAATGAGAGAAGTCATGGAAATAAATAGCCACCGCAATCTCAAAACCATAACGTTAACGGAAAGTTAGCAATAATAACGAGCAGTAGTTATAACGATGAAAAAAGAGTAAGGAATTACAGACAATCGTAAAACACATGAAATACTGAAATTCGACGACTAGAAAAGTTGATGTACGTTGGCAGGACTATTCCTTCAATGCTACCTTTTCTAAAATAATGAAAAATTTACTCATTCATCATTTCCTTTTAAAATCTCAACAATGGAACTCACTTCTCTCCGAAATTTTTCTTCCTCCAATTTGATCCGCAGCATTTCTTCCTGCGATTTGGTGCCGTCGCAGTCCCAAAAGTCCGAGAGAGCAAGCAAGCGTTGTGATTTTCTGAAAACAGCCTTACTTGGAGAAAATTGAAAAAAAAAGAAAAAGTCAACAAAACGCTAAAGTTCGTAATTTCGTATTTACGTGGGACAAGGGTCGTTGGCTTTGTGTATCGAGCCATTCGTGCCTCGGCAGCCCGTCGTGCGAATTTCTCGTATGGTCCGTTGCAGTTCATCGGTGCAGCGGGACAACCCGATGCCGTGCAAGCCGCTGTCCTCCGTGTCGCTCTCCCTGTCCTGCGTGCGAGTCTTAGATTTTTCGTTCGGCGCGGCAGGTCGCTGCTGCATCGCGCCAAAATTCGCAGCATCGAGAAGACATCGGGGATTGTAATTCTTCGCGCCTCGATCGTCGGCCTGTGCCATGGAACCGCGCGATGCAACGCTCTCGCCGAGCTGAAAAAGATCCGCCGCGACGCGAGGCTCGGCTGTCTCCGCAGGCACTTTTCCACGCTCCGCCTTACCGGAGTCCTCCGGATTGTCGAGCCTCCCGTCGCTCGCGGAACTCTTCGTACGCTGCGCGCTTTCCGTATTCTCCCACACTCCAAAGTCGTAGAGCCTCGTGGAATTATCTTCGGCGCGCGAAGAGTCCTCGGGCACAGAAACATCGGCGCGACGCTCTACGGTGTCTCTTCCCACGCTCGTAATAGTTCCCCCAGGCCTGAAATCCTCCGCAAACTGAAGATCCAATCTTCGCACGGGTGAGCCGCGCGACAAGTTCTTGCATCGCTCCTGCTCTTCGACGCAGCGCCGCGCGTTGGAACTGTCTATTCTCCTGGCCAGCTCGATCTCCGTAGCTTCCATTTCCTGCAGCAACTCGTCTACTTCGGAGAGTTCCATTTCGCCGGCGTCTCTCGCGCGCTCGTCCGACGAACGGTCCTCGACGCGACGGCCCACGGGGCGGTTTTTTCTCTCGCCGGCGACGAAACGATCAGCTGCGTGGCAGACGACGGATGAGGCGGTGCGATCGGTAGCATCGAGGCGCCGCTCGGCTGCTGGTCCCTCGCCTCTCGGAGCCTCCAGCGGGGAAGAGGGAAGAAACGGACCGGGGGAGGACTTGGAGGAGGAGCAACGGAGGCGCGACTTGGCCGGAGTGCACGGCAGACTGGAGTACCTCGAAGCGGACGAGTAGGTGCGACGATGAGATTTCTTTCCGGCTGAAGAGGACTCGAGCAACGAACGAGCCGGCGGTAAGTGAGAATCCAACGAGGCGTTCAGCGGCGACGTTAACTCCAGGCTGTTGTCCCTCGACTCTATAATGCTTATTCTATTCTCTAGGGTCTGTACGTGCTCCAAAATTTGGGAAACTACACCGCCTTGACGACGGCGCGGCAGAGTCCTCGCGGCGACGGAGATATCGTCCGAGTCCGAGGACGGCACGACGAACAAGTCCGGTGGGATCAACAGGAGAACGTCCGTGTCATCGGAATCGCTCATTATCCGATTCTATCGCGTATCGCATTCGCGCCTATCAAAGCCCCTGCTCTTCTTCGTCTAACGATGGAATTGTCTTACAGCGCGGGGAACGGAGGGAAGGGAAGAAACGAGAGAACGACGAGGATCAAAGTGTTTTATTGTTGGCGAACAATCGTGCAGGGTGGCTGATTATCAGGCGCGAACAAACGTGTCGCGTATGACAGGAGGCAAAACTCCCGATAGACTGATGACTTTTCACAGACATGTTTTTCTTTTTTGTTACATTGCGAAAGATTCGGGACTTATTCCTTTGGGCGGGAATTTCGGCCGTGGTGAAACACTTTTTTTGGGCAACACGGCGGACAATGGAAGTGTTGAAAATAATGCGGACGCGTTATCGAAGCACAACACACGCTGTGTAACCGTACGAAACGACGCCGCGGCTGCCAAACACGAGGAAACGCGACCGTGCGCAGATGGCGCAATGGGGGATGAAGGTAACGGCGGAACGAACATTGTGGGCACTTCTGGGACTCGGCCGGTATTACAGGCTTGTACCTTTTTGGGAGCTTCCGTACCGGGAGACGATAAGGAGGACAACCGTTTCGTGAAATGATTATTCGTAGTTTTCATTAGTACAGTCGTGCTGTATATTGGAATCGGAAAAAATTAGGCTAGTTTTTTGACAGGTGATTTTGTAGGTGCCGCGGGTGCCAAATCCAAATTTGCCCAAAAATCGGCGTGTACGGTTTTTTTAGGGGATGAAAGGGGATGGAAGTGGATCAATGTCAAACTACAACCCCCACGAGGTCGGCGTCGGGAGACAAAATGTTCAGAAAAATCCGGGCTTTATTTTTGTCCACAGCGCTGAAGTCGTGGAAGTTCATTTTGGGGGTGAAAAAGTGGGGTGAAATTTTGAAAAATCAGTTTTCATTGGATAACTCTTTAGGAAAAATTCGTACAATTTTGGTTCAAATGGGAACGTTGTAGCCCTTGAAAAGACGCGTCGATCGGGTATTCGATCAACCCTCACCGAAAATATCTTCACCCACGAAAGAATAGTTGAAGTATAAAAAAAATTGTTTGTTGAATAACTCAAAAACAATCGATTTTTCGGGATGGTTTAAAATATAACTTGAGCAAAAAAAAGTATTTCTACAGTAGAAACGCGTTGTTTCACTATATATGTATTTCAGAGCACGTATCTGTGTAATACTGCAGAAATAATAATTATTATTATTCATTAAAAAAAAAAATATTATACTAGAATAATATATTTGAGCAAATAAATAAATAATTTCTACGATAGAAACCCGTTATTACAACATGTATATGTTTCGGAGCACGTGTTAGTGTAACATTACTGAAGTAATTATGATTATTATTCATAATAGTAGATACTGATCAAACGCTTTACGATCACATCTTTGTAGACGAGAAGAAGGCATGTACATGCAGTATTAAAGTTACACCGCCCAAGTGCACGCCGATTTGCCAACCGTGCGATGTAAATTTTTACCGGCAAGTGAACATTTTCACAAAACAAATACAAAATGCTCCCGATTTGTTAAAAAATAACAGAGAAATTGCGTCAAGGGAAGATTCCATACAAATTCATTCTTTCGCGCCGATGATTAAATATGCGTGGTTTGCATCGAAGTTAATTGAGGAAAGACTGCTGTTTTTAAATGTCAATCAAGTATGCTTTCCAATAACGCTGCTCAAAACTCCGTGCGCCTGCAAGGCCATAGCTTTTGTACAATGTGCGCGTTGCTCTTTGGTCTTATGTTATGCTTGCTTTTACGACAAATACCACCCGCAATATTGTTCTGATGTAACAAGCGACCGCAGTGATAGCGAGTAAGAAAAACCTGTATATTGTAATGAAAAATAATAAACTGCAGTTTCTTGTGAAAGATGTTATAATTTCTTCCTCTCTTTTTTTTCTGCGTGAAAAATAAAATGATAAAAAGTAATTTTAAACAAAAATGGAAAGTAAAAAATTTTAAAAATGAATATAAAAATTTAAAAAATAAAATAATAATAAATAATTAGACGGTTTTGCATCAACCATCGAAATTATTTATATTTTGGGGGAAAAAAACGCCAACACGGGACTCGAACCTTGGACCTCGAGTGTCAGGGAACCTTGCCCACTGGGCCACGCCCGCTGGTTCGACAAAGGTGCAGCCGTACAGGTATAGTAGCTACTAGTGGCCACGAGCTAAACTTTCGAACGTTTTTTCTCGAAAACAAAAGAGCGTTGTGTAAAATCCCTTTACTCAGGTACTCAGGGTAAGTCCCTCTACAACATATCCGAGACTTATGAAAATTCGTGAGTGACAGCCTGTAAGGTCCCCTAGTTAGTCATATTTGTTGTAGGGGGAGAAGGTCGCTGGGCCACGTAGGTAGAGAGTTCTAAACGCCTGAAATTTGCGTTGGTGTAAATTTGCACCCGTGTGGTGTCTACGGGTTAAAAATAGCTTCTTTATTTACCCGTCGCAGTAGAATAGCCCCTTAAATTCGCGTCGTGCAGCCTCGTGACAAAGCTCGGGCATGAGCGGAGCAGATAATCTGTTACAGAGTGGTTTTGACAGCTACCTCTAAACATGGTTAGAACGTTCATAAGTGCAGATTTTCAAATTCTTTTTTAGATTAATTTTCAGGCCTTCATGGATTTATTTTCTTTTACGAAAGGCAACACGGCCAACACAAAGAAAAAAAAGTGAAACGAACGGCTCTTTCCAGGGCCAAAAAACGATTTGATGAATATTCTTCGGGTCGCAAATTCATACGTCAAAAAAATGCGATCCAATCATTATTCGACGAGTTATCGCGTCCTGAAATTCGGTATAGTTTCGTTGCATAGTAAATTTTGACCTGGCTACCATGCCAAATTTACAGACATTTTTGCTCTTATTTCTCTACACAGGCTGCAATTATTTTAAGTTTTTTTTTAATGAAATAACATACATTATTAAGTGCATCATTTTTCCTTATTATTCACTCCTCGTATACCCTTTTTTTAAATCACGTAACACACGTCAGCGAGTGCATTATTTTTCCTCATTATTCTTCTTCCATTGTTCACTTTACATTCCGCATTTTAATTTTTTAATGAAATAATATACATTATCCAGTGCATTATGTTTCCTCATTTTTTACTTTATTTGCTCCTCTTTTCATTTTATTATTTCATGAAATAACATACATTTCGGAGGGCATTATTGCTCCTCATCATTCTTCATTGTTCATTCTTCATTATAAATTCTTCATTATTCATTCTTCATTATTCACTCATTTTTTTTCTTCGTGGAATAATGAACATTTTCAAGTACATTATTTTTCCTCGGCATTCTTTCTTCGTTACTCAATCTATTCACTCCGCATGTTACTTTTTATTTTTGCATGAAATAATGTGAAGAATCAAGCACCATATTTTTCCTTATTATTCTGCTCCTCGTCATTAAGGCATTACCCCCACTTGTAGCGCAAAAAAGGCCTTTTTCATGAATTTTTTTAAAGAAAACTACAAAACTTTTTTAATCGATCAATATACCATCTTAAAGAACACATCTTGAAGAACTTTTAGAAATTTTTTTATTGAAAAATATTACATTGTGTAGTGGCAAATGGCCGTCAATGAAATAATGTTTTTATATACACGGTTTGCGGTGACCAACAGTGCGGCGAAGTGGATCATCTGAAAAAAAAATGCGGATGGATTTAGTCAAATATAAGTATAAACTAGTCTTTAATCGAAGGATTTTAAAAAATATTCATTTTTCACAAAATGGCGGACAGTCAAAGTTAATGGTTCGATTTTAACGAAAAAAACGGCCGTTTTTTGGCTATAAAACGGCCATTTTTTTTTTCGAAAAAAAAAATCGAACGATTAAAGACTACATTTTTATGTATTAAATAAGCCTGCAAAATTTCAAGAAGATCGGTTCATTAGTGTTCGAGTAATCTTGGTCACCGACTTCAGAAATGCCATTTTGAGAAAAACGCGTTTAAAGTTTCAATTTCAGTTTGTGTAAACTGATAATAAAAGTTAACTTAAAAAAATGCAATAAAACAAAAATCGATTTTTTCAAAAATTTTTCCAGCCATTTTTTTTCGAAAAAAAAAATCGAACGATCAAAGACTACATTTTTATGTATTAAATAAGCCTGCAAAATTTCAAGAAGATCGGTTCATTAGTGTTCGAGTAATCTTGGTCACCGACTTCAGAAATGCCATTTTGAGAAAAACGCGTTTAAAGTTTCAATTTCAGTTTGTGTAAACTGATAATAAAAGTTAACTTAAAAAAAATGCAATAAAACAAAAATCGATTTTTTCAAAATCGCAAGTGGGGGTAACCCCTTACCTTTTATTATCAGTATAATTGAAACAGTAAATACTGCATTCTTTCGTCATTTTTGCCGAAAATATTTATACTTCCTTGGGCTTCGTCCAATGGTCAAATTACTCAAAAAAAAATACAAAACTATCGGGAAGTTTATATATTCATTGTAATATAAACTTTTATGCATTTTATATATGTCTTTCTCATAATAATTGCTACACGAGCACGTGCTGTGTATGTCCTCGCATTATCTGACAAACGCTGATCTGACTCGACTCTTCAGGACATTATCTTCAGCACATCCGAAAATGTTGCCTTCATTTTCTGCCCTCTTGATTAGGCTCGGATGAACCGTCTTGAAAATGACAGAAAAGAGTAATGAAGAAGTTCTCGTATCATTGTCCACGTGGTTTATCGGGAACGGGAACGTGCCTGAGTTTGAGATTCTACCATTGATTTGCGATAATTGGAACACCGTTCTCTCGACTCCTTCCTTTCGTATCAGTGAAGAGCCGTTGGATAAAAAGGCACAAGACGAAAAAAGATTTTACAACCACGACATAGTTAGCTTTCGAACGCTCGAAGTACAAACCGTTCTCCGTCTCCGGATAAATCAATTCAACAATCAAATAGTCCAAGAAGATAAAAAAAGGAAATCACTATGAACTGGTGCTTGCGGTGGATGGTTCGGTGTATCCCGACTTTGGTGACGTTATCGAGTCTCGTTTCAGGAAATTTTCTTGGGCCCGAATATTGCGTTTATGTTGAAACGTAAGTGACTTTCCAAATTATTGTCAGTCAAGGGGAAGTATCCCTTTAGGCAGCCGAAAGTGAGCCAATTTTCAAGATTTTTTGTGACGAAACTATTCATTGTACACAATTAACATTTTATTCGTACATTATTGCATCTTTTTGTTTTCCAAATTTTCTTTTCATTATTTAAAAATTGCAGCTGTATGATACTTGCTTCAGAGATGTTTGCCGCCTGAGTTGTTTCACGGCGGACAACCTAGCGTCTAGTGCATTCATCTGAAACATCAGAGCCAAGAAGCTTTAGATTTATAAGGCCCATGCGCGCTATGCGAACCTAAAAAACCCAAAGGAAAGTGATAATTCGAAAAATAGTACGTATTTGAAAAAACTTCAATTTTTCGTAAAATTTTGTCTACAGTATTTGGTGGTGAAGGAGTAGGTTTTTGAAAGAATGTTCGAGGAACTTTGGGTTCGCATAGACGGTAATTATTTTATGTAAAAGTGCGCAAAATTTTGAAATTATCGATCTAATAGTTTTGCAGTTATCTCGTACGAGGTTCGTGAAAAGTGGTTTTCAGGAAAACGCGTTTAAAGTGTTAAGACTCCAAAATTTGTGACTCAATGACCTACCGATTAATCTGCGATTCCAAGGCCATAAAGTAATCCCTCAGCTTCATCGTGGAGTGCATTGTCGGCCGTAAGCTCTTCTTTACGTTGAGCCACTTTGTTTCTGTGACAATTACACATCTGACGACAATGACGAAGACAAAGTGACTGTTTGTCTTGTATTTGAACTCCGTGTTGTTGCTTCGTCATTGATCCCTGTACCAATAGTAATTACTATGCATTTACAAGTTTGGTATCGGCTTTACTGATTCATTCGCTTTACAGTAACGTAGAAATACTTGCACGTGAGAAAAATTATACGTTCAGAGTGCCGGGCTCTCCTTCATATACAAGAACCGCCAATGTCGAGCTAGTGAGTGAAATAGTTCGTTTTTTGTTTATTTTCAAAATGATTGTACGTAAAAGAAATAACGATTTTTCGTGTGCAGCCAGTGCAAACAAACATCGTGGAAATCAGTTGTTGCTCCGGCTACGAGGAAGTTGACGACGACTGCATCCCAATATGTGAAAAACCGTGCCGCAACGGTAATTGCGTTGCCCCGGACGAGTGCGAATGTGAAACCGGATGGGAAGGAACACAGTGTGATTTGAAAAGTAAGTTCGCTTTTAATAGTCACCGAAAAAGCTATCAATATTCCCCAGCATCTACTCATCTAGTCACCGAAAAAAGCCATCAATGTCCCCCAGCATCTGCTCTTTCCAAAAATGAAAAGAGCATCGAAGATTCGAGTAACATGACTAAAAATAGTTTTCTTTTTGTTATAATGGCCACTGTCAGTTTGGGAAGAATGTGAAGAAGAATTGCAACTGAATAGAACTTCATTCAGGATTTTGGATTTTCAGAATAACCTATAAATATATTATGATCCTAGTAGACAGAACAGTTTGATCATTTTTATTTGGGTGGTAAAAGCCACACAATCCGTGTGCTATTCGATTTAGGCATAACGTAAAAATCTCTACATATATAATCTTTTTTCACATAATTTCTTTCCAGAAAATGTACATTAGTTTAAAAACGTAGAAATGAGGAAAAGGCTCTGTCTGTTTGTACGTTTGCGCGCTGTCGAGAACCATTGAATTGATTTCGACAGATCTTTCACAGAACACACGGCTTATAGTGTGAAGTATGATGTATGCCTCTGAGCATAAACAAGCATACAGCCAAACAAACGTAGCGTTTATATCAAACAACCAAACGTCAACAATAAACGAGCACCAGCAAACAAACAAATGCAGAAATAAAGAAATTAACGAATAGAGAAACAAAAAATTACGAATAACCGTAGCGTTGTGTGTGGGATATGCATATTTATAGATTGTCTTCAAAGATAATTATTTTTAGGACATCAAATATTAAAGGGAAAAACCTATAAAACTGTGAAGGTAAAAATCAAGTGACCAGGTGAAAAATTTCACAGATATGCTCAATAATAGAAGAGCGAAAAGAGAAGGATGTTGGTGGGTAAGAATTCAAGCCAGTGAGATACATTAGCCACGATCCCACCGAAAACAAAAATGAAAAAAATATACAATTGAGAGACTAGACTTGTCATTGATGGGATTTCAACAGGGGCCAAATTCACAACTAGTACTGAATGAAAAACGAATCTGTGTGGCAGGAGATTACCTGAAGGGATATGTACTTGGCGATCCGTTCAGGTAATCTCCTGCCTTACAGATTCATTTTTTTATATAGTACCAGCTGTGCCCTAGGCCCGTGTTAAGGCGTTACCCCCACTTGTAGCGCAAAAAAGGCCTTTTTCATGAATTTTTTAAAAGAAAACTCCAAAACTTTTTCAATCGATCAATATACCATCTTAAAGAACACATCTTGAAGAACTTTCAGTAATTTTTTTATTGAAAAATATTACATTGTTTAGTGGCAAATGGCCGTCAATGAAATAATGTTTTTATATACATGGTTTGCGGTGACCAACATTGCCGCCAAGTGGATCATCTGAAAAAAAAAATGCGGATGGATTTAGTCAAATATAAGTATAAACTAGTCTTTAATCGAAGGATTTTAAAAAATATTCATTTTTCACAAAATGGCGGAGAGTCAAAGTTAATGGTTCGATTTTAACGAAAAAAGACAGCCGTTTTTTGGCTATAAAACGGCCATTTTTTTCGAAAAAAAAATCGAACGATTAAAGACTACATTTTTATGTATTAAATAAGCCTGCAAAATTTCAAGAAGATCGGTTCATTAGTGTTCGAGTAATCTTGGTCACCGTCTTCAGAAATGCAATTTTGAGAAAAACGCGTTTAAAGTTTCAATTTCAGTTTACACGAAGAAAATATTTTTTTTTGTAAATTTACATAGAGTCATCTATTCCGGGCCCATACAGAAGTATGGGCCCGGATACTTATACTTCAAAAAAATGCAATTAAAAAAAATCGATTTTTTCAAAATCGCAAGTGGGGGTAACCCCTTAATGGGCCAGTCCACTTTGGAGCCACGAAAAAAGGCTATTTTCGCGATTTTTTTTCGAGAATTTTATAAAAGATATGAATATAAAATGTATTGGTCTTGATAAATAAAGTCTTGAAATACATTTAAAAAAAAATTTATTCATTTTTATTCATTTTTAAGTACAAAAACTATAGTTTAACGTAAGGCCTCAAAAATAGGTGGGCTAGGTAACTCCATCACAACTCGGCAACGGCTTGTCTGAAACAAAAAAATCAAAGTCCATTAGATTCAGTATGACACCAGCTACAAAATGACCCTCGGATATAAAGTTTTATCAAAAAATAAAAAAATGGCAGATGAAAAACGAATTAAAAAAAAATAACGCGTTTTTTCGCAGTTTTTCGCAAAAAAAAGAGTAAAGATCAAAATTTTTAAACCATCGAGAGTCATCTTGTTGCGAATCATGTTTACAATATGTGGTTCAAATTTCAAGAGAATCAGTTTATTAGTTTTAGAGATACGATGGAGCTAGATGTTGAAAACGTTGTTTCGAGAAAACGCGTTTGAAGTTTACACTATGAAAAACTCTTACATAAATCGGAAATTCCTGCACCGTACAAAATCCCTTCTGATTGCTCATCATCGTCGATTTCTTCAAGTCTTGCTTGCTTTCGATTTTTTGAAATTTTCCAAGTGGACTGGCCCCTCAATAAAAATGCTGTAATCTTACCGTTTGTAATGTCCATCAGCCTGTCCGGACGGAAAATGGGGTGCTGGGTGTAATAATGTCTGCAAGTGTCAAAACGGAACAACGTGCAATCAATTGAACGGCGACTGCAAATGCGGGAAAGGTTGGCAGGGTGCGAGATGCGAAAATCCATGTTTGCCCAATTTTTACGGCCAGGATTGCGGGGGGAAGTGTTCTTGTCAAAACGGAAGCTGTAATGCCATCTCCGGCGAGTGTCGTTGTGACTCGGGGCACATGGGACCGTTGTGCGATAAACCGTGTCGCGACGGTAAAGAGTGTGAGACGGAGTGTTCCTGTCAGAACGGTGGTTCCTGTACGTCCACCCCAGGCAAATGTCTCTGCCCCCCTGGTTGGGTTGGTGAAGTATGCGCCGATCGTTGCCCCGACGGTTTTTGGGCCAGCAATTGTGAGAAGAGCTGCAAATGTTACGGCGGAGTGGGTTGCGATCATGTTACGGGCAAGTGCCACTGCCTGGCAGGATTCGAAGGCGAACATTGTGAGAAGGTATGTCCTATCGGCAAATACGGAGTCGGATGCGCGTACACGTGCGAATGCGAGCCTGAAGTCCCCTGTTCGCACACCAATGGTACCTGCGGAAAGCAGTGCCCCAGTTATTTTGCTGGCGAGGATTGTTGGTCCAATTGTAGCTGCTGTAACGCCGAAACGTGTAACCCACACGCAAGTAAATGCTACTGCCTTCCGGGTTTTCGCGGTGATCTATGCGAAGAGCCTTGCACCAACAACACCTACGGCCCGGACTGTATGTTTACGTGTAGCTGCAAGAACAACGCAACGTGTTCGCATGTCAATGGCACCTGCACATGCCAGGCTGGCTTTCACGGTGATGACTGCGAGGTGACTTGCCCCAACAGCACTTACGGCGTGGACTGCGCGAACAAGTGTACCTGCCGAAACGGCGCCACCTGCTCACCGGACGAGGGAGAGTGCAACTGCACAGCAGGTAACTTAAGGCCTAAGGCCACTGTAACGGTCCAAAAAAAAAGGTTTTTTCACGAATTTTTTGCTTCCAAAATTGAAGGTAATTGAAAAAAAAACTTTTAAGGGTGTTATCGGGCATACATTAAACTTTATTATCAAATTTTTTTACAGCAAAAAAAAACAAAATGGCGGTTCCACAGCTATCTTCCCGGGGCATGTTTTGCTTGCAGGGCTCCGCGGCACGCAGCACCACTGGTGCACTTTTGAATCTAGAACAAAAAAAAACCATCAATCTAGAGGGTTATAGCTAGAGAATGTCGATCGGATTTTAAAAAGTATCAATTTTTGTGGATTTGGCGTGCGTTTGAAAAAAAAAATTGATTTTTGACGAAAAAAACGGCTAGTTTTTTGTTAATAAAAAATCAATAAATAAAGTTATTGAAAATCCCGATCGACATTCTCAAGATAATGTTAATGTTCACATCTGGTCAAAATTTCAAGTAAAAAAAATGAAAATTGTTCGAGTGATGCTGCGTGCCATTTTGAAAAACCGTATTTCGAGAAAAACGCGTTTAAAGTTTTGCGAATAGTTTTTTATTGGAAAAAATAAAAAAAAGAAGGTAAAAAAAAATTTACCGTTAGTCTGCAATCCCAGCACCATACATTTGTCCTTCGATGGCCAAATTTTCGTCTGGCAAAATTTACAGTGGCCTTACCCCTTAAGACCGTAGGCCACAGTAACGGGTATCAAATCGTGTGCGAATTTAGCAATTTTTTTCGTATGAAAAAGTGATTCACTCATAAAATTAATTACTGTTTTTCCGTTACTGTGATTGAAATTACACTATTGCCGTGTACGACACTGGACAAAATAAAGCACTCATCTTGCCGTTAAGAGAAATATCTGCCTTGTTGGGCCAAAAAATGTTCGATTTTTCATGATTTTTTTATTAAATATAGAATGTTGATATTTGGTGCGTTGACTAAGCGGTCTTTATTGAACACCAAAATATTTTTTAAAGTTTGACAAAGCATGGTGGTGCGAGTGGGAGGAGCCACGTATGTCGGTGCGCCGGCGATGACATTCTTCGCTTGCGGAAATCCAAAGTCCCGGACACGTGGTCTGAAGCAAAAAAATTAAACATATTTTTACTTTGTACAATATTGTGTATAAGTTGAACTAGAATTATCCAAAAATATCTAAAAGTTTTTATTTAATGAACAAAAAACTGCGAAATTTTTTGGGAAAAAAACAAACTTCCTTCCGATCGCTCACAATTTTTTTATTTTTTCCATTTTTTCTTCTTGATTCCACATACCAAATATCAACATTCTATATGTAATACTTTTCAACTAAAAAATTGGTGAAAAATCGATCATTTTTTGGCCCAACAAGGCAGATACTTCTCTTAGCGGCAAGGTGAGTGCTTTATTTTGTCCAGTGTCGTACACGGCAATAGTGTAATTTCAATCACAGTACAGGAAAAACAGCGATCAGCTGCGGAAAAGTCGGCTACTTGGACTGATAATTTTAACACCGTTTTGCACATGTAGAGCGATGCGACACCGCCATCATGCAAAGTGATAAAAAATACATTTTTCAACCAGGTTATCATGGATCTGAATGTGAACATCCGTGCTCACCAGGTGAATGGGGCCTGCATTGCGCGAATCACTGCGATTGCAGTAATAACGGAGAATGCAATCACGTTACTGGCAAGTCGATTCTCTGGTTATTCAAATACTCGCTTATATTTTAATTAATGAAAATAGCGGTGGGCATCTCATTTTCACTTTACAGTTTTATTTCCATATTCTGGAATATCTTATTACTCTTCATTTTAATGGAGTATTTTCATAACGTCAGCCTAATGACGCTCATCTCGGTTTCCAACCATTTGAATAAAAGTGTTCCAGCGAATCGAATATTTTGACAATAAGAAAGATGAGTACAAAATTACGCAAAACGGTATAAAAATAATTAACAAAAGTATGTTGAAAATAAAAAAATTATATGCAAACATTTTTTTTTTCAACAAGCTTTTATTTAATGTACTAAAAAGTAGAAAATATTTTTTTTTACCAAGTCACCTATATGTGACTATAAATAAAAGCTTGGGGTGCTCAGTTTTTCGATTGTTTCATAAATTTGCTCAATTCAGTTTCATTAACTGTCTTTAATGTGGCACAATAGTAATTAGAGAAATTATTGTGACACGTTTATACTCAGTTTTAGGATTTTTGTTTAAGAATTGTAAGGTCGTTTTAGAGTACGTTGAATACAGTTGATATGGTACCTGTTTTTGTAAATTAAAGATTGTATGTCTAAATTTTAAGCGCCCCAAGCTTTTATTTATAGCCACATATTGGTGACTTGGTAAAATAATTATTTTCTTTTTTTTTGGTACATTAAATGAAAGCTTGTTTAAAAAAATATATATTTTATAAATAAATGACTTTCTACTTTTTAGTCTTTAATTGATTTTACTCTGCTCTGAAATTTTTGACAATAGGGATTAATCCTTCCAAACGAACCGGTGATATTATTGGTTGATTGCCAGGAGAAATCCTGGAGAACTGAGATAGGTGGCATCGATCATAGATGTTGGCTCACCACATCGGTAAGGTCCAATAGACCTTACCTTTAAACCTATTTTACTTATTGTTAGAGCCAATTCTTATTAGAGCACTTATTTTTAGAGCCAACTCATATGTTCTCATGCACTTTCCATGTATTGTCACCTCTTTGATGCGTGTTGCAAAATTTTAGAGCTCTAAGTAGTCGGGAAGCGAGGGAAATATCGATTTTCCGTTTTGCACGTCACACAAACAATGAAAGATTGCGAGGTCTATCTCTCCTATTTCGATGAAATTTGGCATGCTCGTAGAATGGGTGAAAATAGCCGACACGTATTTTTTTTATATCTGCGGAACCCGATTTTTAAGGGCGAAAACGCACCCTCGAAAATTGGGGTGTTTTTCGTTTTTCGTCGATAACATTTTAACGGTGCGAGATATGAAAAAAAATCGAATTCCAACAAAGTTTATTTTTTCGTGTACTATAGATTGTAGGTGAGAACGATATTGTTATCGACGAAAAACGAAAGACACCCCTATTTTCGGGGGTGCGTTTCACTCCTTAAAAATCGGGGTTCCGCAGATATGAAAAAATCCGTGTCGCCAATTTTCATTCATTCTACAAGCATGTAAAATTGGTTCGAAATCGGAGAGATCGACCTCGCAACCTTTCTTTGCAAGTCAAGTTAAATGAATGCTTGTGAAAAAGGTTTATTATCGAAACACCGATTCTGGTGGATGGTAGGGAAGGGTCCAATTGAAAAGGGTCATCCGTATAAACTCCCAAAAATATGCATTGGAAGTCAGGAAATAAAATAAAAAAATATACCGGGTGAGGCAACAGCTATTAGCAGTAAAAATATTTTTAAACTTCTCAAACTTTGGAGTTGCACAGTTCGTAGGGGGACATCGATTAATGGCTACAAGGTTCATCGGGTTGGAGATGCTTCGGAGATTTCGGGCTCACTTCCATTTTTTAAAGTGGGATCACTATCTTTTCCAGAATTTTATCAAGGGGGGCGTACACTAATTACGTAACGCAAAATTTCCCAATTTTTTACCCCCCCCCCCCCTCCCCCCCACGTAACGGGACCGTAACGCTTGGCCAGACCCCCCCCCCCCCTATTCCAATACGTAACGGGTGCTTTGTCGTCAATCAATAATTGTGATTTTTTCACACACATAACTAATTATGAAAGGATCGGGTTTATACTCATTTTATGAAGTATATATTCATCTAGTTTTATACCAATTTTTATGATAAAATTTTGCAAATTAACCGAGATATATGCCTTGATTTGACGACGAAAAACCAAAAATTCTCTTCATTGTTCCATCGACATCTTTATGAAAGGTTATCTGTAAATTAAAAGTCATCAATTTATCGATATCTATACAAATGTAGCTATCGTTATGCGCATCCTTTTTTTATTTTGTTTTTTTTTTTTACAAAATGCCGACAGTTTAGACTTTTTTTTATCCATTTTCAAGGCCCTTTATCTATATTCAAGCAGTCTCAAAAATAGTAATTATCAAATGTTAAAAACGCGGACACGTACACCTTAGTCACTGCGATTACAAAAATGTTTTTAAAAAACTTGAGAATCGGTTGATAAGTTTTTAAGTATTCGTTCGGACAAGGTCGAAAAAACTAGTTTCGATAAAAACGTGTTACAAGTTTTCGTTCCGTGTTTCTTGATATAAAGTTGTTTTTTTCTAGAATATTGATACTTACATTGAAGTTTCTAGTTGCGGGCGATCTGACGGTTCTTCATCTTCATGATACTTCTCAAAATAATAAGAGCCTGTACTTTATTTAGTGTAAATGTTGCCTGTCCTGTAGGGACTGAGGGCACTAACCGGCCGCGCTACCTGTTCTCAGTAAAGTGATTATAACTCCGTCAATTTTCGCACTTGTGAATAAAAATGTTGCCAACATATTTTTCAATACATGCACTTTCAAGAATTATATTGAAAAAAAAAATATTTCGTTCAAATTTTGCTTGGGGGATGTGGGAAAGCCACTGTGCAAGTTCTTTGACAGTGAGTGGTAAAATTCAACACGAGGTTTAAATTAAAAACTTGAACATGTGGAAATTTTGCCATTTCGGGCAGTTTTAAAATCGTGACGTTGCGCAAAACTTAATTACATTAAAAATAAGTTTACGCCAAATTTCACGATGCCTGATCATGATTTAGTATTAAAAATCGATGAAAATGGATTTTTAATGTTTCTAGCCTAGAATCGATTGAAAAAAACAGTGCAAACACTTAGTCCTGTAAAGATGCTCAAAATGTGTAACGCGGAGGATGACGATCCGCATAATGCTCAGCATACACAATTGCCGCTTCTGTTGCATTTTTGTAACATTCTCCGCAAATTAAAATCACATTAACTTGCTCTTGATAAGGAAATATTTTTCGAAAAATGTAATTCTGTACTGACAGAAGGTAATTCTGTGCCAGTACTTTTCATTGAAGAGAACACACATTAATATGGAAATCACAAACTTCTCAATGTTTTCCAAAACAAGTTAATGCGATTTTGCGTTGCGAACAATGTAGCAAAAGGCCTACGACTTATCTGCATTTTATTTGGTATGCAACTATTGAAACCTCAATTAGAGCCTGTTCGTTAACACAGATTGCCGTGATTGATAAGACAATAGAATCAATGCGAATCAAATTGCAAGCGTGCATTGAAAGTGGTAACTCTTACTTTGAGCACCTTTTATAAGCACCTTTTATAAATACCGTTCTATAAATCGATTCTAGCCTAAACAATTTTAATTGCTTTTTTTTTATTGATTTTTCATATTAAATCTTGATTGATTGTCTTGAAATATGGGATAAGGGCTTAATTTTAGCTCCCTGTTGAAATTCTAATAAAACAGTGGTCCCATTAAAAAAAAAGGTAGGTGGGCTTGAAATCCCCCCCTTTCGAGCTATGCAACTTTCGTAAGAAAAGTTTTCTCCTAATTCTGATAGGTTAGAAAATATTTCTACTGCTAATTTCTGTTGCCTTCCCCAGTATTCGAAGCTTTAGTTTTTGTCTGTAATTTGGTATGTTCTATCGGATATTATTGTTGTATAATATTAATTATAATATACGATCACGTAGAATAATTATTCTTGTGATTCAGATTGTCTTTTTCTATTCTCAATTGGAATTCAGTTTCGAATTTGCATTGGTCCGCGTTGCCAGCGAGATAAAAATATAAATAAAAAATGTATGAACATTTAGGTACTTTTCTACGCTCAGTTATTTTTTTCTCGTATATCGATACTCGTTTCGATCGCAAATATTACTTTCTCGTCATATTTTAATTATAACCTATTTGATAAAAAGAATAATTTTCTTTAGAGTTCAGGTAAATATATAAATGAATTCGTCTAATAAATTAAATGTTGCAAATTTCATGGTTTATTAAATTTCCGTCGATACCTACGAATTTAAGGGGCCTGCCGGTGTCGTTCAGGCTGGCAAGGCGAACGCTGTCAAACTCCCTGTCCATCTGGTACTTTCGGCATTAATTGCACTCAAAATTGCAAGTGTGAAAATGGTGGAAAATGTCGTTCGGATGACGGATATTGCATATGCGCTCCGGGATGGAAGGGGCCGAGATGTACCGAAAGTCAGCACGAATCAACAAGTACTCAATCAACTCATTCCACTGGTAAGAAGCCAAACCAGATCAGCGGCTCTCGATTAATAAAATTTCAAATTACTGCTAACGAATTAATTGCAATTCAGATCAATATATTGAAATATATGAAGAAGATAAAAGTTCGTGAATCAATCTATATAAACGATATTATAATTCACAAAAATATTTCCAGTATCAATGTGATATCTTTGTGGACTGTCATTGTGTGCACACCCAGAAGAAAACATTTTTGCAAATTTTCTTCAATACCTTAAAATATATATCATATATGTAGGGGAAGTCGGGGCACGATGATAACGCTAAGGGCGTGTTCAAATAAAACAATACACATATGAGTTAATCAACTTTAATAATTTTTTAAACTAATCAACGCTTATTAATCTTTTAACTTTGTAAGCAAAAAAATCAGTCTTTCTAATTCGTACCATACAATGTATATTTTTAATTAAAACTTTATTTTTCCCATCTTACTCCGCATGCGGGGCAAGATGAAACAGCGCTCAGATAATGATGGGACACGAATTATTGGCATCTTTCGCACATAAAAGTGGTTTCATTCTCAATACCATCAATTTGATAAGCCAATCGTCTAAGTTATGTAGGATTAGTCCGAATAATCTTGCTTTCATATCATTTTGATCATTTGTAAGTTCTTTTCTTCCCCTGGTAGAAACACCGGTTGAAGAGGAACCAAATGCTTTACTAGTTTCATTTCACCCTTTCTAACGTAAATAGTGGTACATTGTTGAATATTTCGGGTTCGCTATAGCTTGTATTCATCTCGCCCCATTAGACGGTTAAAAAATTAAGAAAAAATCACGCAATAACCTCGAAAATTTCTGACAAACCGTTCTTATTATATTAATAAATAGTAATTTCATTGCGTTTACCTACCTGTCTCTAATCAATATCAGTAACTCAAATAAATTGCAACGAAGTTAAACTTTACCAAAAATTACATCGTTTTGTCAAAAAATCAATACTGTTTTCTCACTTGAGACGAGTGCTTCCCCCACAGTTCATACTTTCACACTCCCCTCGCCGTCGCCCCGCCAAAGTCCAACGGGAGCACTGTGCTCGCACACACTGTTTAGTAGCTAGGCTTATGATTCATCTCCCGGGAAAAAATGTCATGTCTGAGTGGATATGTTCATATATGTTTCAGATATTGTCATATATGTATCAGATATATTCATATCTGACATTTTACAGTATCATATATGATTGGGTCTGATCATATTCCACATCATATATGCATATATAAGATCATATCTGATCAAATACGGTATCTGGCCTGACCATATATGAGCTGATATCTGTTTATATCTGACTAAGTACCAAGGAGAGTTGGTACCGTAAATTCGTATCTGAACATACATTATGTGATATCTGAACGTATCTGTTCGTATAAGATCATATCCGATCAAATACGGTACCACACTCTGCTATATAGATCTCATATATGTTTTTATCTGGTCAAGTACCAAGGCGAGTTGGCAGCGCGAAACCATATCTGAACATATATGATGTGATATATGAGCAGGTACGTTCATATAAAATTCTATTCCATCAGATACGATACCAAACCTGGAAAATATACGAAGTCTTATACACCCATACCTTATCGTATATGCAGTTCAATTGTTCACACATGAAAACTTCTAAATATATGAAACGATATCCCATCAGATACGGCATCTCACCTGACTATATTATATGGGATCATGTGAGTTACTATAATATTGTTAATTATTAACACGTCGAGTGATGACGTGTAAACCCGCTCTATATATGTGAACATTTTAATATCTTCAGGACTGCTCTAATAAGGTTTGCTCTGTTTCAACAGGGTAAGATTTGCTCTGATATGGTCGGAGTCATACCTGGTCTGCTAGTTCAGATAAACTATGATTCTATCATATGGGCAGGTCTATTGTTCATAGATGTCCAGGTCTACTGGGATCCACGGTATTTTATTCTTATATATTCAGATCTGGTCCGGTAGGATCAAATCTGTCTGACAAGATCAGATTTGGTCTAATAAGATTAGATCTGTCCGACATGATCAGATCTGGTCCAAAAAAATCAGATCTGGTCCAACAAGATCAGATCTTGTCTACGGATTGGATCTGGTCAGACCTGCTGCAATATGGACGGGTCTGCTCTCGAAATTATAAAAATGGCTCTGTTATGATCATACATGCTCAGATATAAGCATACATGATCTGTCATGACATTACATGATCAGACCTGGCCATTTTTCTTGTCTGATCATATCTGATTCTACAGATATGATTCAGATACATTCAGATATATTCAGATATGAACTTTTTTCCCCGGGCTTACCCCACGTATTCGTCTTGCTCCGAGTTCTTCTATATTTTAATATGATTTATTTAATATGAGAATGGAATGATTTTTATTTTAATGAATTTTTAAATTCATTAAAATAAAAATCATTCCATTCTTGAAATTAGTCAATGAGTCAATTCTTGAAATTAGTTTTCAAGGAAAAAAGAAATACTCTGGCCGCTTGTTTCAGGTAACCCGATACGTAATCACGGCTACCACCAGAAAAAACCGGACGGAGGTATTGACAATACGACATTTGTGCGAGGGGAAAAAAACATTTCTCACAAAAGGCGAGTTATCGGATACATGAAGAGTCTTATTCCCCGGCGCTTCAGATTGAAAAAACAATTACGAGTAAACTTCAAGAATTGATTTAAAAAAATGATGTACAATAGACATCTTTTTGCATTCAAGTCTTCCCCTACGTGGGACAATTTTTTACAGTCGGGTTATTCAACGCAAGGTAATTATTTTTATGTATCGCGGTATTACACCGCCACTGTATCGATATGATGGTTTTTCAATATAATCCACTCGTGCAAATGAAGGACACAACATACATAAGATATTTCAAATATACCGTAAGAGTATCTTAGAATGACCAAAATTGCGATGTGCAGAGTGGATAAAAAGTACATAAAAATTGTATCCCCAAATACGTAATAAAAAACCAACGTTGTTGGCCGATTTACAATGCATGCAGTTTTCGATTTTATTTCAGAATCGTCCATTTTTATTGTTAAAGAAAATTTACCATCGATGGATGAAGACAGAAGTTCGTTTCGATTTTTTTTGTAGCGTAATTTATAAGCTTTAATTATTCACTCTGGCTCCAATGGATTTATTCACCTAAGCATTGTCAATGAACACCGAGCCTGGAAACATTTTGTAAAATAAAGCGATGACTGCCTGTTTTCTGCGACACACATTATTGTTTTTTTTTCTTATTGTTAGTAAGTTACATTTATTTACTGGCCCTTTTTTATCTTTGCATCGACGCCACATGGTAGATTTTATTTAGCTTCTTTTTTTAACCGTTCACTCAATCCTGAGATCTCATCATTTGCAGCGATTTCTTGAGCGATCACTCGAGTAGAAATTATCCCACACCCTGGAATTCAGTCATTCGGTTTTGTCGTAAGCATAGTACATACGTCTTTTTGAGGATCGATTAAGGCGAGGGTAGGGGTTTGCACTTTTGAAAAATCGATTTTTTTTTGTATTTTCTTATAGTTAAACATTTCAAGATTATAATCGCAAAATTTCAAGTCTATCAGAGCAAAACTCTCGAACTTATTGACTATTTAGTCCCGCTCCTCTAACACTGTACCTTCGACTTCTCTAAACTTCAAACGCCTTTTTCTCGAAACCACTTTTTCAAACACCGTGTTCACTGCCGTTTGAAAACTACATGACCGATTTATTTCAAACTTGGTACATACTTTATACGTACAAAATACCTCCCCCCAACGGTTAGCTTGAGATTTTTTACCCTTAAATACCCCCACTTGCGATTTTGAAAAAATCGATTTTTTTATTGCATTTTTTTGAAGTGCAATTTGAAGTGCAGTTTTTTTTTATGACCGGAATAGATGACTCTATGTAAGTTTACAAAAAAAATATTTTCTTCGTGTAAACTGAAATTGAAACTTTAAACGCGTTTTTCTCAAAATGGCATTTCTGAAGTCGGTGACCAAGATTACTCGAACACTAATGAACCGATCTTCTTGAAATTTTGCAGTCTTATTTAATACATAAAAATGTAGTCTTTAATCGTTCGATTTTTTTTTTTCGAAAAAAATGGCCGTATTATAGCCAAAAACGGCCGTTTTTTTTTCGTTAAAATCGAACCATTAACTTTGACTGTCCGCCATTTTGTGAAAAATGAATATTTTTTTAAATCCTTCGATTAAAGACTAGTCTACACTTATATTTGACTAAATCCATCCGCATTTTTTTCAGATGATCCACTTCGCCACAATGTTGGTCACCGCAAACCGTGTATATAAAAACATTATTTCATTGACGGCCATTTGCCACTAAACAATGTAATATTTTTCAATAAAAAAATTACTGAAAGTTCTTCAAGATGTGTTCTTTAAGATGGTATATTGATCGATTAAAAAAGTTTTGTAGTTTTCTTTAAAAATATTCATGAAAAAGGCCTTTTTTGCGCTACAAGTGGGGGTAACGCCTTAATAAATGTTTTGAGCCTGCGTGCAATCGACGATACGTTGACACTCGAAAAGATCACCTTCTCACGTTCATCCGTGATAGGACTCGACTCTTCAGGACATTATCTTCAACTTATCCGAAAATTTTGCCTTCGTCTTCCGCATTATTGATTGGGATCGGATGAGCCGTCTTCAAAAACATAAAAGAGAGTAACGAAGAAGTTCTTGTACCATTGTCCACGTGATTTATCAAGAAACAAAATGTGCCTGAGTTTGAGATTCTACCAATGATTTGCGTTAAGTGGAACACCGTTCTCTCGATTCCTTGTCCTTCCTCTCGGTTTGGTGGTTTTGCCACCAGATTGGCTGTTCTCCATCAATTAGATTCCAAATTACTGACAGCGAAATAATTGCATTTCGGATCAATGTATTGAACTATAAAAAACGAAATATTTTTTTCGTTAGCCAATCTTTATAGACTATAACATAATTCGCAAAAAGTAATGACAGTATAAATGTGGCATTTTCGTAGACGGTAATTGAGTGCGCGCCCAGAGAAACTTATCTCTGCGATTTTTTAAAACCCTTCGAGGTCACAGCCTCGCCCAGCCACGTACTTGGTCACATGGGGTCCGTGTGACCCCAGCCATTTTCAAATGATTGCCATGTTGATTCTATTGTTCCGAATGGCTTATAAAAATTCAGGGTGTTAGTTTGAACCTTCTAGAATGTGGCGTTCTCAGTATAATATTGCAATCGATATTTTAATTGTGCGGAAAAAAAATAGCTTCATAGTGGGCGTTTCAAAAAAGATATCAATTTGGACATTTGAAGAGGGCCTATTTCGCAGTAAAAAAAAACGATAATGGTGTAAAATGAGAAATTTATTCGCAACAGCGGCTCGAAAAATTATGAGATCATAGTGTAAGCACAATATATATAAAAGATATTGAAAAAATATATGTTTTAAAAAATACAAAATATTAGAAAATCGTTAATAAATCAAGTTTGTCAATAAATCATCTTTGTCAATAAATCAAGTTTGTCAATAAATCATCTCTGTCAAGTCGACAGAGATGAAGAGTGTGTGCTTGTTGTACATTCTAAATGGTTTTATGGTTTCCCAATGTAGTATTGTAATGAGTTTTAAATTATCGACGGACGTCGCAAAGAATTCACATTTCGGAGTAATTCATACAAACTTGATAGAAAACATTTTTACCGTTCTTATATTCATACTTACATCACATACATCTCTAAATCGACACCACGTGAAGACGCGAGGCAAATCGAAAATGTAAGAACCTAAACGTGGTTAGAGGGTTTATGAGTGCAGTTTTTCGAATTCTTTTCTAAATGGATTCCTCGGCCTTCATGGATTTATCTTCTTTTACGAAAGGCGGCACGACCAACACGAAAAAAAACCGTGTTTGCCCGTCAAACGGGCGGCTCTTTTCAGGCCCAAAAAAATGCAATTGATGTTCCTTGGGTCTCATACATTCGTACATAAAAAAAAAAATCTTCGATACTGTGAATAAGGCGGCAAGCAGTAGATTGAGCTCGTCTACATAATACTTTACACCAGAGAAAATAGAACGCCAATAATATGGTATTCTCTTGCATCGAACACAGGTAACGAAAAATGTACATTTTCAGGTACTGGAAAGTCAGAAATATGAACTTTTCATTACTCGAAGGGAATCAAGGGATTTTGAGGGGCTCAAAATATGAAACAGCTTCGCATCGAACGCAACGAATGAAAATTCTGAAGTATCGCGAAGCCACATCTATGGATTGTTTAGCTCGATCGTAGACAATGAGACGTAAATACCGCCACATCTATGAATTTTTCTTGCATCGAACTTAGACAATGAAAAATTCTTTGAGCTTTTGCTATCGAAAAGGCAAAAATTTCAATTTCTCTTACATCAATCAGACAAAAAATATACACCTTTGGGTATTTCGAATGAGCAATTTGTTCTGAGAGAAACAAACATTTACTACTTCAGCAGCTTCGAGTAGAATCAACAAAAATACCATCTGCAATCCATATCATCTGACTAAGCAATATAATTTTTTTATACTTGAGAGTTGAGTAGTTGGAAAGTCGGAATCCTTTGCTGAGCGTTTTTTTTTCTTAACCCTGAACGCCAAAACCTTGCACAAGTATTTCCAGTGTACTTGTGTAATCCATACGTTGTATTTTTTCTTTAATGGCGATATAAATGTTTCTTATAGTATGCTGTCTTATAGTACGAATAGGAATATGTTTTTTTTAATAAAGCATTTTTAATGAGATTATTTCTAAGATCTAAAAATTGTGTGTACGACGTACTTGTGCACTTCGAAATATGTACTGAGCTATTTTATAAATCATTTCATTTTTTTTGCACAATTGATTAACGGGGAGACATTCAATAAAACCATGATTTTAATTTGAAACAAATAATAGTTTTTACGACGAACGAGAATTTTTTTATAAGGTTAAACAACCAATAATTGTTTCGAAGGAATTACTTGGCGCTCTTTTTAAACTTTACGATGGTGGCGATACCTTTAGGCGAGGAAAAAATTACTGATAGCCATGACACTTTCTAAAAGAAAAGATTTCTTCTCCATTTTTGAGACAGGGTATGTTTTGTGACTACTTTTGGCTCTTACATGGTATTCTTTTTATGATTAATCTTTAGAAACGGCGGGGGTACGGCACGGTCTTTTAAACGGGTTGCGGCAGATGTTGTCTAACGGCGTGACACGTAGAGTCACTGGGATTAATCGGAAAAAAAAACAACGAAGATTTTTCGTTCGTTAACACTCATACGCAGAATATGAACCAAAAAAGTGGGAAATATTGAAAATCTATGAAATGGTACGCTTTGAAACAGAAAGATTGAATTTTCTGAAAAAAATGGCTTCATACCCAGGTAGGAAATCAAAAGGCTGACGATCTTGCTCAGGCTTGTTTCAGATTGTGATAAAATAAAGTAACTTTGAAATAATATTTTTTCGGTACTTTTATGAAAAAAAAATTTAGCAATAAATGCGAGAATATTTTGAAATTCTGTATCGGCAAAAAAAAACACTACTGACATTTTACTTCATCCTCTATCTTAATTTTATCAATCAATTTGACACAATAAACATCGACATTTTGCCACTCGAAAAAATGAACTTTTTTCGTTTATAAATTCTCATGAATTAAGTAAGAAACGAAACAGCCATGAAATAATTATTACTTACAGTGTTATGCACACAAAGCGAAGTTATGTTGCACTATAGTGACATAAATAAAATGAATTCTTCACAAATTTATTAAATTTACCCCAATGTGGAATATAGAAAACTAAAAACAGGCCTCATATAGCCTCGAGAAGAGTTTGGGATAATTTAGATAAATATTGACGTCACAGTGTCCTCACGAAAGTGAAAAAAAAGAAATACAATGCGTTTTTCTCGAAACAGCGTTTTTGTGTTATTACAGTTTTTTAGTGGATGAGCGATCTATCGTTTCAACATCACATTCCCGCTCTACTGATTTAATTTCATGCGGAAAATTGGGGCGGGTTCCGTCTTATCCACGCCTTATATTATTTTGTTGTTGTTGTGGAAACATCACGATCTCCGACTTCATTTACGGAATTTCAGTTAAAAAAATAAAAGCGTTTTGTTACGATACTATTATATTGTTTTCACTAACAAGGAACATCACTTAAGGGATATGCATAACCTTGGAATTTGAAAAAAAAAACTAATTTTTGGTTTATTTTATTTTCTTATTGCGTAGAGTCTTGACTTTGGTTTGGTTAAAACATTTTGCAAAAATTCCAAAAATTGACCGAATTATGACGATTTTAGTGGAGCAGATCAGAACGTCTTGTTCCGTTACGGCTCTAGCGCTGCGCGGTGCATTGTATTCTAAAATTGATATGGTTTTGTCCAATCCGGCTGTTTGATTCTTGTACGGTGCAGGAATTGCAGATTGAAGGTACGAAGAATAATTGTGATTTTGTCTCAAGCAAGTAGTCCATACACCAAGGCATTTTCTTACGATTAAATTTTTCAAATAACGATTGGGACGAAAGAGTGAATAGATAGAATTTTTTAATACAAGGTGTTTAATTTTGTTTACTAGCTCTATTAGTAATGGGGATACAAGCGACGAAAATTAATCGCATCACCTTTGACTCAACGTTTCGTCCCTTTCACTCGTCGTTCCGTCTTTCTCATAAAAATGTTCCATGCTCATATCTCCATTACTAATGGAGCTAGCGAAAAAAAAATAAAAGACATTTTTTATTGTCAATTAAAAAAGAAACATAATTTATTTCAAACGTTTTTTTACAAAATGCACTTTTTTCGTCACAATCGTCATTATAACAATTAAATTATTGTTTATAACGGGAAAATACGATCCTAGAACAAAATAAATGTCCTATTCGTATTGCCCGTACCCGAAACCATGAAGAACCACCGAAGATATTGAGCAGACCTAAACATTTCCATGAAAATGGTATACGGGAAAAGTGGATTTAGTACGTTTTCTTCTCTTGTGTTTATCACGAAAGTATACTTTGCAATTTGGCGTACGTCATATCTCAACATCTAATCGTCCGATTTACTTCAAATTTGGATTAGACATATTTTGCAACATATTCAATCGACTGACTGGATGATTTTTTCATATGTTCGTCCGTTTGTTAATAATAAACGTTTAAAGTGGTTGTTTTTGGTCGAAAATCGACCTTTTCGTTAAAAACGTATTTTTTTAAATCTGCGGCAGAACGGTTTTGAGGGGGGAAACCACCCCTCAAATAAAGGCGTGTCGACGGGTGGTTTTTCAGTATTACCCACGAGCAGTCTACCAATCTAAATGAAATAAAAGCCAAAATTCTTCTAACGTAAAGCGATGAAAAATCTAATATAAAAGTATTGAAAGAAAATTAAATTAAGGGGTAATGCATTTTTTTTTGGAGGTTTGTTTCCACCCTTACAACCGTTTTTCCACCGATAAAAAAAATACGTGTGCAATGCAAGTTTTTAATGCTTTATCACATATATGAGTTTCAAATAAATCGAAGTCGGACACTTAAGGCGTTACCCTCACTTGTAGCGCAAAAAAGGCCTTTTTCATGAATTTTTTAAAAGAAAACTACAAAACTTTTTTAATCGATCAATATACCATCTTAAAGAACACATCTTGAAGAACTTTCAGTAATTTTTTTATTGAAAAATATTACATTGTTTAGTGGCAAATGGCCGTCAATGAAATAATGTTTTTATACACACGGTTTGCGGTGACCAACATCTCGGCGAAGTGGATCATCTGAAAAAAAAAATGCGGATGGATTTAGTCAAATATAAGTATAAACTAGTCTTTAATCGAAGGATTTTAAAAAATATTCATTTTTCACAAAATGGCGGACAGTCAAAGTTAATGGTTCAATTTTTACGAAAAAAAACGGCCGTTTTTTGGCTCTAACACGGCCATTTTTTTTCGAAAAAAAAATCGAACTATTAAAGACTACATTTTTATGTATTAAATAAGCCTGCAAAATTTCAAGAAGATCGGTTCATTAGTGTTCGAGTAATCTTGGTCACCGACTTCAGAAATGCCATTTTGAGAAAAACACGTTTAAAGTTTCAATTTCAGTTTACACGAAGAAAATATTTTCTTTTGTAAACTTACATAGAGTCATCTATTCCGGGCCCATACTTCCGTATGGGCCCGGATACTTATACTTAAACAAAATACAATAAAAAAAAATCGATTTTTTCAAAATCGCAAGTGGGGGTAACCCCTTAAGTGATGTAAGAACCATTTATATGTACCCCTTGTAAGAACCATTTATATTGTTCCAATAACATACCAAGCATATTTAATTCACAATGCTAGACTTACTTTCTACACTTTATCGGTTCATTAATGCGAGTACATGTAAGTCATTTAAGGGCTTACACCTAGTTGAAATTTTAGAAAATATCGATTTTCAGCTTCCGACGGATTCTCAAAATCCAACACATAAAAAGTATTCTCTGAAAATTTCATGTCGACCCGTACAAAATTGAGGGAGTTAAGGGAGGTGGTAGGTTCCGTGAACCGGCGAACTATAAACGCATTGTTCTCAAAATTACTTTTTCAAGATCCGTATCGACGATATGACCAAAATCACTTCACCGATCAACTTCAAATTTTACAAGCTTCTTTAACATATCAAAAAGCAGTGCTCGAACGAAGGATTTTCCTATTCAATGCATCGTTTTTTTATCAACAAAAATAGAGATTTTTCTTCACCGAAAATCGATACTTTAACTATGGACTGCTGCCAATTTTTCAAAAATCAATATTCCATTGAATCCTTCGCCAAAGAACTGAATAATATCGTGCAAAAACTAAATGCGTTTGTTTTTCTTTTATTTCGGGTGATTCGTTTCCGCATAGCAGCGGTCACCGCGAAAGACGCATTTTCAAACAGCGCTCTGCACAAACCCTTGTTTCTACCACATTTATGAATATGTTTCAATATAAAGATTGCCAAAGGTACTTGACACGATACTAATCAATGAAAAAAAAAATTAACCTGCCCACGTGTTGCCAGATAAAATTCACGAAAATTCCTCTTTTTTTCGGCCACGAGGTATGTGTAACCTGTTATCTGTACTGGCAAAAATCGAAGTCACCCCGTTAGTAAAAGGGGATTTTGTGCACTATACGCACCTACTGTGCGCCCCCGCAGTCGGATCTTCCTCCGTCTTTGCTTTCTTTGCTCCTCAGTTGCTTTCGAACCACTTTCTTCTCATTGCCGTTTCCGTCGATTCTCATCATATTTTCGTTCCATATATGCCGACATTAATGTAAAATTTTGATTTTTCACTCTGCCAATTTACAATATTTCTGCTATTGTTGTTTAAGGGGTATTCTCACTTTGGACGCTAAAAAAGGCTATTTTCGTGATGTTTAAAAGTTCCATGGAGAGCCTCAAGTCTCACGATTAAAATTGTGTTTTTTTTTTTATTTCAGATAAGCAGAACGGCCGGAATCATGGCAGCAGTGGAGCACCTCTTTTTATATATGTGTTCCTGTTGGGCGGTGTATCCGACTATATTCTATGAAATGACTTCAAAAAATTCACAAAGTTCGTTTAAATGTTAATAAAAATGATATACAATTTATAAATTATTTTATTTTAATGGTTTGTCAAAAAAAAAAAAAAAATCCCCAAAAAAGCATTTAAATTTGGCTTCGTCCAATGACCAAAGTAAGGTACCTGCGAGTAATAAGGCTAGCTAAGGGATATTTCAAATTAAATGAAAGACATCCAATTTAATCGACATATTTTGGCTATAGTCATTATTCCAGTTCAGCTTCTATAAAATATAAACGAAAATGGTAACTTGTACCATAAACAAAAACAAAATAAAACGCTTTTCAAAATCTTGATAGTAGCCTTATTTTACAATGGTAGGATAATAAGGCTTTAACATACTTAAATAATCAAACTATACGGAATATATTTCCTATCTGAGATCAGCAGTCCTCTGCAGCTGTGTATGATGAACTCAAAGTTCCTCTTTGCACTGCTTGGACTGCTGATACTAGGTCGTTTTGTCACCACAACACTCGTTTTGGAGGCATTTGGATCGAGGCACTATACATAACTGTGGGATTGTAAGAAAAGGGAGAACACAAGGTGAAATTAAAGTGTTTAATTAATTGAGAGTTTGAGAAAAATTACAGCTTGTTCTCTTGTCGAGCGCCTCTCAGCGTCTGTCTACTCCTTTTTCTCGCCCGCGAACCGTGGCGTGAACGATCGCAGCGCTCATTCCCCGATTCTCATTGCGCGGTCTTACGCCTGCTCGATCGGTGCTTTCCGGGCAATCGATAATTCAGGGCGCTCCGTGGAAGGCCCTACATAACGATCAATTATAATTAGTATTAAATATGCGTACTACTTATTTACATTCGTAACATTTTAAAAGTAATGTATAATATATTATAAAACAGACAAACTTTGCTACAATAAGTAGGAGGATGATGAGGCCTATGGTTAAATTTAGTAGGCCTCAATAACCGTCGACCACGTATGTAAGAAAAATATATATATATTTGGACCACGATACGTTATTCAAATATTTATGATCATCGAAGTTTGAATGAATTAACCGTACGCCGTACGCAAATTACGTAACGCAATTGGGGGGTGTTCGGCCAGGGGTTGCAAAATTTCTGCATGTTCAAGTTTTTAATTTAAGGCCCTACCCCCACTTGTAGCGCAAAAAAGGCCTTTTTCATGAATTTTTTTAAAGAAAACTACAAAACTTTTTTAATCGATCAATATACCATCTTAAAGAACACATCTTGAAGAACTTTCAGTAATTTTTTTATTGAAAAATATTACATTGTTTAGTGGCAAATGGCCGTTAATGAAATAATGTTTTTATATACACGGTTTGCAGTGACCAACATTGCGGCGAAGTGGATCATCTGAAAAAAAAATGCGGATGGATTTAGTCAAATATAAGTATAAACTAGTCTTTAATCGAAGAATTTTAAAAAATATTCATTTTTCACAAAATGGCGGACAGTCAAAGTTGATGGTTCGATTTTAACGAAAAAAAACGGCCGTTTTTTGGCTATAAAACAGGCATTTTTTTCGAAAAAAAAATCGAACGATTAAAGACTACATTTTTATGTATTAAATAAGCCTGCCAAATTTCAAGTAAATCGGTTCATTAGTGTTCGAGTAATCTTGGTCACCGACTTCAGAAATGCCATTTTGAGAAAAACGCGTTTAAAGTTTCAATTTCAGTTTACACGAAGAAAATATTTTTTTTGTAAACTTACATAGAGTCATCTATTCCGGGCCCATACTTCTGTATGGGCCCGGATACTTATACTTCAAAAAAATGCAATAAAAAAAATCGATTTTTTCAAAATCGCAAGTGGGGATAACCCCTTAAACCTCGCGTGCAGTTTTACCGTGGACAGCTCACAGCTTTCCATACGCAATGTCAATTAAGGGGGAAAGTTACTGTGCAAGAACTTTTACAGTAGCTTTCCCACATCCCGAAAGCAAAATTTGAGGGAATTTTTTTTTTTATTTTTGAAAGTACATGTATTGAAAAATATGTTGGCACTATTTTTATTCACAAGCCCGAAAATTGCCGGAGTTATAGTCACTTTAGTGAGAACAGGTAGGGCGACCGGTTAGTGCCCTAGCCGTAGGGCACCTCAGTTCCTACAGGTGTGGCGTCATTTACAATAGATCAAGTACATTCTCTAATTAGTTTGTGAACTATCATGAAGATGAAGAACCGTCATATCGCCCGCGAGTAGATACTTCAATGTAGCTATCAATATTCGAATCGAACTATCAATAGCGAATACTTAAAAACTTAACAACCGATTGTTAATTTTTTTAAAAACATCTTTATAATCGCAGTGACTAAGGTTGTACGTATCCGCGTTAACATGTGAAAATTACTATTTTTGAAGACTGCTTGAACACAGAAAAATGGCCTTGAAAATAGAAAAAAATGTCCAAACTGTCGGCATTTTGTAAAAAAAAATCCAAAATAAAAAGACGGCTACGCATAACGATAGTTACATTTGTATAGATATCGATAAATTGTTGACTTTTAATTTACAGATAACCGTTCATAAAGATATCGATGGGACAATGAAGAGATTTTTGTTTTCGTCGTCAAATCAAGGCATATATCTCGGTTAATTTTCAAGATTTTGTCATAAAAATTAGTATAAAACTAGATGAATATATACTTCATAGAATGAGTATAAACCCGATCCTATCATAATTAGTTATGTCTATGAAAAAAATCGCAATTATTGACGACGAAGCACCCGTTACGTAACGGAATAGGGGAGGGGGTTGTTCTGGCCAAGCGTTACAGTCCCGTTACGTGGGGGGGGGGGGGGGGGGGGGGGTGAAAATTGGGAAATTTAGCGTTACGTAATTTGTGTACGCCCCCGAAGTATAATATTACACAAAATACTTACGATTTATTCGGACCGATTTTTATTATTGGTGCTGCGCGGCCGCGTCTTATGATGGATGATGCAATACTGGCGCCTCCGCAAACTAGTAGCGACATCTTCGTGCAATAGGCGTCTGTGAGTGTGGCCTTGAGCGTGAGCGGTTATTTTAAATACGATTTTCGTTACTTGGACCTTGTTGGCCGACAGGCCTCATTACCCGCAGATACCGTGCTCAAAAAATACACGACTATCGGGAGGTTTAGCTATTTGTTGTGATAAAAGCTCCTATGCTGCTTACATTCGGCTTTCGTATAATTGTTGTCACACGAGCACATGCCGTGTGTGTCCTCGTATTATTTGACAAGCGCACGACCAGCGAAGTTCCTTGTTTGACAAATTATCACAGCCTACTAAAAAAAAACAAATTAATCTCATTGAAAGTTTATTTTTCCTAACTGCGATAAAATTCGCTAAGGTGATGTTTGTTCATAAATGTTTTCGGCCTGAGTGCGATCGACGATACGTTGACACTCGAAAAGAAAACGCAGTCACGTTCGTCCGTGACAAGACTCGACTTTTCAGAACATTATCTTCAACTTATCCGAAAATGTTGCCTTCGTTTTCCGCTCTGTTCGTTACGCTCGGATGAACCATCTTCAAGAAGACTCAATAATGCAATGAAGAATTTCTCGTATCTTTGTACACGTGGTTTATCGGGAAAGGAAACGTGCTCCAGTCCGAGATCCTGCCAATGATTTGCGTTAATTGGAACACCGTTCTCCCGACACCTTGTCCGTATCGGTGACAAGCCGTTGGATAAAAACGAACAAGACGAGAAATCACAACCGCGACGTAGTAAGCTCTCGAACGCTCGAAGTACAAACCGTTTTCCGTCTCCGGATACATCAGTTGCACAATCGAGTAGCCCAAAAAGAAAAAAACAGAAAATCATTATGGACTGGTACGTCCGGTGGATGGTTTGGTGTATCCCGACTTTAATGACGTTATCGAGTTTCGTTACGGAAGATTTCCGCGATATAAGGACTTGCGTTCACCTTTGGCCGTAAGTAACATTGCAAGTATCGTCAGTTAAGTCCGCAAGTCTCTTTATGCCTATATCAATTCTACAGCTGGCAAATGACAACGACGGGGAGAAATGACACTGTTGTGCTTTTGGTGTTGTATTGTTACTTCTTCGTTGATCGTTATACGAGTAGTGATTATTATGTATTTATTAGTTTTTTAACTGCGTCAATGATTTTTTCACTTTCCAGGAAAATGTCATTCCCTACACGTTCAATAAACTATACGATCAGAGTACCGGGCTCGGAACCACGCGTGATAGAAATCGTCAAACAGATGGTGAGTCAACTAATTCGGTGTCGTTTTGTTTCTTCATTGGTTATTCGTGAATCAAAGCAACAATTCTTTGTGTGCAGCCAATAGAGGTGCCTACGCCCACTTTCCAGTGTTGCGGCGGTTATAATGAAATGAACAAAGTCTGCGAACCGCCGATGGGACGAGGTACTTTCAGCCGTACTTGCCCAAAGGATGATGAGTGCACATGTAGCAACAATTGGGAAGGACCCGATTGCAATTTGGACCGTAAGTTCGATTTTATCAGCCACCAACAAAGTCATCCACGTTCCACAGCATCTGCACTTTCCAAAAGTCAAAATAACATTGAAGATTCGCGTAACATGACTTAAGAGGTCTTCTCACTTTAGACGCTAAAAAGGCTATTTTCATGAATTTTTTCATACGTTTATATTATTGATATTGATATAAAAGTTGTTGCACTTAATAAATACACTTTCGAAATACATTTGAACATTTTTTTTTATTGTTTTAATTCACTATTTGTAGACAAAAATGCTAGTTCAAAAAATGTCTTGAAAAATGGTAGGTCTGCGCTGTTGATGAAATATCGGAGATGGATCATCCGAAACAAAAAAATCAAACGGTTTTAGATTCAGTATGTTAATGGCTATAGAACATATCAGACGATTTTTCATTTATGGAAAAGAAACAAAATGGCGGACATTTTTCGAAAAACCAAAAAACCGGTATAGCTATAGTTGTAAAGAATAGGCGGTTAAAATTTCATAAAGATCGGTTCAGTAGTTTCGAAGATTTCATCAACAAGCCGTCGAAAAACGTTGTTTCGAGAGAAACGCGTTTAAAGTTTGTTTGGGTTACTTAAATACGTCAACATTTTTTTAAACGTGTTTCGAAAGTGTATTTATTGAGTGTATTTATTAACTTTCATGTCAATATCTATGATATCAACCTGTCGAAAAACATTTATGAATATAGCCTTTTTGGCGTCTAAAGTGAGAAGACCCTTCAGAGAAAAGGAAACTATTTTATCTGTCTGCGTTGAAATTTAGACAGCATAATTTTCCGTAAAAAATATTTTTCCCCTATAATAAGAAAACATATGTTTAAAATAATATATTTATTTTAACATATATTAAAAATAATACTGCAACACAAATTTTTATTTGAAAGTAATTTTCAATCGAACAAAGTTTTTAATTAGTTATGAATGAACCAACACTTTTATTTGTTAATGAAGATAACACAAACAATATAAAATATTAATATTTATAATGCAAATATTTTTTTGACAACATTTTTAACTTTAGGAACACGATAATTATATTTTTTTTTCTCGAAATATTGAACAATACTGTTCTGTGGTGTTGGATATGTCTTCTCATTATAGGGGACAAATATTTTTTTACGGAAAATTATTCTGTCTAAATTTCAATCCAGACCCTGCAGTATTAGAAGTTGCAATTTTAAAACCCATTGTCTCCCAATCTAAATAGTCGACTGTTCTGAAATTTCACTCGAACATGCATAATGATATGAACAATGTCTGGTCAAAATTTGAACAAAATCTACAGAAAACAAGATTGCGCCCTCGTACTACCTTAAATGGCCACAGTGACTATATCCATGAAATCTATAAAGATATGATCCAAGCAGAGACAACAGCTTAAATTGGGTGGGAAGAGTAAAAAGAATCGGGTGCCATTTAATTTAGGCGTAGGGTACAATACCTCAATGTGTAATCTTTTTTCACGTAATTTCTTTACAGAACGTTCGTAATAGTTTTTAAAAAGTAGAAAAAGTCTATTTAAAAAGAAATGTCTGTCTATCTGTACATTTGCGCGCTTATAACTCGAGAACTATTGAATCGATCTCGATGAATCTTTCACAGCAGCACAGATTATAGTGTGGAGAACGATTCAGGGCGTTGCGCATTCCTACGTCGTGTAGTTAATAACAGTTGCGATTAACAAGCATACAAACAAACAAAACGTAACATTCGTATTAAACATCTGAATGCCAACGACAAAAGACCACAAGCAAACAAACAAATAGGCAAAGGAAAAATATAAACGAATAAAAAAAACATTTACGGCTAATTGGGGGTTGTGTGTAGTTTTCTCATATTACAAGCTTTTATTTAACTGGTCTTTCTGTGAGATGTGAAACGGAAAATCGATATTTTACTCACTTGACGACTACTTAGAGCTCTGAAATTTTGCAAATATGCATGTAAAAGGTGACAACGCATGATTGAACTTGAAAAAAAAATCCACAATATTTGTAACTTTTTATGTTGAATTAGCGATTTCTAATCATCCATATACACTAACACATAGAAACAAATTCGTAGCCGACTCTGTATGTATGTCAAAAGTTTATATGCAGCAATTAGTCGTAAGTTCAATCCAAATTACAGTCTTTGTTATTTTTTACAAGCATTCCATGTTCCTTACGTACAAACTCGTAAACTATTAGTAACAACTAACTGGTGAATCAATTAAAGACTAAAAAGTCGAGCATAAGTTATATGTAAAAAAAATATTTAAAAAAAAACAAGATTTTATTTAATGTACTAAAAAGTAGAAAATAATTTTTTTACCAAGTCATCTATATGTGACTATAAATAAAATCTTGGGGCGCTCAAAATTTTGACATATAATCGTTAATTTACATAAATCCGTTAATATAACAACTGTATTCAATTTACTGTAAAACAACCTTGGATTTCTTAAATAAAAATCCTGAAACTGAGTATAAACGTGTGACGATAATTTCTCTAATTACTATTCTGCTAAATTAAATACGGTTAATAAAACTGAATTGATGAAATGTAATTAAACATGAAAAAAGTCGAGCGCTCCAAGCTTTTATTTGTAGTCGCATATAGGTGATTTGTTAAAAAAATTATTTTCTTCTTTTTAGTAGGTACATTAAATAAAAGATTGTTTTTTTTAAATATTTTTTTTCCCCGTATAAATTTTATAGATTGTCTACACAGATAATTATTTTCAACGAACTGAATATTAAAGGAAAAAAAAACCACAAAACTGTGACCGTAAAAATTAAATGACCAGGTGAACAAAAATTTGCCGATATTGAGAAAAGCTTAATAATGGAACAGGAGAGAGAGAAAGATTTTGCTAGGTAAGAATCTGACAATGAGGTAATGAGGTAGATTTTCCACAATCACACTGAAAGCGAAACTTAAAAAAAACTATAAAATGGAGGGGTAGATTTGCCATTCACAGGATTATAACATGGGCGACCAGTACGGTGGGAGATTACCTGGAAAGGGTCCTAAAGGGTCCTGATTTTCATTTTGAAAAATTGTTTTATCGTTCGTCAGGCGTGATACAAACCACGCCTATCGTAACATAATGAAGTTCGAAAGCGTCGGTTTTTTCCACAACAAGCGGCATTTTAAAAACTTACTATATGCATAATTGTTGAAATTCATTGTCGGGAATTGTCTTTATGCACATTTGAATGGAAAATAAAAAATAAAAGTTGCCAGCAGCGAGATTCGAACCGGGAACGACGGGCTAATGAAGCAGAGAGCTTGCTCGCTGCTTCATTATAATATTCTCGTTGCTTCATTGTAATATTTTGCGATCGGGCGTGTAATTTCAATGTCGTCACGTCTTGTAAAATAGGATCGAACAGCAGAATAGTAGAATTTTATCGAACGATGATAAGCCTAGAATCTTGTTGGTCCATCTCCGTCCCAGATTTGTCTGCTGAAATAGCAGATGCGTCGAACCATTCTGAAAAGAGTAACACAAGAATCCAGACACATGTCGAGGTTCCACATTCCCAGCACAATTCCCAACACTGTTGCGAGCATTCTAGCGAGGCTGGATGTCTTTCAGGCTTCGTTCGAGCAATGAATTCAGTTCGTAGTCGAAAGTATCGCATGTTCGAAATAATACACCCAAACCCCATTCCCAGTAGGTAGATAAACAAAAATCACATAATCGTACCGTTCGTAACGTCCATCAGGGTGTAAAGACGGAAAATGGGGCATTGCCTGCAATGAAACCTGCGAGTGTCAGAACGAAGGAAAGTGCGATCGAATGGACGGTATCTGCAAATGCCCAGATGGCTGGAAGGGTACAAAATGCGAAACAAAGTGTGCGGACAACAGCTTCGGTAAGGATTGCAAGAGTGGGTGTTCTTGTAACAACGGAACCTGTGATTTCATCACTGGCAAGTGTACATGCACCGCCGGTTTCAAGGGACCGACCTGCAATGAAACCTGTGTCGACGGGGCTTCCTGTACGACGCCTTGTCCCTGTCAGAACGGTGGTGTCTGCGAAAACGGCACAAGCAAATGTACCTGCCCCGCTGGATGGTTTGGTGCCGTGTGCGCCGAACGTTGTCCCGAACACTATTGGGGCGTCAATTGCAGGAAGAGGTGCAAATGTTACAGCAACGCGGATTGTGATCGTGTTACGGGCGAGTGCCTCTGCGCGCCAGGATTCAAAGGCAAATACTGTGAGGAGGTATGTCCCAGCGGCAAATACGGATTGAAATGCTCGAGCACGTGTAATTGCAAGCCCAGCGTCGCCTGTTCGATCATCGATGGTACGTGTGATAAGGAGTGCAGTCCCGGGGAATACGGGCACGACTGCTGGTACCGTTGTTCTTGCGATAATTCCGAAACATGTAACTGGGTGGAAGGCGGGTGCGCGTGCCTTCCGGGTTTCTGGGGGGAGCGGTGCGAAAAACCTTGCACCAACAACACCTACGGCCCGGGCTGTAATTATACATGTACCTGCGAGAACGCCGCAGCATGTTCGCATGTTGACGGCACCTGCACATGCACCGCCGGCTTTCTCGGCGATGATTGTGAGCAGACTTGCCCCGACAAAACGTACGGCGAGAACTGCACGTCCGATTGTACCTGCAGCATCAACGAAGTGTGTTCGCATATTGACGGCACTTGCTCATGCGCCGCCGGCTTTCGCGGCGATAAATGCCTCGAGACATGCACCAACAGCACCTACGGTGAAGAATGTGCGAAGAAGTGTACTTGCATGAACGGCGCCACCTGCTCACCGGTCGATGGACGGTGCAACTGCACAGCAGGTAACTAGACGATTCAGACAGGAACGGTATCACGAAAGTGTGATGGATTGTGCAGAGACAATCGCAAAACCATTCATTAGTTTTCTTCTTTGCGATCTAGCTTGCTTGAAACATTTTCTTATACGCTGTTTGCAATGTTTGGTACTTGGGCAAATAGGCATCTTGGGATGACCCTAATATGATCGTTATCTCAGTTCTTTATTTTTGCAAATACGCCACTGGACAATATAGAGTGCGCACGGAACAATGCCAAATAAACGACAAGGTGAGCGCTTCATTTTGTCCAGTTTCGTACGTGGGAACATTGTAATTTTGATCACAGTAAATGAAGAACAGCTGTTGAAAAGTTGGTTACTTGCGCAGCCAATTTCAACACCATTTTCCATACGTAGAGCGCAGTGACGACATAATGCAAAGTCATCAAAAATACATTTTTCAACCAGGTTATCAAGGGTCTGATTGCGAACATCAGTGCTCGCCCGGTAAATGGGGACAGGATTGCGCAAAACGTTGCAATTGCAGTAATGGCGGAACATGCAATCACGTCACTGGTAAGTTGATTTTTTTAGTTACTCAAATACTCGCTCATATTTGAATTGGTTAAATGCCGATTAACATCTTGTTTTCGCCTACGAGTTCTGTCTGGATGATCTGGAATATCTTATCACTCCTCATTTGAATGGGGTACTCTCGTAACAGTGTGCTAATGACGCTCATCTCGGTTTTTAACCATTTGAATCAAAGTGCTCCAGCGAATCGCATTTTTCGATAATAAGCAAGATCAGTACAAAACGGTGCAAAACATTATAAAAGAAAACGAAGAACAAGTTGAGGAAAGGCTAAAAAGGTATATTATCGAAGCACCGACAATTTTGAGACCTTGGTGTAGATACTTGGGTGTCTGTGCACTAGAGAATTAGAGGAATATGGGGTCATCTATACCGGTAGGGGTTCACCACAGTTTCCTCGGCAAAGGCAGTATAGTGTAGCTTTAGACTGCTGTGGGAGAAACGAAAGTTAGGTTAGATTAGCGAAGCGCCTGTAGGAAGTGATAGGGAAGGGTTCAACTGGAAAGGCTAATACGTAAAAACCCGCAGGGGTAAACATTGGAACTCGGGAGATACATTTTTTTAAATAAAAATAAACAGCATCGCAGCTTCAGTTTCTGGCAGTAATTTGGTACGATATTTATCGAATATTATTCCTATTATTATGCAGCTTGAATAATAACATACGATCACATACAATAATTATCATTGTCATGGTGATCGTCTTTCTCAATTTTCAATCGAAATTCAGTTTCAATTTGTATTCCATTGCGTCGGGAGGGAGTCTAGAGAATTCTAAATTCATAAACGTTTAGGCATTTTTCTACGTTCAGTTATTTTTTTCGGCTAGATCGAAGCTCGTTTCGATCGCGGAGCCAATTACTTTTCAAGATATTTAAATTGTAAACCATTCAATGAAACCAGACATTTTCTTTAGACTTTAGGTTCATTTATAAATTAGTTCGACAAATTAATTAAACGCAGCAAGTTTCGTGGTTTATTCAATTTGTGTCGATTCCTACGAATTTGAGGGAGCTGCCGGTGTCCTCCAGGCTGGCAAGGCGAACGTTGTCAAACTCCCTGTCCACCCGGTACCTTCGGGTTTAATTGCACTCAACATTGCAAGTGCGAAAATGGTGGAAAATGTAGTTCGGACGACGGACATTGCACATGCGGTCCGGGATGGCAGGGGCCGAGATGTACCGAAAGTCAGCAACCATCAAAAAATAATCAACCAACGCATTCCACCGGTAAGAAACCACACCAGATTGGCTGCTCTCGATCAATTAGATTTCAAATCACTAGCGGCGAAACAATTGCATTTGAGATCAATATATTGAACGATAAAAAACGAAATAATTTTTTCGTTCGCCAATCTTCATAGACTATATCATAATTCACAAAAAATAATAACAGTATAAATATTGCAGTTTCGTAGACGGTAATTGCGTGCGCGCCCAGAAAAACATAATATTGCGATTTTTTAAATACTATAATACATACAGTTGCGAGCAACAGTTGGGCCATCCTATTTTCAAGCATATGCACTTATATTTGAAAACAATTAGATCTACGAAAATATATTGTTCTTAAATATTTGATTGCCTATCAATTTTTTGTTTAACGAGTGTGCAGAAGTATTGAGCCACATACTATTACGTGTGAAAAACAACAACATTTTTGAAAATAACAAAACGAAACTTGACCTCCTTAACTGAACTTGGTACTTTGTTGCCATAGCCTTAGCAGCAATAACTGCGGCACATTGACAAGGCATGGACGCTATTAATTGTGAGATCCGTTCTTCTGGAAAGTTTTCCCCACTCACGTCGCAAATGATTCCACAATTCCGTCTTGGTGGAGTGATTTTTTGTTCCAACACGATCTTTCGGGTCTTGCCACAAATGCTCAATCGAATTTTGGTCCGATGATTGCGATGGCCAGACGAGAAGGCGTACTTTTCATGCAGAAGCTTGTTTGGGGTCGTTGCCTTGTTGAAAAAGCCAACCTCGCGGCATTTATCATTGTAAATGGGAGCATATCGTCTTGCAATATATTTCTGTACATTGTAGCGTCCATATTGCTTAGAACTTCTACCAGCGGACCAACGCCTTACGTTGAATCTGGTACCTGTGGACGTCTTACGTACTTCTGACCATCCTTCCGAATTATTGAAATTTGGATTCATCGGAAAAAAGCATTTGCTGCAAATCTGGTGCTGTCCAATGCTGATAATTTTGTTCAAAATTCATTCTGGTCTTTTCATTCATTTTACTGACGCGTGGTTTTTTTACACTAATGCGTCTAATCAGTCCCACAGCCTTCGGATGTCAGGATACTGTACTCCACGTCTTATGTTGGCACAATTTTCACTACGCAATTCTCTCGAAATATCTGCTGCAGTTTTTCGTGTATCCATAGCGCACTTCCCTTTTTTTTTAATTTTGTCAACGTATTCCGTAGTTTTTCGCGGTCAACCACTTTGACTTTTGTCACACAGCCAATTTGTTAATTGATATTTACCAATAATACGATTGGCCGTACTTGTTCCAATGGATAAAATAGTCGTAACATCGCGAGGACTCTTTCCATGTGAAGAATGCTTAAACACGATTTCACGGACCACAATGTTCGTGTGTTTCGGTATAATAATATTGATTTTTCATTGTCATGCATGTTTTCAAACAAGTCACGAAAGTAAATGCAAACAAACTTTGCGTACGAAGCCGGGCGGAATGAAGGCCTGATACTTTTGCACACGGACGAAACTCGTTCGACGCTCTACACAAATAATACAGCATACGAAAAAATAAAATGTCACGCTATTATTCATAGCGTAGCTCTCTTGAAAAATTGAAATGATTAACGAGTTCAGGAATCAAATATTTCGTAGGTTTGCTAAAAAAAATCGGGTGGCCCGAAACTTTTGCGTGCCACTGTATATCCTGTATATAAAACAACAAAAATGCATTAAAAAAAAAAAAAATTCCATATGTGAAATTAGTAAATCTTCAAGAAAACAACGAAAAAAATCATCATGTCGACGCTTGTTTCAGGGAAGCCGACGGGTCATAAAGACGGCCACGAGATAAATCCGGACGAAGGTAACAATAAATGTATACCCGGAAAAAAATACATTTCTTACAAAAGGCGCGTTACCAAGATTTGAAGGATTACATTTTCTGGCTCCTTGGATCGGAAAAAAATTGTAATGTGCAACGGGAAGAATCGACTCTACAAATTTATGTATAATCGACACCTTTTTGCTTTCGATTCTTTTCACACTTGGGAGAACTTTTTGCAGTCGGGTTATTCACCGTAAGGTTATTGTTTTGATATATTCCGGTGATATACCGATACTATATAAATTTTATGGTTTTGGGATATTATCCAACCCTGGAAATGGGGGACCCAACATATATAGCATATTTCAAATATATTGCAAGAGTATCTTATGTTAGATTGGCAAAAATTGCGCTATGCACGGTAGACAAAAAGTACCTGAAAAATTGTACACCCAAGTACATAATTTGAAAAAAGCAACATTGCTGCCCGAACTCTAATGAATGGATTTTTTCTTGCTCAATTTTTACCACACAAGCGATTATTCGTTAAAGTAATGATTTTTCATTGTTAAAGAAAATGTTCCAAGGTGAAACAAAAAAAAACACAATGTGGTCGCTTGTTTCAGGTAAGCCGATGCGTCCTCCCGATGGCGACCACAAAAATCCGGACAAAGGTACCGATAAATTTATACGCGAGGAAAAATATATTTTACACAAAATGCGAGTTACCAAATTTTTAAAGGATTTTATTTCCTGGCTCTACGGAGCGAAAGAAAGATTTTAAATGTGCAACTTTAGTAATCGACTTCAGAAATTTCTGTGTAACCGACACCTTTTTGCATTCGACTCTTCCCACACTTTGGACAACTTTTTACAGTCGAGGTTTTCACCGTAAGCTGATTGTTTTTGTATATTGACGTATTAGACCGATATTACATCAATTTTATGGTCTTGGAATATAATCCACTCGTGAAAATTAGGGACCCAACATACATAACGTATTTGAAATATACCGCAAGAGTATCTTAGAGTGGCAAAAATTGCGACATGCAGAGTCGAAAAAACGTTTCTGAAAAATTGCACCCCCAAATACGTAAAAAACGCAGAGTTGTTGGCCGATTTCCAATTATTGCATTTTTTCTTGCCTATTTTTTGCCACATAAGGGATTATTCGTTAAAGTGATCGATTTTCATTTTTGAAGTGAAAGAACAGCAGCGTGGATAAAATGTACCTGAAAAATTGTACACCCAAGTACGTAATTAAAAAGAAAAGCACCATTGTTGTCCGAGCTCCAATGAATGGATTTTTTCTTTCTCAATAGGCTCTTCACCCTTTTTTGAAAGGTATCTCAATTTGATCCGTTGGTGGTAATAAACTACTGGAATTGCAATTTCTATATTATAAAATCGATAAGTGCCATAAAACTGCATTTAAATTTCCACGCGACCACGCTAGCCGCCATGCTTCTTCGGTTCGTGACGTTACTTACTTAGTAAACATCGACGCTGCGCCAATTGTGAATACGTAATTGTTTTGGCCCAAAGTGTGTTGCAATCCTTATCACTGGTGTGTTGTTCCTATAAGTAAGAATACTAGTGTACAAACACCGCAAAAGTTGTGGATTAAAATGCCAATTGATATAAATATGAGGAAGACTTGGTTAAAACTTGCGAGAAGAGATCCAAACTCACGGAAGGGTCTCACTTGTACAATGTTTATCTCTACAACGCTGCAAGTCCTTTTTTCAACTGTACAATGACTTATCTCTCATCTGTGCAAACTCGGCAATCCACCAACTCTACACGAGGGAAGGGTCTCACTCGCACAATGTTTATCTCTACAACGCTGCAAGTCCTTTTTTCAACTGTACAATGACTTATCTCTCATCTGTGCAAACTCGGCAATCGACCAACTGTACAAGAGTCTCAAGTTTGCAATTTTGAATCTCTACAACGATCTAGCCTTATGATCATCTCTACAACGTATTTATTCGGATTTGTATCAACTGCACAACGAGGCATTTGCAATATGCTTCGACTCTACAAAGTATCAACTCTACAAGAACTTTGAGTACTCAACGTTCAACTGGGCAATATTGTCAACTCTACAACAGCTGGTATATCAGGTGTGTCAATTGAAGAAGAGATATATATTAGCCTATTAACGCCCAAGCGACTATGTGTGAACACTTGAGAGAAAAAGGATGTTTTTTGCAGTCTACAGCAGAAATAATGTCCCCCACTCCAAGTAAAATCGTCCGTTCTTCCGATTTATGGTATCAACTTTGACTTTTGACCCTTCCTAAGGCACGAAAAAGGGGTTTTGACTCGAAAAGCGGGGTAAAATCAAAACATTCGTGATTTTTCAGCGATAGGTAGGTAGTTAGCCTATTAACGCCCAAGCGACTATGTTTGAACACTTGAGAGAAAAAGGTATTATGGCCGATTTATGGTATTAACTTTGACTTTTGACCCTTCCTAAGGGACGAAAAAGGAGTTTCAACTTGAAAATCGGGGTAAAAGCAAAACATTCGTGGACAAATGTATGAAAAAATATTTGTAATCGCTAAAAAACGTTGTATTCTCACTCATTTTGGTATGAAATTCACGTATTTGGCTCATACTGCGAAATGGCAGAAAATTCAACCCCTTCCCAGGCGTGAAATAGGGGTGAATTCCAGGGGTGATACAGCTGCTGCGTATCTCTTGGCATATCACGCTTGGGCTTTAATGGGTTAACTTATATTCAAGGTATATACCAAATGAAAAGACAAGGTGTAAAAGAAGTAAATACGAGACTAATTATTATTTATTAAATCTTTTTATTTTTCTATTCGATAAAGTTCGGAGAAATTAATGTCTCGCCCTGTCATCAAATATCTAACAATAAGCTCAGTTTCAGAATATACAATGATCATTTATACATCACTTATTAATCTATTATTCTATTATTAATAATAGACTTTCAGCGTATCATAATACGCCATGCGGCAGAGAGGACACGTTCGAATTGGGTTGAATGTGTCATCTAAATCAACGATGTTTGCTTGGAGGCGTTCACCCCGCTCTTCCTCGTAAATATCATTCATCCTTATGAGACACCTTTCACACATGCAAAGGCACAAGGTATGAATGCGATTGTTGAAGCAGCCTCATAACAACCCCGGCAAGTTGTTACCCTACAGTCAGGTACCGCGGGAGCAACGCCGAGCTCATAATATGAGCGTGGGGTCGCTGAATGCGATGGTTGCGTCCCTGGCCGCATTGGCGGTGTCGCTGGATACGATGGTGGCGTTGCTGGTCGCACTGGTGATGTCGGCGAATGCGATTGTGGCATTGCTGGAATTGCCGGTTGCACTGGTGGTGTCGCCAGAATCGATGGTGGCGTTGCTGGTCGCACTGGTGGTGTCGCCGGAATTGATAGTGGCGTTGCTGGTCGCACTGGTGGTGTCGCCGGAATTGATAGTGGCGTTGCTGGTCGCACTGCTGCTGCCGCTGCATACAATGGTGGCGTTACTGATGTCACTGGTCGCACTGGTGATCGTTCTGGTTCAGCTGCCACCTCCATTCCCGGATTTTGAAAATCTGCTAATGGATATTGATCTGTGATTTGAGAATTGCTTACTAAATGGGAGAAAACTCACGATTTTCGGCCTCATCATTATCCTCGACTATACGGCGACGTTGAGGCTCCATAACGGTGGTCAAGAAATCGAACATGGAATATCTATAAAGCACGAGATAGGACAGCGTTTATTAAACTGCTGACACGTATGAATCCGGCAATATCACTGTATAGGACGGCGCAAATTTATTTTAACTGACTAGCTCCTGTTTCATGGCGATACGTTCTGTTCCAATGTCATCTGATATGTGTGTGTGCATTTTTTCTTCCGTTATGGTCCCGTCATTATCGACTCTGATCTTTCCTGGACAATGCATCGTGCGAGACGAGCGCTGCGTACAATAAAATAGCTGTGGTTTTACGGCAAATTGGTGATAGGCGAATCCATTGTGGAAGTATCGGTATGTGTTTCGTCTCTGTCCGGGTAATCGGATCATCTACGTTTGCCACATTGCCGAATTACACGTAAAATGCGAATGAAAAAAACAAAAACTTTCTTTGTTTATTCATTCATAAATTAATATATTTGTTTATTTATGAGGTTATTTAATTGCAGGTAAAATGCGAATAAATACATTACTTAGATCGACGAATGCTGCCAGATTGAGAAAATCGAGCTCGAAGGGTCCTTACTCAATTTTTTTTTCAATAACTGAAATGAAATAGGGTACTGTCAATGCTTTTACTACCTACCTATCGCTGAAAAATCACGAATGTTTTGATTTTATCCCGCTTTTCGAGTCAAAACCCCTTTTTCGTCCCTTAGGAAGGGTCAAAAGTCAAAGTTGATACCATAAATCGGAAGAACGGACGATTTTACTTGGAGTGGGGGACATTATTTCTGCTGTAGACTGCAAAAAACATCCTTTTTCTCTCAAGTGTTCACACATAATCGCTTGGGCGTTAATAGGCTAATATATATCTCTTCTTCAATTGATACACCTGATATGCCAGCTGTTGTAGAGTTGACAATATTGCCCAGTTGAACGTTGAGTACTCAAAGTTCTTGTAGAGTTGATACTTTGTAGAGTTGAAGCATATTGCAAATGCCTCGTTGTGCAGTTGATACAAATCCGAATAAATACGTTGTAGAGATGATCATAAGGCTAGATCGTTGTAGAGATTCAAAATTGCAAACTTGAGACTCTTGTACAGTTGGTCGATTGCCGAGTTTGCACAGATGAGAGATAAGTCATTGTACAGTTGAAAAAAGGACTTGCAGCGTTGTAGAGATAAACATTGTGCAAGTGAGACCCTTCCCTCTTGTAGAGTTGGTGGATTGCCGAGTTTGCACAGATGAGAGATAAGTCATTGTACAGTTGAAAAAAGGACTTGCAGCGTTGTAGAGATAAACATTGTACAAGTGAGACCCTTCCAAACTCACAGTCCGAAAAAAAACTCATTTGTTCTTTTTTGAAGTCCAGACAACATTTTGAAAATTGCACTTAACCATGACAAACGAGAATATATAGTTGGTGACGCTTTCTTTCACAGGTTAGAGAGTAATACGTTTATCGCTTTCTTTATTAAGGCGTTACCCCCACTTGTAGCGCAAGAAAGGCCTTTTTCATGAATTTTTTTAAAGAACACTACAAAACTTTTTTAATCGATTAATATACCATCTTAAAGAACACATCTTGAAGAACTTTCATTAATTTTTTTATTGAAAAATATTACATTGTTTAGTGGCAAATGGCCGTCAATGAAATAATGTTTTTATATACACGGTTTGCGGCGACCAGCATTGCGGCGAAGTGGATCATCTGAAAAAAAAAATACGGGTGGATTTAGTCAAATATAAGTATAAACTAGTCTTTAACCGAAGGATTTTAAACAATATTCATTTTTCACAAAATGGCGGACAGTCAAAGTTAATGGTTCAATTTTAACGAAAAAAAACGGCCGTTTTTTGGCCATAAAACGGCCATTTTTTTTCGAAAAAAAAATCGAACGATTAAAGACTACATTTTTATGTATTAAATAAGCCTGCAAAATTTCAAGATCGGTTCATTAGTGTTCGAGTAATCTTGGTCACCGACTTCAGAAATGCCATTTTGAGAAAAACGCGTTTAAAGTTTCAATTTCAGTTTACACGAAGAAAATATTTTTTTTGTAAACTTACATAGAGTCATCTATTCCGGGCCCATACAGAAGTATGGGCGCGGATACTTATACTTCAAAAAAATGCAATAAAAAAAATCGATTTTTTCAAACTCGCAAGTGGGGGTAACCCCTTAACTACACGGTCTATTACCGGAGTACGTATGACAATGACGTCACGTCGGAATCCATTATGGCGGCTACCGTTTCGCATGTTCGTTGAACAAATAGAAAAAGTATTAAAAAAAAATGAATTATTGAATTCATTTAGTGTTTTTACATATTAAATCCAACATTATTCAATTGCTTATTGCGAAAACTACCTTACTTATCCATTCTTGGTATTTTTCTTATATAGAGTAAAATACCCTATTTTTGCCGCATAAGCGATTATTCGTTGAAGTACTGATTTTTTATTGTTAAAGAAAGTGTTCCAACGTCAAAGGAAAAATAACACAATGCGGCCGTTTGTTTCAGGTCAGCCGATGGATCCTCGCGATGGCGATCAGCAAAAACCGGACAAAGGTAACAATAAATTTACACGCGGGAAAAAATAGACTTCTCACAAAAGGCGAGTTACCAAATGTGCAAAGGATTTCAATGCCTGGGTTCACGGAGCGAAAGAAAATTCTTAAATGTGCAACATTAGGAATCGACTTCAGAAATTCATGTGTAATCGATACCTTTTTGCATTCGACCCTTCCTACACTTCGGACAACTTTTTGCGGTCGAGTTGTTCGCCCTAAGCTAATTCTTTTAGTATATTGCCGTATTATACCGATATTATATCGATTTAAAGATTTTGGAATATTATTCACTTGCGGAAGCGAGGTACCGAACATACATAACGTATTTCCAATAAACTGCAAGAGTATCTTGGCTTGGCAAAAGTTGCGATATGCAGAGTGGATGAAAAACCTGAAGTACCTGAAGTACCTGAAAAATTGTAATACCAAGTACGTGAAAAAAGCAGAGTTGTTCGCCAATTTCCCACTAATGCATTTTTTTCTTGCCCAATTCTCGCCACATAAGCGCCACACAATTATCCATTATAGTAATCGCTTTTTATTGTAAAAAAAAACACCATATTGTCACTTTTTTCAGGTAACCCGATGGGTCCTCACGACATCCATCAGAAAAAATCGGACGAAGGTCACAATAAATTTATACCAGAGAATACATTCATTTCTTCCAAAAGACGCGTTATCAAATATATTAAGGGTTTTATTTTCCGGCTTTTTGGATTGAAAAGAAAATTTTAAATGTGCAACTTCGCAAATCGACTTTACAAATTTATGTGTAATCAATACCTATTTGCATTCGACTCTTTTCACACTTGGGGGAACTTTTCACAGTCGGGTTATTCACTGTAAGCTAATCATTTTTATATATTGCGGTATTATACATGAATTATATCATTTTTATGGTTTTGGAATATCATTCACTAACGAAAATGAAGGACCAAACGTACATATTTCGAATTTACCGTAAAAGTATCTAAGAATGGCAAAAATTGCGATATGCAGAGTGGATAAATAGTACCTGGAAAATTGTATCCGCGAGTGCGTTATAAAAACCAACGCTTTTTGCCGATGTACAATCGATACTTTTTGTCTTGCCCAAATGTGACACATACGCGATTATTGGCTAAAATCATGAATTTTTCTTATTAAACTTTTCAAATAAACATTTCCATCGAATGATCACGCAAGAATTCCGTTTCGGATTTTTGACTGACCTAAAAGATGCCAATCAACACCGAGACTCGAAATTTTTGTTTTAATACAGCGGTCACTGCCGTTTTTCCGCAGGGTCCTTTTTTGTTTGTTTTCGTAAAATATATTTGTTTACAAAGCACTCGAATGACGTATCCGCCGCTGAAGTACGTATAAAATGATTTATAAGCAGACTCGATGTAAATGTCAAATAATAAAGGAATATTATTAAAGTACCATACTGAGAAGTCGATTGTATGTGTTAATGTTATTACTAATTAATAAGCAAATAGAAAATGTAATGACATTTCACCAATCTAACGTGACTTTTCCCATCGATTTTATTGAGCTTATTTTCCAATCCGTTCACTCAATCCTGAGATCTCATCATTCGCAGCGATTTTTCGAGCGATTTCACGACTAGAAATTATTCTACACCCTGGAATTGGGCAGAGGGGCTCTTGACTTGGCTCTTGAGGCTTTTGACGGTCGATTGACACTTTTCCCAACGGCCGCGACGAGCGACGAGTTTAAGGCGAGAAATCCCTTTAGAATCCCGTGCGGAAATTGAGTTAGGGCTGTGATTGGGCCCCAATAATATTCTCCTAACTTTATTCGGGCCCTAATCTGGAAGCCACATGAGGGCTGTTAGCGGCCGGTCACACTTTGTCAACAAGGGCCATTAAAGGCGCAACGACCGGGGCCTTATAAGTTGCCTCAATGGCGCCTCATCAAAACCATTTTAGCGCCCTGAAAATGCCTCAACGGCGCCTCATCATAACCATTTCAGCGCCATAAAATATCCGTATCAGTGGATATACGTGTATGTTAAATGCGTCAGGGTATATCTGTATTTGTTTTTATGTAATTATTCATGTGCATAGGTGTGGGCGTGAGTACATGTGTATGTATGTGTGCGCGCGTAGAAACGTGATTGCGTATTTGCATGTGAGCCTTTATGACAAACTGCCATGACAAAATTAATACAAAAAATAATCCATTCTAAGGAATGGATGTGTAGTAGAAATAAAAAAAATATATGGGTCTACTGAATCACTAGAATCTATTTCCATTGAGGGAAAGATCTGGAAAACAAAGACCAATTTATTTACTTATCCTACACAGTCCGATAAAGTTTATGAATGGGAAATATCAGCGAAGTCTTCAGAAGAAATAATTTTCCCTATGATGAGTATTGAGCGGAAATTAGTTGCTATGAAAATGTTGAGAAAACCGGTTGGGACTGTTCACACTTATGCGCCAGCATTATTCCATGTATGAGGGAAACCATGAGTAATTGTTTGTATCTATGTAAAAGGTTTCTTTAATTTGATAAATAAATACTGTCTGATGTTTGTCTGCATATTTGTGTTCATCGTTGATTTTTTATTTGCTAATGACCTTACGCTTTTTCCCAATTTGCGTTCGATAATATTATTCGATCGATGTATATAATCGATTTGAATAATTGAAATACCATCAACCATGTAGCCTAAGCTATTTATACTGGTTTATCGCTATAATAGTCAGATCTGGCCCTATTGTCGAAATCCCTACTTGTTCATCCCTATACTGGCCAAGTCTGGGCCTATTGTGGAAATCTCTACAGGTTTATCCGTATAATGGCCAAGTCGGGTCCTATTGTGGAAATCCCTACAGGTTTATCCCCATAATGGCCAAGTCGGGGCCTATTGTGGAAATCCCTACAGGTTTATCCCCATAATGGCCAAGTCTGGGCCCATTGTGAAAATTCCTACTAGGGAAAGCACTAGGGAAGCCCTGAAAGGCCCTTATTTTTATTAGGGATGCCCTATCAGTTTTCCGCACGGGACGTAACAAACGTCATCGAATGCATTATTTTTCTTCGTTGTTCACTTTATTCGCCCTGCATTTTTTTACATGAAATAATATGCATTATCAAGTGCATTATGTTTCCTTATTATTTAGTCTGTTTGTTCCTCATTTGATTTTTTATTTTATGAAATAACATATTATATGGAGGGCATTATTTTTCCTCGTTATTTATTCTTCATCATTCACTCATTTTTTTTTCGTCATTGAATAATAAACATCGAATACATTATTCTTCCATTGCATCGTAAATTTTTATCTGGCTACCAAGCTGAACTTACATGAGATACATTTTCACGTAAAAATAAAACAAATGTACGCAGCCCGACGGTACTTTCTTATTGTATTGGTGTACCAGGTGTGTAAGTATGAAACCGGAATTTTTGTACAGAAAAAACACGTTTATTGTAATTATATGATACAAATAACTGGAGATGGCTTCTCGGGTCACCTTTAACTGATCCGCCAGTTGTTGTTGTGTTTGAGCGTCGTCTTCGTCCAACAAGGCTTGCCGCAGGTCAGCGTCTTCAAACTTTTTCGGTGGTCTTCCACGTTCTTCGTTCCTCACGTCAAAATCGCCACTTTTGAACCGTTTGAACCACTCGAAACACTGTGTTTTACCGAGAGCATGCTCACCAAACGCCTCCACAAGCATTCGATGCGATTCGGCTGCGGTTTTCTTCAGATGAAAACAGAAAAGTAATGCTGTCGGCAAATCGTAATTTGTTGGCACAAAACTCGACATGTTTATCTCTAATAAACTAATGCTACTGAATGAAACTCGTGTTATTGTGAGTTGGAAATCTTTGTCGGATATCAATACAATAACAAGACACCGCTGACGTGATGTGTCGGTAACTGCATCGACATCTAGCGCCACCTATGGGCAAATTCCGGTTTCATACTTACACACCTGGTAGATGGCATTAAATGTGGTCAACATATGCGGATTCACGTGATCAAAACGAAAAGTACGGAATTCGATGCAAAAAGAAAATCAAGCATCACAAGTGCAACGTCACGCGTGTAGCTGCTGACGCGTCATTTGATATGAAACGAGCGACACGTGATTTGCTCAATCTCGCAAAAAATAATGAAATAGCTCTTCTTTGCCCAAACAGGCTGCAATCATTTCACGTTTTTTTTTAATGATATAACATGCATTATTAAGGGGTTACCCCCACTTGCGATTTTGAATAAATCGATTTTTTTTATTGCATTTTTTTGAAGTGCAATTTGAAGTGGTTTTTTTTTGATGCCCGGAATAGATGACTCTATGTAAGTTTACAAAAAAAAATATTTTCATCGTGTAAACTGAAATTGAAACTTTAAACGCGTTTTTCTCAAAATGGCATTTCTGAAGTCGGTGACCAAGATTACTCGAACACTAATGAACCGATCTTCTTGAAATTTTGCAGGCTTATTTAATACATAAAAATGTAGTCTTTAATCGTTCGATTTTTTTATCGAAAAAAATTGCCGTTTTATTGCTAAAAAACGGCCGGTTTTTTCGTTAAAATCGAACCATTAACTTTGACTGTCCGCCATTTTGTGAAAAATGAATATTTTTTAAAATCCTTCGATTAAAGACTAGTTTATATTTATATTTGACTAAATCCATCCGCATTTTTTTTTCAGATGATCCACTTCGCCGCAATGTTGGTCACCGCAAACCGTGTATATAAAAACATTATTTCATTGACGGCCATTTGCCAATAAACAATGTAATATTTTTCAATAAAAAAATTACCGAAAGTTCTTCAAGATGTGTTCTTTAAGATGATATATTGATCGATTAAAAAAGTTTTGTAGTTTTCTTTAAAAAAATTCATGAAAAAGGCCTTTTTTGCGCTACAAGTGGGGGTAACACCTTAATGCTATAGAATATATTTACATGTATTATATGAATAAAAATTAATTCGAACAAAATCAATTTAATATTTGAAATTAGTTAATCTACGAGGAAACAAACAAAAAATCACAACGTGACCGCTTGTTTCAGGTCACCCGATTGGTCGTTACGACGGCCACCAGAAAAAACCGGACGAAGATAACAATACGAAGGAATAAATATGTTTCTTACAAAAGGCAAGTCATCAAATAGATGAAGAATTTAATTTCCTGGCTCTTCAGATCGGAAAAGAAGTTTTCAATGTGTAACTTCAAGGATCGACTTCACTAATATATTTGTAATTGATACTCTTTTGCTCTCAACTCTTTCCACACTCGGGACAAATGTTTACAGTCGGGTTATTCAACGTAATCTAATTATTTTCATATATCGCAGTATTATACCGATATTATATTGATTTGAAGGTTTTTAAATATTATCCACTCATGGAAATGGGGGACCCAACATACAGAAGATATTGCAAATATGCTGTAGCGGTATCTTAGAATAGCACAAATTGCGATATGCAGGATGTATAAAAAGTTGCGGCAAAATTGTATGTCCATGTAGGTAATGGAAAATGCAACGCTGTTGGCCGTTTTACAATTAATGCATTTTTTCGTGCTCAACTTTTGCCGCGAAAGCGATTATTTGTTAAAATCGTCAATCTTTGTTCAAGTTTGCAAATCGAAACTTCGATCGAATAACGACGAAAGAACTCCTCTTTGCATTTTATTTTCGGCTTCACTAACGTGAAAATTGTCAATCAACACCAAGTCTAGAAACATTTTTTATAATAAAGCGATGATTGCCTGTTTTCTCCTGTGTCCATTTGTTTGTTTTCGTAAGATATATTTATGTACAAAATACTTGAATGATGTACCCACCGCTGAAATACGTATATAATTATTTATAAGCTGACGTTATGTAAATGTCAAATGATAAAGGAATATTATTAAACTACAACACTAATAAATCGATTGTATGTGTTAATTTCATTACTAACTGAGCATTTTTTACATTGATATTATTAGAAACATAACATTCAATAACCTTGTCAACAATCTTCGTTTTTTTTGTATCGTTTATTTAGTGGCTACAGGCATGAATTTCGCAAATCGTTCGAAAACAGCGATACCTGATAGCTATGAAAAAAAAAACATTCTGTTTCTGCTTCGGGTTTGGTATCCCGAACGAAGCTCTGCAACCTAATCATAAATCTCACCGGATCTCTCTGCATTTGTAATAAACATAAAGAAAATTCCGTGAAGAATTTTATTCCAATTTCCGAAGATAGTGATCTGCTTGACCGACAGTTGGTGAATATGTGCTAACCTCTGACTTACCGACAGCTGGTACATAGATGCGTAACTGATTTAACCTACCGACAGCTGATACATAGGCGCATAACTGATTTGACTTATCGACATCTGTTACATCGGCACGTAGCGATCTGACTCATCGACAGCTGATACGTCGGTGCCTCTCCGTTTTTACTTATCAACAGCTGATAATCTTTTGTCAAGAGACCTAGCTGACCGACGCGGAGAGATCGCATTCACCAACTTTCGATGCATCGACATTCAAATGATCTAACTTACTTACAGCAGATACATCAACGCGCGGAGCCCTCACTTACCGACTGTTGATGCATCGACGCGCAATTTTCCGACGTACCGACAAAAGATACCTTCGTGACCTTCCAACGACGTTGTTTCACTCGATAGAATGCGCCTTGCATCGAAAGTGGCGCCCCCGTCAGCACCTCAATTTTGAAACTTCTGCGACGGCGAATACTAGCGTACCTGCTGCTCACCACAAGCCCCACAAGCCTAACCAAGCCGTTCACAGCTCCAGAAGCGGGGCCAGAGCGAGAGCGAGAGAGAGAGAGAGTGAGAGAGGGAGAGGGAGAGAGAGAGGGAGAGCGTGAGCAGATTTTCATTTTGAAACTATCAGTAGAATGAGAGACGCTGCAGCGAGCGCGTCGACTCTTGCACGAATATACCCGCACGAATACATATACAACCGCAGTATCGAAAAAAGAAAAAATACGTGACATATTTATTCCAAAATATATCATCCGTCCAGTACGCGCGCGAGTGCACCTTTTCGTTCCGTTTTTTTTTCTTCAAATCTGTGACGCACAACGCAAAATCTGGATTACGCGTGAAATAAAAATCAGCTGCTTCGTGAAGAGTGAGTAAAATACGAAATATGACGGAGGCACAATTGTGAGAGTAGAGCTAGCCATCGTACGAGAAAAATGCGCGTCGGGTCTGTGTACGAGTTCTGCTTCACAGCACTATTTTATAAAAACAGGTTCCACAGTGATGTTCACGATACAATGATACCATCCCAATATGTGTGTGTGTGTGTGTGTGTGTGTGTATATATATAAAATACAGTTATTTGAAAATATCTTTCATGGTTTTGACAGAAAAACATGCATTTTTCAACCATGCGAAGGCTATTTATATATATATGACGATTTTTTGAAAACATGTGTATTACTTTAGTTTTTATAGAAATACTTGCATTTTTCACAAATAATGATTTCGAGATTAAATCAAGTTTTTCAAACTTCTAAAGGTTATAAACACATATATAGGAACTATTTGGAAAAGGCGTTTTTTGGTTTTGGCAGCTTTAGATGCATTTTTCAAATAGCTGCAATTTGTGTAAAGATAATGATATCGACATTAAAAAACGTTTTTCAAAGCTGTAAGATTACATATACCTTTATTACAACAATGTGGAAAATGCCTTTTTTGGTTGCGGCAGAAATACATGCATTCTTCGAATAGCTGCAATTTGTGTAAAAATAATTATTTCCAGATTACAAAAATGTTTTCCAAAGCTGTAAAGATCATATGTATATATTTATTACAACTATTTGGATACCTTTTATAGTTTCCTTTTTCCTTTTATAGTATCCTTATGGATACCTTTTATAGTTATTTGGATACCTTTTATAGTTTAAATACCTTTTTTAGTTTCGACAGTAATACATGCATTTTCCAAATAACTGCATTTTGTGTAAAAACAATAATATCAAGATGAAGAAGCTTTTCAAACCTGTATAGGTTATAAATATAAATATTACAATTATTTGAAAAAGGCCTTTTTGGTTCTGCCAGTTATAAAATCGTTTTTCAAATAGTTGCAATGTGTATAAAAGTAATGTTATCGAGATTTTAAAAAAAGTTTGTCAAACTTGTAAAGGTTACATATACATTCATTACAACTATTTCCAAAATACCTTTTTTGCTATGACAAAAACACCTGTATTTTTCAAATAGCTCCAATTTGTGTAAAAATAATGACATCGAGACAAACAAAAAAATTTTCAAAGCGGTAAAGATATACGCATTGTGTATTTTCACAACTATTCGAAAAATGCCTTTTTCGAAAAAGACAAAAAAATGTCATCGAGAAAAATAACGTAATCGAGATTAAAGAAAAGTTTCTCAAACCTCTAAATATACATTTATTACAACTATTTGAAAAAGGCCTTCTTTGGTTTCGGCAGAAATACATGCATTTTTCAAACAGGTGCAATTTGTGTAGAAACAATTATAACGAGATTTAAAAATATCTTTCAAAGCCGTAAAGCTTTAAGGATCCGCAGTCGTATTTGCCAAATATCGATCGAGTTATACGAGTTCGAACGTAAACAGCGACTATCCGTGTAAATCAAATAGGGAAACAAGCAATAATCGAGCGCGACCCCCTCGACTCGAGTTGGGGAGTTCAAATTAGGCATGCACTTACTTTTTCAATACTTGATACTATTTTTCGGAGGAACAATTGTCGATTTTTTCCCTCAAAAGCCTCAAATACACATCCATATCACGACCGCATTAAGGTAGTACCTCCACAGAAGAGTTGAATTAAGAAATGGTTGAAATTTGACATATATGGTATTCAATACATTATCCAAACATCTGTGCAATTTGAATAAGTTTGACCACCCCAAACCTGAGATATTTACACTTAAAGTTGGCTTGGTTTACACGCAACAAATGCGTTATGATTGGCAAACAGAGCATCATTAATTTTACCGTCAAAACTAAAATTAAGAAATTGATAAAAAACGAGGATAAGCTAGAGTAAGATATCACGAATAATGTGAAAAAAAATGAGAATGATTCACCATCTAGTTTCCAAGATATAACCATGAAGAGCCCTCACAATTTTGGTGCAAAGCCTGGCAAAGCCTGGAAAAAAAACAATTGGGGCAAAGCCTGGACAGTCCCGGCAAAAAGTTTAGTGGCAATGGTAGATCAAAAACACAATATAAAATATATTTTACGGCAATAAATGATATCCATCGTATTATCTACTAGTACCGAGTCAATATTGCGTAGTTTTTAATTTTATTTATTACTATTTAAACCAATTATCAATCTTTTAAACATGAACATGGTATGTAAACTTTTGGTTGAGATTTTCGCAGAGGAACTACCTTAAAACAAACCATCCCCCCGATTTTTTATGAGGTTGAAGTTTGCATCGTTGCAAAGCAACGGAAATGAATATTTCTGAGTTCCTTCAATTTTTTTTAACAGATTTTTTTTACCAAATGCCTCTGACCATTTTGTAAGACATTTATTTTGCGATTTACAACATAAATCTTCAAAAAACATGGTGCAAACTTCAAGCTCGTGATTTTTTTTATCCATCAGGTCTGCGTCTCGATCTTTTGGATCGCGCACACCCGAATACCACGCGCAATTTCTTTTCTCCAAAATAAAACATCCATCTGTCCCAAAAAAAAGTCCGATCGTGACAAAAGTTATTCCGATCGCAAACCCAAACAATAATTATTATTAAAAGGCAAAACAATCGCTCGTCAAAATTAATTTCCTTTTCTCACTCCGCAAATAGCGCTTCCATTTTTTCACTCTATGTCCCAAGTATGAGGATTAAAAAAATGCCTGTTGAATTGAGAAGGTATTCAGAGATCGCTTCCACCAGTTGACGCGTACTCCAAACTGAGGGAGATTTTTGCGAAATGACCAAAAAAGGGGGGAGGGGGCGAAACGTGCGAGAGAGCTACACAGACGTGGGAGGTTGCGAGAAAAGGCTTTGACAGTCGCGTGAGAAGAGATTTTTGTTTTCCCAATGTATATGGCACACCGCACGAGGGCACGTACGTACAAAGTTGACAGGAAGTTATAAAGTGGTTGTACTTTAGTCGCGTACGGAGCTGGGTAACCCTAACGGGCTGCTGTACTGCGTTATAGTTTGTTAGCCCGACCTGCCATTTATCGTCCGCGTGCGTTCTATAGTAGAAGAACATTAGAGTGTACGAAAGCCTCGGATATTTTGCTCCGGCGTGCGGGCGTTACGTCATTAATGGATTGTGTCAATTGCAATATTGCCTAGACTCTCTCGGACTAACTGTATATATATATATATATATATATATATATATATATATATATATATATATATATATATATATATATATATATATATATATATATATATATATATATATATATATGTATGTATGTATGTATGTATGTATATGTATATGTATGTGTGTATGTATGTATGTATGTATGTGTGTGTGTGTGTGTGTATGTGTGTGTGTGCACACTGGGGTGGCACAAATTTGAGCTCTATTTTTTTTTTCGTTTTTCTCACCATCCAATTATCTTCTTTAAAGAAAAAAAAATTGTCGCGAAAGCTGCGTGCAGTCGAAAAATATTTAGAGGTCGCTCAAGCCTCCCAAAAAATCAAATTTTCAATAAAAAAGCGATTTTTTTTTTCGTCCACTTCTCATCCATGAATTTTACGCTTTATAATTTTTAAATTAATCTCACGAAAGCTCTAGCCGGCCAATGAATATTTAGTGGTCACTCAAGAGCTTCGAAATTTCCGCTAATTTTTTTTCTACTCTTGTCACTCATCATTTTGACGCTTTGTAAAATGCTCAAAACAATCAATCCTTTTTTCTTTATAAACAGTTTTCCGCGCATCATAATGCGTCCCAAAATTGGTCGCGTCGAAAAATCGATTTTTTAAATGAAAATTTGAATTTCTGGGAGACTTGAGCGACTCTCGATGTTTTTTGACCGCTCGGAGCTTCCGTGGCAATTTTGTTGTATTTAAAGAAGATGGTTTTTAAAGAAGGATGGTGAAAAAAAAAGAAAAAAATAGAGTTCAAATTTGTGCCACCCTAGAGTACATATGTACATGTATACATACATATATACAGGGTGTCCTGGTATGAATCGATATGGCAACTGTCGGTATGTCAGATCATGTCCTACTATATGGCGGAATTTCAGTTTAGTAAAAGTCCCACGGTTTTCGAGATAAAAATCATCTGCTTTTAGTTTTTCGCATGCCATTTCTACAAATGATAACTTTTTTCACGCGGTTTTTAAAGAAATACTCTTGGTTATTCATTTTACCTAGAGAAGCCTTTTTAACCTTAAATGTTAAGGAAACTTTGTGAAAAAAGATATTGTGCAGCATTTTCATGCAAACCAATTCCAACATCGGACTTTGATAGCCTGCGGTGTAAGAAAAATGTACGACACATATCGTGCCAATTACTTAAAAGAGTTGCTCAGCTATTTTATCATTTGTAGAAATGACATACGAAAAACCAAAAGCAGATTATCTTTTTCCAACCCATAAAGCACGAAATGTCGAAACCGTGGTACTTTTACTAAACTGAAGTTCCAGCCTATAGGTTGAATAAAAGTTAAACAAAACAGGTCACTAAAGTTCAGATGATAAAAAAATACTTACACCAGTCTCAATGACTCCCAATCGCTTAAAAAAACTTCTAAAAACAAATACATACACAAAAGAGAAAACAGTTAAAACCTATGCTACAGGAAAGCTGGAAAAAATGCTCTTTCTCGAACCGCAAAAAGATCGTAGAACTTCGGATAGGAAAATAAGAGGCGTGTAGATTTTAATCGAAAAAAATGGATTGCATTGCAACATTGCATAATCTTGAAATTGCATCGTTGGAACGCAACGAAAATAAATTCTCTTCAATTGATAAAATTCCTTATTGGCTGAATCAGGCTATGAACATCACTGGAATACTTCTGCGTATCCTCATCAGAGATTCACGATCACAATTTGCACAAAAAAAACGTTTTCAATAATAATAAAAATAAAGAAATAAAAAAACAAAAAGATCGTTGCGTTCCAACGATGGATCGGAGACTAGTGGCGTTGAATGCCGTGAACGCGACGGGGCAAAGTTGCGCGCAGTAAAATTCCTCGAGAGATCATTCTCCTTGGAAAAAAAAGTAAAACGTTTTGCGATCACGCGTTCATTGCCTGCGGAATTCTCTCTGAACCCAATCGATGTATCGAGACAGTGAGAGAAAGTGTCGAAAGGCTCGATATTCGATCTCGGCACATATCGATCGCGATCTTTTTTTCCACTGGGCTGCAGTCGGGATAAAGGAGATCATTTTTATCGAGCTCTATCTCCAGGCGTCTTGGACAACGACAATGGCATTGAAGTTTGTGCGAAACGTCATTCGCGAGACTAAAGCAGCTGCGTTTTGTTTTTCCTGTCGCGAAAAATCGTCGCAGTGCTCGTACGTACCAGGTCAGAGGCCGACTTCGAACGAGCGCAATCGAATGCATTAGCTCGTAATGATAATCGTTTTGATAAGCTAAATAAAACGGCACGAAAAATCCGACCGATGAAATCGTAGCAATGAACTTCGTCGATAGTCCACAATGTTCACAATTGAGGGGGGGGGGGCTTAAGGCAAAGGAAATTGAGCAAATTTTCCGGACTTGTCCATGAATTATAAAATAAAAAACCGGACTTGGCCATGAATTACGTTTTTACAGGAGAGGTCAAAAATCAAAATAACCAAATAAAGATGGGTTAGTATTTAGAAATTTTCAAGCTTTAGGGTTAGAATAAGGGTTAGAATTTCTAAGCTTTAAGGGTTAGAATAAGCTTTAAGGCCTAGAATAAGCTTTAAGGGTTAGAATAAGCTTTAAGGGTTGGAATAAGCTTTAAGGGATAGAATAAGCTTTAAGGGTTAGAATAAGGGTTAGAATTTTTAAGCTTTGAGGGTTAGAATTTGGAAGCTTTAAGGGTTAAAATAAGCTTTACGGGTTGGAATAAGCTTTAAGGGTTAGAGTAAGCTTTAACGGTTAGAATAAGCTTTAAGGGTTAGAATTTGGAAGCTTTAAGGGTTAGAATAAGCTGTAAGGGTTGGAATAAGCTTTAAGGGTTAGAGTAAGCTTTAACGGTTAGAATAAGCTTTAAGGGTTAGAATTTGGAAGCTTTAAGGGTTAGAATAAGCTTTAAGGGTTGGAATGAGCTTTAAGGGTTAGAGTAAGCTTAGACGGTTAGAATAAGCTTTAAGGAATAGAATAAGCTGTAAGGGTTAGAATTTTGCAGGTTTAATTTTTTTAGCGTCACTTTAGACGCTAAGAAAGGCTATTTTCATGCATTTTTGATAGGTTCATATATAGATATTGATATAAAAGTTGTTATACTTAATAAATACACTTTCGAAATAGATTTTTTTTAAATTATTTATCTGCGTCACTATTTATAGACGAAAATGGAAGTTAAAAAAATGTCTTAATAAAATTGTAGGTCTGCGCTGTTGATGGAATCTCGGAGATGGATCATCCGAAACAAAAAAATCAAACGGTTTTAGATTCAGTATGTCAATGGATATAGCGCATATTATACGATTTTTGATATATGCAAAAATAACAAAATGGCGGACATTTTTTGAAAGTACAAAAAAACGTGTATATTTCACCGTTTTTGGTAAAAAAAATAGGAAATATCAAAATTTAAAAAAATCCTTGATATGCGCTACAGTTATAGTTGTAAAGAATATGTGGTTACAATTTCTTAAGGATCGGTTCAGTAGTTTCGAAGATTTTATCACCAAACCGTCGAAGAACGTTGTTTCGAGAAAAGCGCTTTTAAAGTTTGTTTCGGTTACATAAATACATAAACAAAAAAAATATTTAATTTATTTCGAAAGTGTATTTATTAAGTGTAACAACTTTTATATCAATATCTATAATATAAAACTATCAAAAAAATTCATGAGAATAGCCTTTATTATCGTCTCAAGTGAGAATACCCCTTAAGGCCGTAGGCCACTCTAGGGTATGCCAAAAATCGATTTTGTTTGTTAAAAAGGTACCTTAGTACAAATAAAATTATATTTCAAAATATTATGGGTGTGAAAAATCTCCAAGTACTCGACTTCCGAATTTTCAAATCTGTACGGCCAACTGTATGGTGGAGGCATCGCAGTTTAACGCGGTCCTCTAGTTTCTCGGCTGCTTGTTTACGGCTTTTTCAATAATTTTTTACGGGCAAAGCATCGAAATAATCAATCTCATTGTTTTTGCATAATCTTTATTAACATTTAAATAAGCTTTACAAATTTTTTGAAGTCAAAATATATAATAGAATAAAAGTTATAGTGGCCGACAGGAAGACATCAAGTAAAAGAGGTGCTTGACGGTGACCAAGATTGCGGCTGTTCTGCTTATCTGAAATCAAAAAACCAAACGGCATTTTAATCTTCATATTTAAGACTAGCGATTGAACTAGAGTGAATTCTAAATTACAAAAATTCACTTTTTTATACACTTTTGAAAATTACATTTTATTTTTTACTCATTTTTTCTTAAGTTTTTCGTTCGTACAAAAAAAACTATCGAAGCAATCATGATAATCCTAGTTCAATCGCTGGCTTATAACATATTAAAGATGCTGTATAAATTTGAACAAGATCGGTGCAGTAGTTTCTGAAATATCGTGGTCACCGTTTCGAAAAATGGTGTTTCGAGAAAAACGCGTTTGAAAGTATACCTGCTCCGTATACCTGCTCCGTTCCAGGGCCGTAACTTGTGAACCACTTCGAATATCGAAAAATCCTTTGGCACACATTTTCTACACATGTTGTAGATGTGATTTATGAAAAAAAAAAAATCGATTTTTTCGACCCGAGAAACTAGAGGACCGCCTTAAAGGTATTGAAACATTATTCATGTCGTAACTTTCTACTAACTTTAAACGCGTTTATCTCAAAACTACTTTTTTCAAGTCGGCCGGACTTATAGCTCAAACAAATTTCAACCGATTCACTTGAAATTTTAACGGTATATTTAGAACTGCATTTTCTAAGACGATACGTAGGATTTTTTAAATTATATTGCATAGTTCCTTTTTTATAAAAAAAATTCTGACGATTTTCTCATGGCTTTTTACACTTTTTGTTTTAGAATTGCGCCGTTTTGATAAAAAAAAAAAACAATATATTAAAAAAATTGTACGTATTTATATGGCTATTCTTATATGTAATCGAGAAAACTTTAGTGTCTTATCATAACTCAAGAATTAAAGGAGCTCTTGGTCCGGCCGTTGACCCTCCAGAAATAAAGGCGTCATCCGAAAAATGCTGCACAGTCGCCATTTTGACATGTATCGAAGTGAAAAAATAATTTTGTAATGTCAATTACGTGTGTAATAAAACTCCTATTTTGTAATTTCGATTTATTTTATGGTTTCACTGAAAAAAGATCACAAAATATGTCCTTTTTGGCCTCTAGAGTGGCCTAAGGCCTTAAGGGGCTATACCAGTGTGAACGCTGAAAATTTGGGTGATTTTCGGGAATTTTTGGGAAGAAAAATACTCAATTAAATGTTTCGGAAAATTAAGAATATATTTGCCTATATTTGACCTATATTACATAATTTTTTCATAGAAAAATATTGAGATCCAAGCGACTTATGCGCTGCCTTCGAAGGCGCCAAAAAAAGTTCCTCCACTGCTGACATGATTCCGGCCGATTGAATACCTGAAACCGAAAAAAAAAATGTCGTTAAACTGGAAGGTATTTCCTGTACAATGACGTAGGATTTTCCAAAATATCAAAATCTAACAAAATGGCGTAGTTATGAAAAAAGTCTGTTTTCTTGCCTATAAAATGGTCGTTTTTTTAAATGCCAAATCGTCAATTTACATCCAATCAAAAATGTCCTACGTCATTGTAGAGTAAATATATTCAAGAGTACTCAGTTCAAATTTCAAGTCAATCGGATAATTGCTCTTTGAGTTACAAGGTTAGCAAATTTGAAAAATCTCATTTCGAGAAAAACGCGTTTAAAGATTTAAATATCGATTTTTGCAAGATAAAATGATATTGATATAAATTATATACATGATAACGATATTCTTGAAAGTATAAACTGTCGAAAAAGGCAACAAAAAAATCGGTTTTTGAAAGTGTCACACTGGTATAGCCCCTTAATATATGAAGGCTCTATCAAAATGAAAACCTGGACCTGGCTTTGGTTTAATAAAAACACTGACTACCGTTCGTTTATTTTTATTTTGGACAAGTCCGTTTTTTATTGAAAATCTTATGAACATATCCGATTATGAAATAAAACAGATTCTTTGAATTGAATATAAATTTGTTTTCATTGCCAATTTAATAATCCTACACAACTCCGCATTTGAATGAAAATCTTACGGACATATCCGTTTATGAAATAAAACAGATTCTTCGAATTGAATATAAATTTGTTTTTTATTATCAATTTAATAATCCAACACAAATTCTTCCATGTACATTTTTGTTTCTGTTAGTAAAATCAAGTTTGCAAAATTACGAGTCGAACGTTACTGCGGTCATTGACCGGATTGCTTTATCATCGTTATCGATCATTTCGAAAATACACCTTTTTCTCGATTATTTCGTAATCCTGTTACGATAGCCTGTTGTTTATAGCCTGAATCAGTTCAAAAGGAATTTTCTTAATCGAACAGAATTTATTTTCGTTGCGTTCCAACGATGGAAACTTCAAGATCATCCTTTTACTTCCATGGCTCCTTAAGTTCCGTTTCGGACTTCAGAGATTTATAGAGAGAGAGAGAAAGAGAGGGAGAGAGAGAGAAAAAACCCTCCGGAGTGTCCTAATCCGCTACCGTCTCGCATTTCAGGAGGGCACAGGGAAACTGAGAAAAACCTGCGCCGATTAAGATCGCCGGGCATTACCGTCCGTTTTCTCCATTTTCCTTCATTCACATTATTCACCCAGTTATAAGAATTGTCATAAGCGGTTTCGTTGATCACTTCATCATCTGCGCTCCGAACTTTTGCCCCTCGTTGTATTGATTTCTATCGGTCGGGAATGCGCAACATTTTTGCCGAATGTAATTTTTTTTTTCTTTCGAATTGACTCACATGGTAATTGTGCCCCTGGAACGGCGTCAACTCGATGTCATGACGGAAGTGAATCACCGGTGATTAGTTTGTTTTTTGTTTTATGCACTTCGTAAACCGATCTGCACCGAACAGGAATTACTCACTCGCACGATGCGTGCGCACAATTTTCTTCCGCGCCGTGTGATGTGAACTACGATTTTTTTTCGGCCAAGGATCAGTTCTTCTTGACGTTAAGCTGCTTGGCTCTAGAACGATTCAATATAAGAAAACGTATTTTTGAAATTTCAAGTTTATGCAGAACCCTTAATGGAGTGATTTTTTTATTTAAATTTTTACAACTGATTTTTGCTACGTTTCAGTCTTTCGTTCTTTTTCATTTTTAAAATTCTATTTCTCTAAATCGTGTCCATTTTTTATTGAATTTCTCTGACCTTTAATTTCGAAACCGGTTTTTCGTTTTTATTAATTTTCATTCTATACATTTTTTCACTTTTAATTCAATTTCTCTGACCTTTAATTCTTAAACCAGTTTTTTTGCTTTCTATTTTTCTTAGCTTTCATTTTTATACCGATAATCTTTCTGAGCCGATCATTTTTTTCGCTGCCAATTTTTGTCAACTTTCGTTTTTTTTTTATCGCTAAGTTTCTTAAACTGGTTATTTTTGTGTTTTCAATTTTTCTTAACTTTCGTTTTTTATCGATAATGTTGCTTGCATTTAATTATTTGAGCCTTACGTTTCTTTGTCTTTATTATTTTTATCGTTTATATTCTCGGCCTTGAATTTTGTTTTTCATTATTGGAGCAATCATTGTTTTGACGAAGCTTGAGCGTACGCTTTCTCGTTTTTGTTCCCAATGTCCATAGCGAACAGTAACGCGCCAATACGAACGTTCTTTTCGTCTCTCGTTTCCCGAGATCCCGTTACTCTCGGTCGCCTGCGAAACGTGCCACGTGACGGTCCTGCTCGTCTCCTAGCCAATTGAAATCCTCGAATGGCATGGGAGACAGTGCCGGAGCTCTGGGATGACTCAGATGCGCGTCTCCTCACGCTCGCCAGATTGACCTGAAGGCCTTGAAAAGACGAGAACGATCCAAGCGCGTAATTACCTCACCGTAGTGCGGAACTTGAAGCAACATTAAGAGTGTCTCGACGGAAAGTATAGCAGCAAAGAGAAATGAATCAGAAAAAATGCACTGCCCAATAGAGGCCGATAAATATGGAAATTTTGAGTCTCATGAGCCATTTTTGTAAAAGTTTGAGCCTGACGATCCAATTGTTTGAAATTTCGAGTCTGACGATCCAATTGTTTGAAATTTTGAGTCTGAGGATCCAATTGTTTGATATTTTGAGTCTGATGATCCCATTGTTTGAAATTTTGAGTCTGACGATCCGTTTTTTTTTTGTTTGTAAAATTTGAGTATGACAATTTATTTTTGCATAATTTTGAGCCTGACTATTCATCGTTGTAAAATTTTGTGTTTGACGATCCATTTGTGTAAAATTCTGAATCTGATGCTCCATTTTCGTCAAAATGTAGGTCTAACGATTAATTTTTATAAACATTCGAGTCTCACGATCTATTTTTGTAAAATGTTGCGTCTGACGACACAATTTTGTGAAATTTTGAATATGGGGATACATTTTTTTTTTTAATTTGAGTATGAAAATTCATTTCTGCACATTGTTGAGTCTGACGATTCATTTTTGTAAAATGTTGGCTCTGATGATCCATTTTTATAAAATGTTGTATCTAATGATACAATTTTGTGAAATGTTGAGACTTACCATCTATTTTTGTAAAATGTTGAGTATGACAATCCATTTGTGTACAATTTTGAATCTGATGATCCATTTTTATAAAATTTTGAATCCAATGATACAATTTTGTGAAATTTTGAGATTTACCATCCATTTTTTTTAAATGTTGAGTCTGACCATCGATCTTTGTAAAATGTTGGATCTGGCGATTTATTTTTATAAAAATATCGCTTCTGACGATCCATTCTTGTAAAATATTCTTTTGACTCCAACGTGTTTATTAACGATATTTACATTTTTATTCTAATCGATTTGGACAAATACGAAGAATTATTTTGTGCTATGAGTCTGTTGAACAAAAAAACGGAAAAAAATGTTTCGCGAAGCACGAAAAAAAAAACGAAAGCTGAAGCGAAGAATTTCGTAAAATGTAGAAATGAGTGGGAGAGAAGTAAAACACGGTGGCAAACAAATTCAATAATTTGTTATCAACAAATTGAAAAACGTATCGAAAAATCACCTGGTCACACGATAGAACGTTTTACACACAATTAATACATATTCTTGTCAAATTTGAGTTTTCTTTTTATTGCACAATACCCATAAGCAATGATGTTATTATTATTTGAACAACGTACCGCCGTTGCTGTATGACCAATCGAAATGAAAAATAAATAAAACAATTGTAGTAAAATAATAAAATTTTCCTATGACCGGATACTTTCATGAAATTTTGAAAATTACGAAAATGGCAAGGCGTAGAAAAAAGTTCGTTTTTCGACCCAAATAACACCTACCATCATTTGTTATTACAAACGGATGAACATATTTAAAAAATCATCCCGTCATAGGATAGAAAATGTTTATTAACTATGTCCGAATTTCAAGTGAATCGGACGAACAGATTTTGAGATAAGACTTATACTGTGCCATAAAACATAATTTTTCGAAAAACGCTTAAAAAAAAGTGTGAATTCCAGCATGGCGATTCGCTGTAGCGCACTGGGCGATCTGACCCTTCACAAAAAAAGTCATAAATCGCAAAACTTTTGGATTTTTTGCAAAATCTTTGTTGCAAATTAATCTTAAGGCGTTACCCCCACTTGTAGCGCAAAAAAGGCCTTTTTCATGAATTTTTTTAAAGAAAACTACAAAACTTTTTTAATCGATCAATATACCATCTTAAAAAACACATCTTGAAGAACATTCAGTAATTTTTTTATTGAAAAATATTACATTGTTTAGTGGCAAATGGCCGTCAATGAAATAATGTTTTTATATACACGGTTTGCGGTGACCAACATTGCGGCGAAGTGGATCATCTGAAAAAAAAATGCGGATGGATTTAGTCAAATATAAGTATAAACTAGTCTTTAATCGAAGGATTTTAAAAAATATTCATTTTTCACAAAATGGCGGACAGTCAAAGTTAATGGTTCGATTTAAACGAAAAAAACGGCCGTTTTTTGGCTATAAAACGGCCATTTTTTTTCGAAAAAAAATCGAACGATTAAAGACTACATTTTTATGTATTAAATAAGCCTGCAAAATTTCAAGAAGATCGGTTCATTAGTGTTCGAGTAATCTTGGTCACCGACTTCAGAAATGCCATTTTGAGAAAAACGCGTTTAAAGTTTCAATTTCAATTTACACGAAGAAAATATATTTTTTTTGTAAACTTACATAGAGTCATCTATTCCGGGCCCATACAGAAGTATGGGCCCGGATACTTATACTTCAAAAAAATGCAATAAAAAAAATCGATTTTTTCAAAATCGCAAGTGGGGGTAACCCCTTAAGTCCCTCGGCTATAAAACTATGCAATAAAATACACTATTTTTTAAATTTCAAGCTTACGCAGACCCCTCAATCACGTCACGATTTTTTGCGCTATCGAAATAGGCTTTCTTTTTGTCTATCCACCGTTCTCCTTTAGCAATCACAGTCCACGACTGTCTGTCGGCCCGACGAGCGGTCTCGCAGTCCCGTCCCATGACCGCCTGCCAGTCTCACCGTTAATCCGTTTACGCGCCCATTCAGTATAGAAATGCCAGCGAGGCGACGAGGTCCGAAGTTCAATGTGCGACGGACATTTTGTCATTATCCTAATTGCTGCAATCCTGATCTGCCGTCGTCGACGTCTCGTATGCGCTTAAGGACATCGGGGCGACGTACAGTCCTGTCCAAAGATCGGGCGATTTCCAAATGGTAATCTGCATACTGTCGAAATATTCAATTATTTTCTGTCCATTCCCAAAAATTGAAAAAAAAATAATTAAAGAATTTTTTTATTGAAAAAATAATTGAAAAAAAAACAAAAAATTGAAAAAATAAAAATAAAAGTGGGAAAAAAGTAACGTAATCAAAATTTTGTTTCAATCGCACGACCGTGCAGCCACGTCTGTTCTCCAATCTTTTCCATTTGGAGACCCCTCCGATCCTTGAACAAACGTTATCCCAACCAATCCGGAGTATCGTGATATCACGATCGAGTCCGATAAGAATGAAAATTATGACGAGAAAACGCTCGAGTATCGATGCAGGCAGCTCGAAGTTTGAGAGATAAGGAAAGGCGATGAAAATGACTCTCATTCTCGTTCGTCATTCCGATATGTGGATCGTCACAAAAAACATTTAATTTTCGTCGCGACGAGAAAATTCCAACCCTCTTTTGGCGTCTTTAGATCCAGAATTTTTGTTCCTCCCTTTTTTAAATAAAATGTCGAATTCGGATGAGCCAATTTCTGTCTTTGGTCGGAAGATATCGGGGCATTGCTATCGGCATTCTTGGCACCACTCATTTTACGAAGCTGAGCCATCAGTTGAGGGAAAAAGTCTTTTCGTGGCTGTTATTTACACGTCGACGAGGTTTGGAAGGCTATCGGGCTGGATAAGTCTCAAGGGGGTCGTAAACCCGAGGGCTGCTTATCGCGGAGCCAAGGGCTAAGGAAGGGCCGAAGGCCCGGGGTCCTGGCGTCCAAAAATCGACAGCCGAAGAACCATCCATTCTCTCATTCACAATAATATGACGATGAGAAGTTTTTACACCATCATAAACGTATAGTATGAAAAATTCCAAAATTAGTACGATCGAGGAAAATATTAGAAATTTTCAGAATTATAACAACAATAATAATAACGATAATGACAATAATGACAAAAACTGAATTGGCAATGATGGTTGTAATAATGGCCACGCCGATGACAGCAAGAATTATAAGGATAACAGCTAATAATATAATAAACATATAATAATAGTAACAACAATGAAATTAACAATTGGTAAGAATTCTCGTTACGTTAAATCGAACCTTTTTTATTGTTGGAAAATAATGAAAGCATTTAGATTCGCAGCGATGAATTATAATTTATTTCTTATTATTTATCGCTGCAATTTTTGTCTGTACGAATTGCATCTGAAAGTTGAAGATTTTTAAAAATCCTTATCGTGGTGTGGAAGTTTGGATGGTTTGAACGCAACGAAAGTTCTTTCTTACATTTTATTTACATTATTTTTATTGTCATCGCTGATTTTTTTGTAGATTTATATTGTGGATTGCTTGAGAAGTATCTTGACAAACGGTCGAAGAATTTCTGGAGGCATAAACGGCCGAAAGAATTTAACGGAATTCCGGAATATCAATTTTCATTGCATTCCAACGATGGAAACTTCAACTTCATTCATTATCATTGTTCCTACCACTTCTATTATCATTACTATCATTAAGAGGTTAGGCTACTGTGACCATCCGAAAATCAGGGTTGCTGAAAATAATTAATTTCGAAGAAATACGTAAGACGATTGTAAAATCATTTGGACATGTATTCGTATGTACATTAACAAAGTTGTGTACCAAATTTTATGAAAAAATATTAATAATTCAAGTAGTCATAAACAATCTCGTGAGGGACCTTTGAACGTGAGGGGCTCAACGGTCTATTTTATTTTATCCACACGGTTGATCAGAAAACAAAAAACCTGTTTTTTTTTTCTTAAAATAGATAAAATTAGATAAGACTTGACCGATCTTTTTTTTTATCACGATTCATTAATGAAATAAAAATTGAATTTTTTTTCAATTTTTTGTCAGGAAAGAGCGACATTTTTAAAAAATAACTAAAGAAAGAAAAATGTTGAGAAAAAAATCTTCGCTCAAGACTAAACAACTCTGACACTGAATAAGTGTACCAAATTTCAAGTCAATCCGTTTATTAGATCTCGAGAAATCGTGTACACCGTTGGGAAAAACATAGTTTCGAGAAAAACGCGTGTGAGGAAGTACCTGTTTGAATTTTTTGTATTGGCTTAAGGAGGTTGGAGCGATTCAGTTGAGTCAAATGACGGTATATTCATTTTTTTCAACGAACCTCAAAAAAATGCGTACGAGGTACAGGTTTATTCTGTGTATGCTTATTTTTTTAAATATATAATTATACGACAAAATTATGCATTTAAATATTTCTATTACGTAAAGTAGAAAAACTTTTGTTTTACTACCAACTTGAAAACGTATAACATTATCGATGATTATTATAAAAAAAAAAATACGACAACGAATGTTTTATACAATTCACAATGAAATTTTGAGTAATTTATAATAATGCCTATTCATATTTACGTCACGAGATTATTGCCTCATGGTTTACGATAAGCAAGATGAGGATTTTTTCTTCTTAATTTTTACAAAGGTTCAGCTTGCGTTAATTCATTGTTAGAAGTGGTTTATCTTGGTGCTAAATAACAAAAATATTACATAACCTTCAGTGTGGAAGTTTTTCCCATCTAACCGCACGTTAAATTACATATATTAAACTATTTTTTATCTCTGGTGTTTGGTGGTGAAAAAGTTCAAAAAATTCGTAAAGACTCAGCGTAGTCTAAACAATGACTTTTCTTTTTATTAAATTAAACCTTGGATTGTGGCTAACGCTCCAACCTCCTTAAAGGACGGAAAAAACACCTGTCCAGTAACATTCATTAACGTTTCTTGCTGAAGTTCCGAAATGATAAATTCGGCCTCTCATTGCCACTGTTTGTGCATTCGCTATTTGTAACAGTTTCTGTTTTTTTTGTTGTTGTTGGTGTTATTATGATAGTATTATATAAGTGATAAAGTGTATATAAAAAAGGGAAGTAAGATTAATTATGTAACGCGAAGAATAAACAATTTTCAATCGCGTTTTTTTCGAAATCTTGTTTTTGAAACTGGCACGCAGTGGAGCTCAAACAATTTGTATAGGATTGCCTTGAAATTTTAACTGCGATATCTCATATAGATAGTCCACCGAAGTACACACGGTTTTTACGGTTAATTAACCATTACGGTTTTTACAAACAAGTTACGATCGATTTTTTTCGGTGAAAATTCAAATTTTTTTTTCAAACTAATGCCAAATTCGTAAAAATCAATACGTTTTAACGGGTTACCCCGACTTGTAGCGCAAAAAGGCCTTTTTCATGAATTTTTTAAAAGAAAACTACAAAACTTTTTTAATCGATCAATATACCATCTTAAAGAACACATCTTGAAGAACTTTCAGTAATTTTTTTATTGAAAAATATTACATTGTTTAGTGGCAAATGGCCGTCAATGAAATAATGTTTTTATATACACGGTTTGCGGTGACCAACATTGCGGCGAAGTGGATCATCTGAAAAAAAAAAAATGCGGATGGATTTAGTCAAATATAAGTATAAACTAGTATTTAATCGAAGGATTTTAAAAAATATTCATTTTTCACAAAATGGCGGACAGTCAAAGTTAATGGTTCGATTTTAACGAAAAAAAAACGGCCGTTTTTTGTCTATAAAATGGCCATTTTTTTCGAAAAAAAAATCGAACGATTAAAGACTACATTTTTATGTATTAAATAAGCCTGCAAAATTTCAAGAAGATCGGTTCATTAGTGTTCGAGTAATCTTGGTCACCGACTTCAGAAATGCCATTTTGAGAAAAACGCGTTTAAAGTTTCAATTTCAGTTTACACGAAGAAAATATTTTTTTTTGTAAACTTACATAGAGTCATCTATTCCGGGCCCATACAGAAGTATGGGCCCGGATACTTATACTTCAAAAAAATGCAATCAAAAAAATCGATTTTTTCAAAATCGCAAGTGGGGGTAACCCCTTAATATCACTGTGCACTTCTGTGACTAAACTCATGTTGATGAGGAAAAAAAATTATTTTCTTCCAGATGCCGATGTTCGTCACTTCTATTGCATATGCCGATTGGTGAAAAAAGTGGTCTTGATCCGAAATTGCGTACCATTTTGTTTAATTTTTTTTTAATTCGTTAACGTCAAAATGTAGTGAACAACCTTGCCTTTTTTTACGCTTCACACGGATATTACCCCTTAAAGCTTTACCAGCAGTTCTATCGTTGTAATCATAAGTTTACCTTCAACCTACGATTCTTGCACCATATGTTGGACCTTCCTCTTCAAATTGAGTTGCCTGAAGCGCCTACCGAGTGTTCGTTTTCACAGTAGCCTAACCCCTTAATAACCGTGTTGTATTCTCGATTTTTCGTAATTATTCGTATTTTCATAATTTTTGTTGCCTGTTTGTTGATACTAAGTAAAATCGTCTATAGGTACGCGTCGAAAAGTATAATTATATCATTATTATTATTATTATTATTCTACGAGATATGAAGTGATCGGATTACCGACCGAGGAAACTCAAAAATCCCGTTGGAACTCAGGAAATAATGAATGAACATACAAATAGAAGGAAAAATGTCACAATCGGTACCATTTTTTATTATAACCAACATACGTGCCCAATTCGACGTGGCGGCAAGTGAAATAAATCCTCCAGAAACAAGGTTGAGATTTAAAAAAATTATCGAACCACGTGCTCAAATAATCGGTCACCGAATGCGCGGCCATTTTAAAATTCCACCTTTTCGTCTATCGGAACACGGGGAAAAATCATCGCGGCGAAACGAGCTCGCACGATGACGAAAAAAATGCCCAGAAATATGACATAATAGTCTAATTGTGCATTGTCGTTCGTGCACTTCGTAATACGGACTCATTTGTATTTTTCATTTGAAAACGCGATGCGTGCCTGACAAAACAGCGACTGTCAGCTTTTTTTCTCTCGCCATCACGGGTGAATTATTTTTGTCACTCTTTGCATTCCACTTGTGTAAAAAAACCGAGATTAATGCGGAAGAGAGCACTAAAAAAACACTTTTTACCGAACTGTAAGAAAAAATTCATTGCTCAACGGGTCTGCGTAAGTTTGGGGCCTAGAAAACATGTCGATTTTTAATATTTTTTTCTCGCGAGAGCACCGGCATAAGGAGGTTGGGATTTTACATACAATTGGTATCTAGTCTTGCCAAGGAAGAGTATTTTTTTATTTGAAAAATATTGATAAGCAATGTAGTTATAATTATTTAAACAAAGTGCCACCGTTGCTTCATGGCCAATCGGTTTAGGTGGTTCAGACAACCAAGATCACCCGAAATTAAAAATAAATTTTAGTATAACATTAAAACTCTCGTATGACCGGATAGTTTTTGAAAATTTTGAAAATTACGCAAATTGCAAGCTGTGGAAAAAAAGTTCGATATTGGAGCAAAAGAACGACCACAATTATTGTTATTGTGGTTATAATAGTAACAAAAGTAACTATGATGATAATAACATCAATAATAAGACTTCTAATCGCCTTGAATCGTTCGACAAACTCTATCTTCGAGAAATATAGAAATTGTTAAATAAAAAATAAAATAAAATCATTATATTATGACTTAAAAATGAAATAAGATAAATTGAAATAAAATCATAAAACTAAATTAAATCAACGAGAAAATCGTTAAAAAGTCGCAATATTTCCTCGTACGTTTGTAACGAAGATAATTATTTTTTCGTCTACGGTGGCACGAATTTATCGGCCTCGTTTACTCAAAAAATAATTGACGGGTCTCGTTGACGCGCACGTTCGTTCGGTTGTTCTCTTTGCTTATCTTTTTGTTTCGAATCGTTTCGACATACAGCAGCGACGAATCGTTACGATCTCGTATTACGTATAAATGTACGCACGATATCGCGTTGATTCACGTGCAGCTTGAGAATTCCAGGCGCCGGAATTTCGCCACTCATTGCAAGTCACGAGAATAAGGAGAAGAACAGTAAGGCATAGGAAGGAAGAAAAGAACTAGCACTGAGACAGGAAGTACAGCGAGAGATCGTAATTACTGGAGAGTGCACGATATACTACTACTGAGGCCCGACGGTAGCGATGACTAGATTTTTCCTGGTAGCACGGGAGAACGATATAGAGATCGCCGAAACTATATATATATGTTTATACATGGGGCATTCCATACCAATTCGACCTGAGTCTGACCCTCGACCCCTCAAATCTGGTTCCCGATTTTTCCTATCATTACTCTCACTCTATCAAGCAATTACAATTTTTTTCAGATTTTTCAAAATAAATTTGAGCGCGTCATGAATTTTTGAATTTTTTTTTTTGAACACCTCGATGGCCGTAATCGAAAAATCTGAAAAAATTCCCAAAAATACAGTGTCAGATATAAAAAATGTTGGTGTAAAATTCATAATGTCTGGACTTTTGGTTCAACCCCTAATTAGGGCTTTTGTCAAGCATTATAAAAAAAATCGAAAATTACAAAATACACTTTAGAAAAATCGGAGAATTTTTTTTTAAATCTAGTATTATGCATACAAAATTTCAAGAAACAGTCTACAGTAAATTAACCTCTGCTTCTTATTTTTTTCATTTTTTTTGCTCATAAAGCTAAAAAACGGGTTGAAGCAAAAGCCCAGACATTATGAATTTTACACCAACATTTTTTATATCTGACACTGTATTCTTGGGAATTTTTTCAGATTTTTCGAATACGGCCATCGAGGTGTTCAAAAAAAAATTCAAAAATTCATGACGCGCTCAAATTTATTTTGATAAATCTGAAAAAAATTGTAATTGCTTGATAGAGTGAGAGTAATGATAGGAAAAATCGGGAACCAGATTTGAGGGGTCGAGGGTCAGACTCAGGTCGAATTGGTATGGAATGCCCCATATATTCAGGGGGGCTCTGAATGGATAATCCTGCAAGTATCGATAGGTCAGTCATGTCTCACTATACAGTAGAACCTTGATTATCCGAACTAATTGGGACCGGACAACGTTCGGATAATAAAAAATTCGGATAATCGAAAAGTTATCTCGGATTTCCGGGAAAATCAACTCGTATAATATCAATTGTATCGAAAATTCTCTTTATTAATCCAACGATCTTAAATTCTTTATTTGGTAGCAATTAACAATGAATAAAGTTTCAATTTTTATACCACCACTACTTATGCAGTTAAATCACAATTCTGGCCTAAAATAATGATCAATTTTTGGCTGCCTCGTGGTAGTTGCGCGTTTTGTGGCCGCTCTTGAATCCGTTTTAAGGGGCTATACCAGTGTGACACTTTCAAAAAATCGATTTTTTGTTGTTGCCTTTTTCGACAGTTTATACTTTCAGGAATGTCATTATCATTTATATCAATAACATTTTATTTTGCAAAAATCGATATTTGAATCTTTAAACGCGTTTTTCTCGAAATGACATTTTTCAAATTTGATGACATTGTAACTCAAAGAGCAATTATCCGATTGACTTGTAATTTGAACTGAGTACTCTTGAATATATTTACTCTACAATGACGCAGGATATTTTTGATTGGATAAAAATTGACCATTTGGCATTGAAAAAAACGACCATTTTATAGGCAAGAAAACAGACTTTTTTCATAACTACGCTATTTTGTTAGATTTTAATATTTTTCGAAAATCCTCCGTCTCCGAAGGCATATGAAAAAATTATGGAATATAGGTCAAATATAGCCAAATATATTCTTAGTTTTCCGAAACATTTAATTGAGTACTTTTCTTTCAAAAAATTCCCGAAAATCACCCAAATTTTCGGCGTTCACACTGGTATAGCCCCTTAAGAATAGCAGCTGTGCGGGACTATTTTCTGGTTGGGTTACAAACCATTCCAGGGCGGTTTCTCGTATATACATACAATGTATATATACGATCTGATGTGTGAAGTTCCATATGGGCAATAATGTATTTTGAAAATATCTCGAAGTGGTAGGAAACAACTTTATCAGCCTTTATCAGGATTTTTTAAACTAAGAAATAATTATTCTACAATTATCAAACTTTAGGTATACTTTAATAGTATATTTAAGTATACAAAACTTTTATTTATTTATTAATTGAGCATCAAAATGACGGAGCTGTGGCAGAGTGTTACAGCAAGGTCGCCGCGGGAGTTGCGAATCGGCGTGCAGTCTAGCTTCCCGTAGACTTTGATTTGCAAAAAAGTTTAAACCTTTTTTCAGTTAAAACATGTATAGCTTCTATGTGACGATAATTAAAATGGACAAAAAACAAATTTAAGAAAATGGCAGTTATTCACCGAAAAATTAACATTTCACGCATCATTTCTGTAAAATGTGGATTAAAAAAGTAGTTTTTTCCATTTTTTCAAAAACAATCCTCGGCAAGTAGAAGGTACGAATATTATCAATATTTCTACCAAGTTTCAACTCAATCGGCTTAATAGTTTTTGAGTAATCCTGCACGCCAATTTCGATCATGCAGTTTTGAGAAAAACGCGTTTGAAGTTCACGCCCACTCCGAATCCGAGCGGTGAGGCACAGCGTTAATGGGCTGTAACGTTTGAAGATTTTCGGATTTCGCTTTGAGCCTTTAGGATAATATTCTACATATATAGTTCTATCGTTAAAAAAAAGGAAACGAATTTTTGAGCGTTGTAAATATATCCCGCCTTAACTGAGAAAAGGACGCCCTCATTGAGTTCAGATAATCGAACGTTCGGATGATTCCGGGACCACACTGTGCGGTTCTACAGGAGCGTTTTTGCCGCATCTAGTGTATGCATAGTTCAAGACTTATATTACACTACAGATGCCACATAAACGCTCCGGTAGAACCGCACAGTGTGGCCCCGGCCTGAGGCGCCGACGCGTTCGGTCAACCGCAAATTCGGATAATCGAGGTTCTACTGTATGCTGGAATTTCAGTTTGGTTCGGCTTTCAAAACCCGAACCAACTCCAACCAACGAATTCACAACAAATGTTGTGAACTCACAACAAATGTTGTGAATTCACAACAAACGTTGTGAATGAGTTACCAAAAAAAACCCAAACACACCCAGACAAATTTTTCAATCGATTTAAGGCACCTTAAAAAATGTTGTGAATGCAAATGTTGTATTCACAACATTTGTTAAGGTGCCTTGAATCGATTGAAGAATAGCATTCGTGGATGAACTAGAATTTTGTATTTGCCTTGAAATGTCTTGCAATGTGATGTTTGAATTAGAATTACTCATATCCGAAGTACGAGGCGTGATACGCGAGCTATGCGTCGCGCATGAATTACATCGAAAAGATAAAGTATTTTCGGTATCAGCTTAATTATAATCGATTTTAACCGTGGCGCAAGACACGTGAAATAATTTGCCGCACTCTCCAGAGCATACAAGGATATCGCCACGTTTGCTACATGATCTCTGCAAATTCCACACCTAGACCCCATCAATATGTATATGTATATCGACCCCCCCCCCCTCCTTGATAATAGATAGTAATGAAATATTCATTAAAATTCCTCCTCCAAGTCGAATTCCGAATGAAAATCTGTAAACTATAGCCGAAATTCTAACGACTTCCATTTACCTGTATCAATCCTCAATTTATCGTCCCCGATTGTTGTGACTTACACTACCGGCGAAAAGTTCCGGACAAAAGTTTAAAAGAGTGTCGGAACGGTTTTCTATGCCATTTTGCTGGTAGTTGACCTAGGCCAATTTAATAAACGGCATTTTAAAGAGGAGGTATTTACCTTCATTTTGGCTTTTTTCAAAAAATTTTACGATTTGTTGTTTAAATTAGCACTCGGTTTCGAAAATTACCATTTTTCGTCGTCTTTTTGTTCCTTTTTTAGTGGACCCCGTTTGAGAGTAAAACATTTTCTTACGCATTTCTTCGACCAAAATCATAAAGGGGGAAGCCTAAGCTTCGATTTTGTTTTTTAAAAAAATGTCCACGATTTTTTTTCCAACAATATTTCGTTTTTTTGTGAAAAAATAGATAATTTGATAATTGCTTCGGAGTACGAAAACGATGAGATTTACAATAAAACCTCTAGATAGCAAAAAAGTTGCATTACTTGTTGTGAGTTCACGATAATTTTTTCTGATTTTTTTTGAAAATTTTTTTTCTTCATCTATTTCCGGTCAAGCTCGATTGATCTGAATACCACAACAATGATATAATTACATTTTTTACTTACTTATTAAACTTGGGTCTCGTCGAAAAAACCCCTTCTCGCCGAATTTAATTATATTATTGTTATGGTATTCAGATCAATCGAGCTTTGACCGGAAATAGATGAAAAAAAAAATCGAAAAAAAAATCCGAAAAAATTCTCGTCAACTCACAACAAGCAATGCAACTTTTTTGCTATCTGGAGGTTTTGTCGTAAATCTCATCGTTTTCGTACTCCGGAGCAATTTTCAAATTATCTATTTTTTCACAAAAAACGAAATATTGTTGGAAAAAAAATCGCAGAAAATTAAAAAAAAAAACGAAATTAAAGCTTAGGCTTCCCCCTTTATGATTTTGGTTGAAGAAATGCGTAAAATTTGTTTTACTGCAAACGGGTTCCACTCAAAAAGGAACAAAAAGACGACGAAAAATGGTCGTTTTCAAAACCGGATGCTAATTGTAAAAAAAATCGTCAAATTTTTTTAAAAAAATCCAAAATGAAGATAAATCCGTCCTTTTTAAAATGCCGTTAATTAAATTGGCGTAGGTCAACAACCGGCGAAATGGTATAGTAAACCGTTCCGGCACTCTTTTAAATTGTTGTCCGGTAACTTTTCGCCGGTAGTGTATATCAATTATTTTTTCACGTCCATGAGTTGCTGCGCCCCGCGGGAAGTTGTATTCCAATTGATTAGACGATAGGATAAGTCACGATGCGGACCGAGAGTCCACGAAAATTCGTGAAAATGACTGATTGTGAGCGTACATCAGGCGAAGTCACGAATGTAGGTGGAACGTATACGAATCCGTTTGACACAGGCCAACGTCTATAGAGAGCTCGGCCGACGAGCATCACACGCAGTGGTCGAACCGGCAAGAAATGTGGAACAAATGCGCGACACGGTTCTTGATAATAGCCGCATGCGTGGGAGAGCTTGAAAAGCTCTCGGATACGTGGAATATTTGAATTCGTCTCATAGGCACGAAAAAAGAAAGAAACGTCATAACCAAATGCGCATTTGACAATTTGTTTTCTGGGAAACTGTCCGAGTGAGTCAACCTACAAACGAACAAATTGTTATCGCGCGAGCTTTTGGGACGTTACGTCTATTTCACTTTTTCTTTCGTACTCCGAAAAATAACAGAAAACCTTCTTTTAGTATAATATTAAAACTTACGTCTGAAAGGAAACTTTTTTTGGAATTTCGATAATTACGACAATGGCTAGCCGTGGGAAAAGTTCGATTTTCAACCAAAAAAATCACTTTCATAATTTGTTGTTAACAAATGGGTAAACGTATGACAAAATCATCCGGCCATACGATAGAAAATGTTATAAATTATGCTCTGTCCGAATTTAAAGTGCATCGGACGAACAGATTTTGGGATACGACTTACACCGTTTCATAAAACATAATTTCGACACAAAAGCAAAAAAATTCCAAAAAGATTCGACCCTTCACAAAAACCGTTATAAGGGGCCGTCCATTAACGCGGTCCTCTAGTTTCTCGGCTGTTTTTTTACGGCTTTTTCAATAATTTTTTACGGGCAAGGCATCGAAATAATCAATCTCATTGTTTTTGCATAATCTTTATTAACATTTAAACAAGCTTTACAAATTTTTTGAAGTCAAAATGTATAATAGAATAAAAGTTATAGTGGCCGACCGGAAGACATCAAGTAAAAGAGGTGCTTGACGGTGACCAAGATTGCGGCTGTTCTGCTTATCTGAAATAAAAAAAACCAAACGGCATTTTAATCTTCATATTTAAGACTAACGATTGAACTAGAGTGAATTCTAAATTACAAAAGTTGACTTTTTTATACACTTTTGAAAATTACATTCTATTTTTTACTCATTTGTTCTTAAGTTTTTCGCTCGTACAAAAAAAAAACTATCGAAGCAATCATGATAATCCTAGTTCAATCGCTGGCTTATAACATATTAAAGATGCTGTATAAATTTGAACAAGATCGGTGCAGTAGTTTCTGAAATATCGTGGTCACCGTTTCGAAAAATGGTGTTTCGAGAAAAACGCGTTTGAAAGTATACCTGCTCCGTATACCTGCTCCGTTCCAGGGCTGTAACTTGTGAACCACTTCGAATACCGAAAAATCCTTTGGCACACATTTTCTACACATGTTGTAGATGTGATTTACGGAAAAAAATCGATTTTTTCGACCCGCGAAACTAGAGGAGCGCTTTAATCACGTGATGCTCAAATAGGGGGGGGGGGGGGTTTGGATAATATCACGATTGATCACGTTGGGGGGGGGGGGGGTGTTGTGACATATCACGTGTATTTTTTTGTGTTACTGCGTGAACCGGAGAGCATCCGCTGTGAGCTGTTAAAGAGGCAAGATATGCCCAGGGGGCTGGCAACTTTTGGAATTTTTGCTACGCAAAATGACCGCATTTTTAGTGTCGTACTCCGACACTCGCAGCGCTAGTTATACTCTTACAACCTGATGCGTGGGGGCTTATTGCGCAGGGGCTATGTATATATACGGTCGCTATGTACGCCGTGCGGGCCTCGCGCTTGCGCAGTAAGAATATTGTAAGATAACTGCTAGCGCCATGGGGAGAGACAGAACTAAAAAAAAAGCGGCCAAAAAGCGCAGCATTTGTATACACAGTAGGGGATAGAAGGTTTCAACCCCCTGGTTGTGACTAAATAATAACCTAAACAACAGTTTTTAGTTCTATTTAATTTCGACTGGCCACCTACGTAAAGTGAAGTGCTTACATCTGATCCGCAAGAGGATTGTCTACTTGTTACTGTAGAAAACACTCAAATGAACCTATGGTCCTAGGACAATGCCATTTAAATATACTGACAATATATATTACTTCGTTTGTCACAATCAAATACTGTATTCTCTATCGCTCGTGTCTGACATTTCTCAACAAAAAAAATGCGCGGGATGTGTACAGGGGGGGGGGGGGGGGCTGAAAACCTCACCATATATCACCACGGGGGTGGGGGGCTCAAAAAGTGGCCTAAAAACCTCACGTGATTAATGAACGACCCCTAACTCACTGCATTTTGGAATTTTCACGAAATGTCAGTGGAAAATTGAAATTAAAAACTTAAGCTACAAAACTAGGCAATGAAAAAATCATATTTCTCAAATTTCCATATTATGCAAGCCCCTCGAATCGAATCAAAATCAGCATGTGAAAAATTATTGAGGTCCAACGTACATAATAATATCAACTACATATTTGTTAATGATGCTTAAAATAATTGCACAAACAAATAACTCCGGAATACACAAGGCTACTGGTTATTGGTTACGATCCTGTAAAAGGGTTGTAGGACATGTTTTTCGCTATCAAATAATTCGGTAATGCTTTATGCAAAAGTAAACCATTTTTCGAAGTGTTATTATTTTTTTTTGTGAGGTGTAGGTAACTTCAAAAATTAGTTTAAATCAAACGGTTTTATGGAATCAAACTTTTTTATTATTTGTATTGATTATTCTTATTGTATTGTTGATAATTCCTCGTTACTGTGTCTTAAAACTACAAATAATAAAAAAGTTGATTCCATACGACAGTTTTTTTCAATTATTTTTTTAAAGTCGCCTACCCTTCATAAAAAATAATAAAAATAGTAATATTTCGACAATGGATCACTTTAGCATAAAGCATTACTAGGTTATTTGATGGTGGAAAGCATGTCCTACAAACCTTTCACGTTATTTTGACCAATAACGCGTGTATATATATATATATATATATATATATATATATATGATACTTTGTATCACATTTTGCATATTGCACGACGACGTTACTTTGTATCACAATTTTCATGTTAGACGATGAACGTTACTTTGTATGGCAAGGTTAACTTTGTAAACCTTACCGATAATTTATGATTAAGCTCAAAAAAATTATTACTGTTATGGATGTTTATTACCTGAAAAATGTGAGAAAAATTTGGGAGAGAATAATTTTTAATAATAATTGATTTGTCTAAAAAAAAATCTCATAATAATAAAACAAAGCACAGCTTTGGAACAACGAATCGAGCCACTCTGAAAAAAATAGGTGTTACTGTACACACTTCAGAGTATTTTCAGGAATTTAAAAATAAATCAAGTGACATACCGACCGAAAAAAAATATTTTTGCACAATTTTGGTGAAAATGGGCGTTTTTTAAATTCGAAAAATTCAAAACGGAATGTTTTCATAAAGTTCATGTAATATTGCAACTTTTTTGTCTTAAACATTTTTCTGTTAAATCAAATGCTCACGAGATATAACGGTATTTTGAAAATTTTGAAATTTTGAAAAACTCGAGAAAATGCGATCCAAAAATTTTGAAAAAATTTACACTTCTTTTTTCATATAATTAAATAATTTGACAAAATTTCAATTTTTTTGAGAGTGGACAATTTTTTGACCGTTCGAAATGATATGGAACGCCTCATATATATGAGGCATTCCACAGGTTTTCAGCAAGGTCAAAACCCTCACTATTTTTCAGGGTCCTGCAATTTTTTTGTTATCAAAAGGCACCTACTAGTAGTGTCTGTGATTTTTTTCAGATTTTTTTTATGAGTCCTGCTCCAGATATCTCAATTTTTGAAAAATGAGAATCAGTTTTTAACTATATGTACCTTAAAAACTATGGTCCAGGCAAAAAAAATTGTGGGACAAAATATTTTTGAATTTGAACGAACTTTTGACTTTAACAATAAACTTTTTTTTTTCGTACAAATATTCTATAATAAATGAAAAAAATCGATTTTCAAAAAGTATGTCATGTTTGATTTTGCTCTAAATTTTTCTAAATTTTCTGTTGTTAGTGTAGACATACAGAAAAAATTGACAAGATGGGCCGCGAACTGGTATAGAAGATACAAGCTGATTTGCATTTTTTTTAAATCTTTTATATTGATATGAATTGGATGATTAATTGGGAGAAACTTTGAATTTCACATAAAAAAACATATCAAAGTGTTTTGTATGTTATAAGATTGATTTTTTCAAATTTTCAAATTTCCCGCCCGAACGACGCGACACCGGCGGCAAGGTCGGAAGTAAACGTTCTCGTATTTCCTTGGCCGGTTTCGATGTTATGATTGTATGTGAAATTTCATAACCTTCATTTTCACTTTTCGGCTTCTGACGGTGCAAGTATGTTATGCTAGTGCAAGTTCATCGAAAATCGCGATAAATATTCCAACCATCAGTGATCGAGGAGAATTTTTTTTTTATTATTTATTATGGCATCGCCTTCAGGCACGAATCAATTCGGTCGTTGTTGTAACCCATTTCGTTTACACGACGGTGCAGCTAGAAAAAAGGATTTACGACGTCCTTCGTTTCCAATGTTGGCGAAAGGATTCAATAATATCGATAATAACACCTACTTATGCCGGCAGTGCAGAAGACACCTTCTCGACTCTCCAAATGTTGATACAATTGGTAAGTACATAGAAAAAGAGTTTTATTATACATTTTTTTAGTCAACTTATATGAAAACATCGTAATTTAGCTCCTAGCTTACGTAATTAAACCTTGTGTTACTAGAACTCTCGCAAACTCTGACGGAGTTGTCGTCGCAAAGTTCGGATACACCATCTGAGTGTCAGCTTGTGCGTGTTAATGCTGCGCTCCAACTTCTTGAGCAGTCGCCAATCCCAAAAAAAAAAATAAAAATACAATCGTGGGTCACGGAAAAACTCGATAAATCATCGAATGCATTGAAGCAAGGTTTACACGCTGAGACTGAAAACCCAAATCCAGACAAAGTTGCGTTGATGGAAATGTTACAGGATATGCGAGAAAAATTTGAAAATACAGACACGAAAAAAAATGAAAAAATCCAAATTCTAACGCTTCTGCCGTCCAGCTGGTCAGTTTCGAAGATCCAGTCCGAGATTCCAACGAGTTCCGCGTATTTGATCAGGTTAGCTAAGACACTGAAATCTACGGAAGGGATCCTATCTACGCCGGAACGAAAACATGGTACGAACTAATTAGTTTTTACAGTGTAATTATTTTAAAAAATAGAAACAGTTTTAACGGTAAATGAAAACTGCAAATTTTAAACTTCCTCGATATTAATTGTGCATTACAATAAAGATATTTTTATTTCATTTTCATATTAGGTGGTTCTTTACCTCTCGAGACGTTAGAAAAAATTCGCAAGTTCTATGTAGACGATGAAGTGAGTGCCACTATGCCAGGAAAAAAAGATTATATCTCGGTGAAAGAAGCAAATGGCTCAAGAGTTCACTATCAGAAACGTCTTCTTTTGGCTAATTTGAAAGAACTATATGAGCTTTTTAAGAAAAATCACCCAGGTGTCATCGTTGGATTTTCGATCTTCGCATCTTTGCGTCCTCGGTATTGTGTATCAGCTGGTGCAAGCGGCACGCATACCAGTTGCGTTTGTGCCATTCATCAAAATGTTAAATTGATGTTATTGGGTAATTACAATTCCTACTGAGATTCTATAAGCGCATTTTGGGGATCCAAGGATTCATAATACTATTAATTTTTTTTGTTGTAGGCTGCAACGCGGCGCAACTCACAAAAAATATGATGCCTACGATCAATAATTACGACGACTGCCTGAACATGATGATGTGTCCGAATCCTGAGACTAACTGCCATCTCCGTACTTGTACGAACTGTCCAGGAATCGAACAGATAAGAGAATTTTTCGTACGACTCTTTGACGAAAACGATATCGAAACGATTACATTCAGGCAGTGGGTGTCTAAACCTAGAACGACTCTTGAAACTCAGATTCAAAATGCGTCAGATTTTGTAGACGAGCTCTGCGAAAAAGCGGCTTGCTTGCAACGACATGCTTTTATCGCCAAACGGCAATCTCAGTATCTCAAAACTTTAAAATCGAGTTTGAACGAAGGGCAGTTCATCGTCATTTGCGATTTCGCCGAAAACTACGCTTTCGTGGTTCAAGAAGCGGTCCCAGGATTCCACTGGAATAATAATCAGGCCACGATATACCCTGTCGTTATATACTTCCGTCAAAACGGAGATTTGATGCACAGAAGTCTTGTCATCATTTCTGACTGTTTGAAACACGATGCGGTTGCGGTATATACGTTCAGCCAGATTATTAACGATTTCATAAAATCGATTTCACAATATCGGTTGCGAATTTTTTATTTCTCGGACGGGGCTCCTCAACAGTACAAGAATTTCAAAAATTTCGCCAACCTCTATTATCACGAGGATGATTTTGGTGTGCCGGCGGAATGGCATTTTTTCGAAACGGCTCATGGCAAAGGTCCATGCGATGGTATCGGAGGTACCATTAAACGCCTTGCGTCAAGAGCCAGCTTGCAGCTGGGTGTGACTCGCCAAATAACAACTCCGGCAGAGTTATTTGATTGGGCAGCTTTACCGAACAATTTCCCGGCAGCGCAGGTGAGGTTTTCGACTGAGACGGATTATTCCGATTCAAAAAACATGCTCGACGGAAGGTTCGAAAAAATCTTCCCCCTCAAGAAATCCCAGAAGCAACATGCTTTCATTCCGGGAACAGACGGCACGATTACTTCGAAATTATATTCGACGGATGACAAACATGTAATAATTCACAAGATTTGCTAATACTGGGCAATAAAAAACATTTACTTGTCATAAATATTGTTTTTTTTTCTTACCTAGTATGTAAAGTTAGAAATACAATAAATTTTGAAATCGTCAATTACACCATCCGAAGCTGCTTGAAGTTTCATTTTATAGTGTTATTTTTCAGTTATGTCCACTACTAATTCAAATCAGACTGATACAAATAAAGATAAGATGAAAAACAACAACAAAAAAATGCTATATCTTCTAAACCAGTTCGCGGCCCATGATGCCAATTTTTTCTGTATGTCCACACTAAGAACAGAAAATTCAGAAAAATTTAGAGCAAAATCAAACGTGACATACTTTTTGAAAATCGGTTTTTTTCATTTATTATAGAATTTTTTACGATAAAAAAAAATGTAATTGTTAAAGTCAAAAGTTCATCCAAAATCAAAAATATTTTGTCCGATAATTGTTTTTGCCTGGGCCATAGTTTTTAAGGTACGTCTAGTTGAAAACTGATTCTCATTTTTCAAAAATTGAGATATCTGCAGCAGGACTCGTAAAAAAAATCTGAAAAAAATCACAGACACTCCTAGCAGGTACCTTTTGATAGTAAAAAAATTGCAGGACTCAGAAAAATAGTGAGGGTTTTGACCTTGCTGAAAACCTGTGGAATGCCTCATATATATATATATATATACACAGGGTGTCCCAAAAACTAACGATAATATTGCAGGTGCTGATAGGCCAGCCCATGATGATCCAGAATAACCGAAAATGACCCCAGTAAATGTGTCATAGTTTTCGAGATATTCACACTATTACGAAACTCACGAAAAATCTCCAGCCTAAAGCAATTCACGTATCACAGCTGCAAATACGGATAATTTTCGGTTTGGTTTTTGTCTGAATATTACTAAAAAATCATGCTATCGATAATAACCAACAATTACGTGTTGCATCTGTTTCAAATCGAGACTAAATTGCGCCATTTTTAAGATATGTTGCCAGTTCGGCGCCGTGCGTTTATTATGCCATATCAATCAAACTGAGTAATAAATTTTCAAACGAGTAAATGTAAATATTTATGGTTATTATTGATAGCACGAAAACAAACTGAACCGATAAATATCCGTATTGGCAGCTGTGAAATGTGATATATTGCCTTAGGTTAGAGATTTCGACCGGTTTCAGAAAAGTGCGAATATCTCGAAAATTATCATACTTTTACTTAGCTCATATTTGGTTATTCTGGATCATCATGAGCTGGCCTGTCAGCACCTGCAATATTATCGTTGGTTTTTGGGACACCCTGTATATGTTTCATATAAATTTGATTTTTTAAAAATACGATTTACTATAAATATGAATTTAAAAAATAATATTTAATATAAATATGATTTTAAGAAATTAATTTTTAAGTAAACATGAATGTGTATATCTATTTTTCATACTTACTTTGTTTAAACAAAACTCAGTGTTCAGATTTGCGAGTATTTAAGAAATATAAAACAACAACAATTAGGGAAAAAAGTCAGTAAATCGTGCGAACAAAAGTTTCGCCGTTTTTGCGCGCATTTTGGTCCGCCAGAGCGTACCCTTTAGCGCCCATTACTTCACAGCGGTTGTTCCAGGTTTACACGAGGATTGGATGCTGGGTATGGAATACACAAAAATAGTAGCTCAGAGCCGAGAGGATCGATTATTACGCCGTATAACGATACGACGGGACGGTAGTTTGCACTTCTCGAGGCCAGGGCCGACCCTCGCGCCGATTGACTATGCGCGTACAAGAGTCTGAAAAACGGGGTTAATAACGGCGATGAAGAGGTACCGCTCTTGACCGCTTGGAAAATGAACGCGATTCGATATTGCAAAAAAATGAATCGCCAAACAAAAAAAAACGAATGAATTACAGTGGCAGGCCTTGTTTATTAATTTTTTGAATTGTAGATTGTTTAGCTGGTGCCTAAGTTTCATTATTTATTTAATACGTTAAGTATTAAATAATTGATGATTTATTTTTATTTTTTATATGAATTTAATCACATTAATTGTTGTCTTTAATTAAATAAATATAATATCTATTTTAATTTAAATTATATAAATTTAATTGTAATAATTTATTATATCTATAATTACTGATTATAATTAAATTAGTCTCAAAAATTTAAATAAATTGAATACCTAAATAAATAAATATTTACTTAAGTATTAATTAAAGTATTAGTATGTCAAATACATAAATGGTTTAAATAAATGAATAATTTGTTCGGTATGAAATAAACACGAATATTTATTATGATCAATTATTATTATCTGTTTATAGGAATTCTAATAATTTATTTTAATATATATTTGTGTTTATACCAACCCGAACAAATTGTTTATTTATTTTTTAAATTAACATAGGCATTTTTATTTAAGGTTTCGATCGAATTCGTTTTTTACCAGTCATTTTTGTTGCACTCTCTTATTTCGAGTATAATCATTTTGTTTAAATTCATAACTGTTACATTATTTTATTATCGCCAAATAAAATGTTCATTATTGCGTTTCTCATTCGATTTATTATTCAATTCTGTTATTTATCGTTTGAACTTTTGCATCGAACTGAAAAAGAAACACTTTTTTAATCGTACACGAGAAATTTGATTGGGGAATTGCGAATTATTTAGTGCATTATGTTGAACTTTTTTGAAGTTTTCAGCTATGGTTCGATTTTTTTCTATATACTTTAATCCGCATATAAAAATATTCATAATAAGGTTTAGGAATGTTGACAACCATATCGTTGAATCTTTCAAGGAATTTATTCGTTCAAAATAAATGTACAGTTGGAACAACAGCTGCATTCCTGCCAATAAAGTTCGAGACACAAAAAACAAGCGTTTTATTTTTAGTCGATGGCTTTTCCAAGGCCTGTGTTTCGTTTGCCTGTGCACTGATGAAGTTGTGCATTTTCTCGGTTGGATCCGCTCATACATATTTTGACGCGAAATGAAATTGTCCGTGCAACGTTTAAATCAGTCGAATGTACGTGCATTATCGTCGAACCATTACACAACGAAAAATTCATTAAGTCAATATTTGCTCTTGGACGATTAAGAAAAAGGATCCTGCATTCATCCCGGCTGGAGATGAAGTTTAATACGCTACGGGAACTGAAATATGGCACATTTTTATAATCTTGCTTATTTAAAAAAATTATGAATTCTTTTTTTTAATGGCTATATCATATTTTTAATTTATAATAGTGTTTAAAAAATTTTCAAATATTTTTAATTTTTTAAAAATATTTCTCATTTTTAATCATGTTTTTTCTTATCATCATGTTTGGTTAGAATTTAAAGTGACAGCGTCTTTTGTTTAAATTACGCCAGAAATATTACTACTTTTATAATTACACATTAAAATCTAAGTTGAAAAGCAATTTAAAAAAATCATTTCCACAACTTCATCGTCGGTACTAATTTTTAAAATTACATTCGAGTTTATTTTTCAAATTTCGTAAAAAAATTTGTTAAAAATTTGTTAATAACAAAATTTCTTGTCATTGTCATTTTTACTTACTTTTTACGAAAATTTGAATGGAAATGATTTTTCATGCAATTAGTTAACGTATCACTTATTGATATATCATAACGTTTTCAAATTCTTAAGGTAACATGATTTTTTTCTTCAGGAGTTTGCATGCGCTTGGGGCCTAAGAAACAGGTTGATGTTCGACATTTTTTCTGATGAGAGTGTTGGGATGACGAGGTTTTGATTTTACCTACATAGTTTAGCCATGTATGGGGGATTTTTTGAAAAATGTTAAAAAACAACGAAGTTATTATTATTTGAACCAAGTTACGATAATGGGAAGTTGTGTAGAAAAAAGTTCATTTTTCGACCAAAAAACAACGTTAATCATTTGGTTTCAACAAATGGATAAATATATTTTAAGAAACACGCAGTCTCATGACAGAAAATGTAATAATCCGAATTTGTCCTTTGTCCGAATTTGAAGTGATTTGGACGAATTTTGAGATACGACTTCCACCTATTAATAAAATAAAATTTCGATAAAAACGCAAAAACGACGAAATCACAGCAGGGCGGTTCACCATAGCCCAGTTGGGCGATCTAACACTTCACAAAAATCGTCACAACTCGCTTGATTCTTTGATTTTTTACAAAACTTTTGTTGCAAATCAAAGTTAATACTCCAAGCTCTAAAATTATGCGATAAAAAATCGTTTCTGAAATGTTTACTGGGGTCACTTGTTTTTTTTTCGTCTAAAAAAATTGCCGAAAAAAAACCCTTTTTTGGACCTTCTAATTCCGGCTCGCGCCTTAAGGGAGGTCACCACTATGACGGGCCGAAAAAGGTATTTTTTCCGAGTTTTTTTTTATCTACTAGGTTATTTATGCGGAATTTCGAAAAAAACGTTATGTTATTAAGCATACATTGAACTTATTCCGTGTAAACGTTTATTTAAATTTAAAAAAAATTAACAACGTTATTAGGCAATGATTGGTCTGAAAAACAAAAAAGGTTTTATAATCTATGTAAATGTAGTTGTGGTACGTAGTCGTTTTTCGAAAAAAAATATTCACAAAATGGCGGGTGCTTAAAAAAACTGTAATTTTGGGGAAATTTTGACTTATTTTTGGGGGCTTGAAAAACATCGAATTAAAACAAAACAGCTACGTACAACGATAGCTACTGCAATTGCGGAAATTTTGATTCTTCGAAATTGAAAATCGGTAAATTATAGATAAATTTATGGTTCCGGCCAGCGGTCGAAAAAAGTCGATTCGAGAAAAACACCATTGAACGTTTTAGTATACGTAAAAAATTGTTCTACTTCCTCTCACCAAATCGTCTGTAACTTGGTCAATTTCCAGTATTTTAAGGAGGGAGATACCTTTAAGCGAGGAAAAAATTACTGATTTTCATGATTTTTTTTTAAAGCAAAGATATCTCACCTTTTTTGAAACTTAGGATATGTTTTATTACTACTCTTTGCCTCCGCCATTTTTAAAGATTAATAAAAAATGGCGGAGGTATGGCACGGCCTTTTAAACGGGTTGCGGCGGATGTTGTCAGACGGCGTGACACGTAACGTCGACGGGAATGATCGGAAAAAAAACCAACGAAGAATGCGCAGAATATGAACCAAGAAAGAGTGAGAAATGTTGAAAATCGATGAAATGGTACGCCTTGAAACAGAAGGATTGAATTTTCCAAAAAAAATGGCTACATTTTGCAATAAAAATGCTTTTTTCATTTTCAAAAACATTTAGGGTCATGTTGTAGACAATGAGGTTAGGAAGATGTATACCAAATTGCCATACCTTCGCAATTTTTTAAGATTAATAAAAATAAAAATTCCATGTAACAGTCAAAAGTAGTAATAAGACGTACCCAAGGTCTCAAAAATGGTAGAGAAATTTTTCCGCAAAAAAAATCATGAAAATCAGCAATTTTTTCCTCACCTAAAGGTATCTCCCCCCTTAAGTTGAATTTTTTTCACATGAATATGTATACTTTGGGGAAATAAAAAAAGTCGATTTTCACAATTTTTTCGCATGACATCTGTACTTTGAGAAAATACAAAGAAATCGATTTTCACAATTTTTTTCACATGAATATGTACCTATACTTTGAGGAAATACAAAAAAAATCGATTTTACATGAATATGTATACTTTGAGGAAATACAAAAAAATCGATTTTTTCTACCCGTCACATTGGTGTCTCGCCTTAATGAGTTTCACAATTTTATCACTTTCACCAACTTTCCAATAGGGTTTGAATATTCAATTTTTTAATATTCTTATCACCATTACGCTCGTCTTCATTGTATCGAAACAACATCTACGAGTTACATTCTTCAATTCTCATTCGTTAGATCAGGCATACGCGTTACAAACGTGCAATTTTACAAGGTGGGCTGTTGGGACTTTCACCGTTTTATACAATTCCACAGTTATACGAGCATACGCGTATATACCCGTAATTGAAGTTGGTTCTCCGGTCACTCGGTTGTCCCTTGCGCAAGCCACGTTTGAAACTCGTTACTGCCTTCCATCTCTTACACAAGGTAATAACATTGATTGTTTCAAGGTATATTTGCGCAACTCTCTGTATACCGTTGCACGGTTCTACGTCAACATATGACGTATTGCCATTTTTTTCATTCATTTTCAATTTTTTTTACGTTTTTTTCGAACTCGTGTCAATTCTGAGTATATTTGAACCTATGTATATACGTAGTAGAATAACCAAAATGACGTTGCGTCTACCAATCACTGACACGGATTGGCAACTTCAATGCGAAACAACAATTGCGAGCGTTTGTTAATCTTGTGGTTAATTAATTATATTTCGAAAAAAAGAAAAGTTTCATTTTGGGTTCTATCAGAGGAAGGAGAAAGTGGGGCTCTTCTTTTTGTCGAAACGTTAAGATCTCCTTGGAGGAGAAAGTATATTATAAATAAATAAATAAATAAATAAATAAATATATATATATATATATATATATATATATATATATTGGGTAAAACATATTTTTAAGGTATTTTTTAGGTTAAGTATAGTTAAATAAGTAGTTAAAAAACAGTGGGTAAAAAAGTATTTGTACATCCCACACGAAACTTTTGTTAATTTGCCTCTATTTGTTTGTTCGTATTTTCCCAAGACTCATGTAAACAGACACCATGTATATTTAGGATAAGCTATTGAACACAGGAACTTAATAAGGCATTTAATTTTTTTCGTAGCATAATTTGAAAAAGTCTACGTGTACAAATACTTTTTTTACCCACTGCATATGTATATATATATATATATATATATACATGTTTACGTTTATTCATTTAGCATAATTTTCTTTCCTCCGGAATGTTTCTCGAATTCGAAATATTCCATCAGTAAGAAAACGATAATTACAATATCCCCCAAAATGGAAATAAAATATTGTTGCAGTTTGGTTCGTCGATTCTTCATTATATTTTTATTCCCTCATTTCAATAATTACTGTAAATATTTTCGGGCAATTCCCGATGGCAGATCACCGACAAAGGATCTTCAAAAATGGTCGACCAATTTTCGTAGCTAAAATATACTTTTAAAAATCTATAAAGTGTAAAAACAAAAAAAAAACGTTTTCGTTACACTCCAACGATGCAAGCTGCAGTGTCAGGAATTCATTGATAATTATAAATATCTTCCAATTGGGAAAGTACGGAAGTTACGACATGCCTGTCGTGCACGTGTGCGCCGACGGTAAATTCGGGGACGAAACAAAAGGCGTGCGCTTTTTTTTCAACACCGGTCCCTCATCGCGCCCTATGCACTTACCGCTTCTTTTAACTGCGGCATGCAAGCACGGGGAGCCACGCGTCGTAGAAATCTCATTTGTCGTCGCTTATATGCATCCGAAACGATTTCGTTTTTTTTTTTCGCCGCGGGAGAATTCAGTGAGCTACAACAGCCGGAATTTTTTTCGCAGACGCTTTTGTTTCCCCTGAAAATGCGCCGACGACGACCACGCGACTCTTTTGTTCACCGAGCACCGCGCAAGTATCACGCACGCAAACCCGCAATCGCAATAACGACGACGGCGTGCCTAGGATTTTTACGATACATCTCGCGAAAATTCAAGCACGCGTCGGTATTGTGCTTGTAGGAAATAAACATTTTTTTTGTAATATTTAAAAATCGCAGCTGGATACTTGCTTCGGAGACGGTTGCGGGCTGAGTCGTTCCACGGCGTACAGCCTAGCGGCTGGTGCATTGATCTGACACGTCGGAGCCAAAAAGTTTTCGATTCCCAAGACCCACACGCTCTGTGTGAACCTAAAAAATCTAAAGAAAAGTGACAGTTTGAAAAATGGTACGTGATTTAAAAAATGTTACATTTTTCGTGAAGTTTTTACTATAGTGTTTGTTAAATAAAACGGAGTTTTTTAGAGTTATTTTGTAAGGAACTTTAGGTTCACATACACAGTCGTTATGATATCTAAAAGTGTGCGAAATTTCAGAATGATCGATCGGACAGTTCTTGAGTTATCGCGTACGAGGTTCACGAAAAAGTCGTTTTACGGAAAATCCGTTTAATAGGGGAGATACCTTAGGCGAGGAAAAAATGGATGATTTTCATTTTTTTTTTAGGCAACGATTTGTTCACTTTGAGACTTGGGGTATTTTTTACTACTACTTTTGGCTATTACATGGTATTTTTATTTTTATTAATCTTCAAAAGTGGCGGAAGTATGGCGCGGTCTTCTGAACGGGTTGCGGCGGACGTTGTCAGACGGCGTTATCTGACGATTTTTAGGCAATTTCTTGGAAAGTGAAAGATTTGCTTGAAAAATCGTCAGATTAATAACAGATGAACTATGCAATATAAAAAAAATCCTGCGTACTTCCATAGACAATGTATTTTTCAAGATATATTCAACATTTCAACTGAATCGGTTGAAAATTGTCTGAGTTATGTTTCCGGCCAACTTAAGAAATGCAGTTTTGAAATAAACGCAGCACAGCCGCCATTTTGAAATTAAACGCTTTAAAAAAATTATTGTATACTGTATAATTTGTAACCTCGATTTATTTTGTACTTTTTCTGAAAAAATATCGCCAAACAGCCTATTTTTTCGGCCTCTAGAGGGGCCTAACCCCTTAAGTCTCAAAAATGGTAAAGAAAAATTTCTTTGAAAAAGAAAAATGAAAACCAGCGTTTCTGTGAAAGATTTATCGAAATCCATTCAGTAGTTCTCGAGTCATAAACGAACAAACATAGGGACCCTACAGTTTTATTACATGTAGATATATATACATACATATGGGTAATTCCATGTCAAATCGACAAATTTTTTACCTGACCCCCTTTGATTTCGCTGAAAATTTTCTATCTTTTTCTACCCCCCGAAAGTTATTTTTCAGAATTTTTTTAAATTTTTTTTCCCGACTCAAAAAAAGTTATGAATTTTTGAAAAAAACCGCTCTTTTATTTTTAAATTGCCAGAACTTTTTCAAAAATTGACCGTTTGGGAACTTTTTTTTTCAAAATTTTTGTTTTTAAATGTAGTTTTCGAAAAAAAATATGAAAAAATTTTCAGAATCCCAGATATATGAAATATTTTAGTTTTTTTGAAAAAACCGTAATTTTCTCAAAGTCCGACCGTTTTTTTTTTTTTTTTGCTCTAAAAATACTTCAACTAATTCTGCAATGATCCCCGTTAATCAAAAGATGTGACGACAATCGCTTCTAATTTTTTTTCTTGATTATAAAAAAAATTTTGTTGAATTTTTGCTGATTTTATATAACTTTGTTATGAAATTTTTTTTATTTCCTCGTGAAACCTCAAAAGTTGAAAAATAAAATTTTATTGGAGAATTTCAAGTGATTATCGTCCAAGAAATTGTTATTTAAAAAAAAAAAAAATTTTTTTCTCTCATTGACGTTATTTTGTCATGTTTCAGTACCAAAATGACGTTAAGTTGTCATATTTCAGTACCAAAAAAAAACGTCCATAAGAGTAAAAAAATAACGTCAATGAGAGAAAAAAATTATTTTTTTTTTTAAATAACAATTTCTTGGACGATAATCACTTGAAATTCTCCAATAAAATTTTATTTTTTAACTTTTGAGGTTTCACGAGGAAATAAAAAAAATTTCATAACAAAGTTATATAAAATCAGCAAAAATTCAACAAAAATTTTTTTATAATCAAGAAAAAAAATTAGAAGCGATTGTCGTCACATCTTTTGATTAACGGGGATCATTGCAGAATTAGTTGAAGTATTTTTAGAGCAAAAAAAAAAAAAAAAACGGTCGGACTTTGAGAAAATTACGGTTTTTTCAAAAAAACTAAAATATTTCATATATCTGGGATTCTGAAAAATTTTTCATATTTTTTTTCGAAAACTACATTTAAAAACAAAAATTTTGAAAAAAAAAAGTTCCCAAACGGTCAATTTTTGAAAAAGTTCTGGCCATTTAAAAATAAAAGAGCGGTTTTTTTCAAAAATTCATAACTTTTTTTGAGTCGGGAAAAAAAATTTGAAAAAATTCTGAAAAATAACTTTGGGGGGGTAGAAAAAGATAGAAAATTTTCAGCGAAATGAAAGGGGGTCAGGTAAAAAATTTGTCGATTTGACATGGAATGACCCATATATACATACATACATACATACATACATATATATATATATATATATATATATATATATATATATATATATATATATATATATATATATATATATATATATATATATGTGAGTGTGTGTGTGTGTATATATATATATATATATATATATATATGTATATAAAATTCACCCTCTTATTCGCATGTGCCTTTCCAGTTCATATGCAACCGCATAAAACCATAAACCCTTTGTTTCTTCAGTTGATCGCCATCTCCGTACTTATTTTTCTCTTTGATAGGAATAAGGGTGACCCGCAGACTCATTATTTTTTCCTTCTACTTTTTGTTCCATCCAATCGCTCTTCTTTGTTCGCCACATCATTTAAAAATGTGATTTTTATAACATGCACACGCGCTATTCTCAAATTTGACACGCATTGTTAATAATAATAATAAACGAAAGAACAATAATTATAATAGTAATTATGATAAATAATAATAATAAGTAGTAATAATAATTACGATAATATTAACCAACAATAACAAGATAATAATGATGATATCAATAATCATAATGATATCAACCAACAATAACATGATAATAATATTTATTATTATTATATGCCGGGACTTGTATAAATAATAACAATAATAAATAAATTTAATGGTAACGGATACGCATTCGCCACGAATTAATACGGAACCAATTATTTGATTTGCATAGCTTGGCCTGGAATTCATTTTTTCACCTCGAGCACATACGAATCAATGGGAAGCGTGCGCTTCAGCGAGCATAGGCGTGAAGAATCTTACGATTTTTTAAATGGTAGTTACGATGCGAGGCGGTCTGGCAATAAATCACTGCGTTACACAAGCAACTTCCGTATCGAGGAAGACCAAGGAATTTTGCTATGTGAAAATAAACGCTTCCACAATTTCTCTGCACTTTGTTTCATCTGAATACACATATATATGGGTAATTCCACCAATTCTGTGTCAAAGTTGTACCGGGTGGTCTGAATTTAGCAGAACTATGAAGGTCATCGGAAAGGTCATATTTAAACGAGCATTCATTTTTTTTTCGAATTTTTTTATCCAATAGCTTTTAAGTAATGGCGGCTCACAGTTTTCAAATTTTATAAAACACCATATTTTCAAATGCCCATAACTTCTTTCCAATTATAGTTAGAAGATTTTTTAAAAAACGATTTTTTAGAGAAAAAAATGAACTTTTTGAAAAAAATATGCTGAAATTCTGAGTTGTTTTAGAAATTACAAAAATCACCTTCAAAGTATAAAAATCGATTATTCGGGCCTTGCCCCATTTTTCCCGGTTTTGAAAGTATTTTTTTCGAAAAGTTCAGAATTTTTTACATCGAAATAAATTTTAAACGAGATGGGATCTCTAAAACATCAGCCTCAGAAAAATTAAATAAACATTTTTCCCAATTTTTTAAATTTTATTTGATAATAAAAATTATGGCTATTATTATTATTATTTTATAAATTTGTAAGTGAGATATTTTTATAACCTCAAAACCAACAGTAGCTATTAAAATTAAATGACTTTTTTTTTTAATTTGCTTATGTGACATGACATTACCTTATAAAAACTCTGAATGTTTATTTACGTAATAAAAATGCCATTAAAGATTTAAGGTTGATTTAAATAAATGTTATGGGAAATGAAAATCTTTATTTCATTTTTCTCAGGCTGATGTTTTAGAGATCCCATCTCGTTTAAAATCTATTTCGATGTAAAAAATTCTGAACTTTCCGAAAAAAATACTTTCAAAACCAGGAAAAATGGGGCAAGACCCGAAAAATCGATTTTTATACTTTGAACGTGATTTTTGTAATTTTTAAAACAACCCAGAATTTCAGCATATGTTTTTTCAAATAGTTCATGTTTTTCTCTAAAAAATCGTTTTTTAAAAAATCTTCTAGCTATAGTTGGAGAGAAGTTACGGGCATTTGAAAATTTGGTGATTTACAAAATTTGAAAATTGTGAGCTGCCATTACTAAAAAACTATTGGATAACAAAATTCGAAAAAAATTATGGATGCTTGTTTTAATATGACCTTTCAGATGATCTTCTAAGTTTTCCTAAATTCAGACCACCCGGTACAACTTTGACACCGAATTGGTGGAATTACCCATATATATATATATATATATATATATATATATATATATATATATATATATATATATATATATATATATATATATATATATATATATATATGTGTGTGTGTGTGTGTGTGTGTGTGTGTGTATTAGAATTGTACAAGGACTTCGTTCGAGGGGTGGGAATCGTTGCCAGTGTGCAGGGTGAGCACGTTACGCGATGTTTTTTCGCGCTGTTGCGTTCATCTCTACGCATTCGCGTTTGTAACAACGCAAAATTTGCAAAACTTAACTAAAAATGAGTTTTTATTCAATACTTAATATTGTTTAATAACATTTAGTAATGAAAAATGGCAATTTAATAAAAAATCATTTTTATTTAAATTATACTGAGAATATGAGAGAGATTGTTATATTTTAGAACGAAGCGAAAAATTAATTCAAATTTAAATGTAAAAATGGGTTCCAATTATATAACTCTGAAAAAGCATAACCAATAGAAATGTTCCGAATTTTATCAGTAAAACGAATTTTTTAAATGCAATTTAAATCATTTTTTTCAATTCGATCACAGATATACTTAATTAATTAATTTTTCCATTAAATCGAAGTTTGAATGCATATTATTCAAATTACTTTCTAATCTTCATCATTTTTATTTATTTTTTCTAGCAAAATTTGAATAAAGATGATTTTTGATTGCAATAAAAATGCATAGAAAAAAATAATTTTCAGAATTTCATCATTAATACTAATTTTTTAAATAAAGTTTGAAATTATTTTTCCAATTTCTTCAATAGTGTATCTATTAATGTCATTTTCACGGAAAAAATTGAGTTGAAACGTATATTATTAAAACTACTTTCTTATTTTCATCATCTTTACTTCTTTTGGCAAAATTTTTTATAAAAATGATCTTTTATTGAATTATTATTGGATAAATGAATTAAATGAAAATTGAATCAATAAAAATACCATTTATATATTTATAGTTTGCAAATGTGCATGCACCCAAGGGGTGCAGATCGCTGCCAATGTGCAGAGTGAGCTCGTTACGCGATATACTTTTTCTTTATCGGTTCGCTGGGTTTATCCCTCAACGCCTGCCTTTGCGCTTGCAGCGATTGCATTGACGAGAATCGTAAAGGGTTCCGCTCAGCCTGTTCCCGTTCGGTGTAAGGAGTAGATTTAAAAAAAAATCTTAATTTACGCACTGCTCATCCGTCTGTGGCGATTAAAAAAAAAACAAAATTGTCCAGCTTTGAGTGGCAATGAGCGAATTGAGGAAGAGTGTGCGTTCTGATGAAATAGCACCTTGTTGTAGGAGGAAGTAAACTTGAATACGGGCACTCGCGGCAAATATTTGTCTTCGTGAGAGAGAGAGAGAGAGAGAGAGAGAGAGAGAGAGAGAGAGAGAGAGAGAGAGAGAGAGAGAGAGAGAAAGCGACAGGTCGACGATTTATCGAATACATGAGCATGAGTTACTGCTTTGCGTATCAAATTCCTTAAATGTATATATATATATATATATATATATATATATATAAGGATGATACAAAAAAATATTTTTTTCTCTTTGTGGCCATAGCAAAAACGTTAGTATATGGTTAAAAAAACAACTTTCACGAAAAGTGACCACTATGGGTCTATTTTAGAAATTGGTGCGAGCTCTTCTGAAATATATTCTTAATTTTTACTCAAAGACATGGTCGTCCACGTCTTCAATAAAAATAAGAGTTGCAAAATAAAATTTAAAAAATAAAATACAATTATCAAACCTCAATAAAATGAATAAATCAGATGGACAAAATGTGTTCGAAAGTTAATAAATATGATTATCGTAGGAAAAATCATTTGATTGATTTTTTTTCATTAGGTTGGAGTAACCTACTGCAATGAAACATGAATTTTTGAAAACCTGACGAGATCGATTATTTTTAAAAAAATTTTGAACACCTTTTACGAACTAGTATTTTTATTTAATAGGTGAAAAATAATGATTTTTCGAGAAAATAAAATCACTTCTTGACCTTTTTATACTATATTTACTATTTACTACCACTTTCCTTTGTTATGGAAACAGAGAGCTTTTTTTCATATCAGCTTAATTTATATAAATATATGTATGTATGTCTATGCGTCTACGTAAATGTGCCCAAAAAATGTATATATATACGCACATATAACTTCGCATACCGTATCAAAAAATAAAGGAGAAAGAAGGGAAGGAATAAATAATCGCGTGATTCATCAACGTGCCTTTGACGACGGGACACTTGCGGCAATAAGTAACTCAGGTTCGATAAATTTGTTGGACAACGAGTATTGTGCGAAAAAAGGCTCGGCTTCTTGGCACTCTCTGTAAAGCACTCTGTAAGAAAAAAAAAACATTTAAAGATTGCAATGTAGGAATATTGCCATTTACGATTTACTTTCGATCAGCTTTCAAGTGGGTTTCGTTTTTTTTTGCGCAAGCTTTCAAGCACGGAAGCCCCCGTTCATCGAACTTTCCATGAGTTTGTGCGTGTGTGTATCTATATATATACAGGGTGTCCCAGAAGTAACGTACGCCCTTCTAGCATCTGGTAGGAAAAAAAATTCTGAGACGAAAAGTCCTCAGTCATTGTTTGCTCAGACGCATAGATAATTAATTATGAATTAAAATAAATAGCCAATCAGGTGCGCACACAGGTGTGTGTGTGTGTGTGTGTGTGTGTGTGTGTGTGTGTGTGTGTGTGTGTGTGTGTGTGTGTGTGGGTGTGGGTGTGGTTGTGTGTGTGTGTGTGTGTGTGTGTGTGTGTGTGTGTGTGTGTGTGTGTGTGTGTGTGTGTGTGTGTGTGTGTGTGTGTGTGTGGGTGGGTGGGTGTGGTTGTGTGTGTGTGTGTGTGTGTGTGTGTGTGTGTGTGCGTGTGTGAGTGTGTGTGTGTGTGTGTGTGTGTGTGTGTGTGTGTGTGTGTGTGTGTGTTAGCGTGTGTGGGTGTGGTTGTGTGTGGGTGTGTGTGTAATTAACAGAGTGTGCGCGCGCGCGCGCGCGCGTGTGTGTGTGTGTGTGTGTGTGTGTGTGTTAGCGTGTGTGGGTGTGGTTGTGTGTGGGTGTGTGTGTAATTAACAGAGTGTGCGCGCGCGCGCGCGTGTGTGTGTGTGTGGGTGTGGTTGTGTGTGGGTGTGTGTGTAATTAACAGAGTGTGCGCGCGCGCGCGTGTGTGAGTGTGTGTGTGTGTGCAAGTGTGTGTCCTAGTGTGTGTGTACGTGAATTTTCCCTCCGCACACATTTTCAGGCGCACGCAATTACGACGCATTCTTCTATACCGCCCCTCTACGCTGCCTTTCCGCTGTAGCGCGCATCTGATTGGCTATTTATTTTAATTCGTAATTAATTATCTATTCGTCTGATCAAAAAATGACTGAAGACTTTTCGTCTCAGAATTTTTTTTCCTACCAGATGCTTTATTAATCTTCAAAAATGGCCAAGGTATGGCACGGTCTTCTAAACGGGTTGCGGCAAATGTTGTCAGACGTCGGTAGAATAAATTTGAAAAAAAACCAACGAAGATTTTTCTTTCGTTAACACTCTCATACGCACAATATGAACCAATAAAAAGTGAGAAATGTTGAAAATTGATGAAATAATACGCCTTGAAACAAAAAGATTGATTTTTTCGTAAAAATGGCTACGTTTTGCAATAAAAAGATACGTTTTCTTTTTATTTACAAAAACATTCGGGGCCATCCTTTGACCAATAAGGTTACAATTATTTATACCAAACTTCATTACAATCGGTCGATTAGGTTTTCAGTTATACGTGACGCTAGTTTTCAAAATGCAGTTTAGAACACCGTGCCACATCTCCGACATTTTTGAAGATTAGTCAATAAAGAATACCATTTAACAGCTAAACGTATTAATAAAACATACTCTAAGTCTCAAAAATAGTGAAGAAATTTTTCCTTTTTAAAAAAAATCATGAAAATCGGCAAATTTTTCCTTAAAGCTTCATTCCCCCTTAAAAATGGTATTTTCCCCGGTCGCAAAATCTAACGTATTAATAAAACATGTTCTAAGCAAAAAATTAGCACATATTTCCTTAAGGCTTCATACACCCTTAAAAATTGTATTTTTCCCGGTCGCAAAATCTAATGTATTAATAAAACATACTCTAAGCAAAATATCAGCAAATTTTTCCTTAAGGCGTTACCCCCACTTGTAGCGCAAAAAAGGCCTTTTTCATGAATTTTTTTAAAGAAAACTACAAAACTTTTTTAATCGATCAATATACCATCTTAAAGAACACATCTTGAAGAACTTTCAGTAATTTTTTTATTGAAAAATATTACATTGTTTAGTGGCAAATGGCCGTCAATGAAATAATGTTTTTATATACACGGTTTGCGGTGACCAACATTGCGGCGACGTGGATCATCTGAAAAAAAAATGCGGATGGATTTAGTCAAATATAAGTATAAACTGGTCTTTAAGGAGGTACACCAGCTTCAGCAAAATGGTGATAGATCAATAAAATTTGGTGAATATATTCTTTAGTATTATTCATGTAGATACAAATTTTTTCAGATTTTTTGGTTGTGCCGTTTTCTTACAAATAATTCACAAGCGTTTATTCTTATACCCGGAATATATACCTATATCTATAAAAACGCTATGCTTATACACGTGAACTTCAATGTTCAATTACTCGATAACGGCACAATGAAAAAATCTGAAAAAAATTGTATTGACATATATAATACTAAAGAATATATTCACCAAATTTTATTGATCTATCACCATTTTGAAATTTTACCATGGTTTAGCATGGCAACATTGTATGAAGCTGGTGTACCTCCTTAATCGAAGGATTTTAAAAAATATTCATTTTTCACAAAATGGCGGACAGTCAAAGTTAATGGTTCGATTTTAACGAAAAAAAACGGCCGTTTTTTGGCTATAAAACGGCCATTTTTTCCGAAAAAAAAATCGAACGATTAAAGACTACATTTTTATGTATTAAATAAGCCTGCAAAATTTCAAGAAGATCGGTTCATTAGTGTTCGAGTAATCTTGGTCACCGACTTCAGAAATGCCATTTTGAGAAAAACGCGTTTAAAGTTTCAATTTCAGTTTACACGAAGAAAATATTTTTTTTTGTAAACTTACATAGAGTCATCTATTCCGGGCATTAAAAAAACTGCACTTCAAATTGCACTTTAAAAAAAAAAGCAATGAAAAAAATCGATTTTTTCAAAATCGCAAGTGGGGGTAACCCCTTAAGGTTTCATCCCCCCTTAAAATTGTATTTTTCCTGGTCGCAAAATCTAAACGTATCAATAAAACATACTCTAAGTCTCAAAAATACTGAAGAAATCTTTCCTTTTTTTGCCAATAATGAAAATCAGCAAACTTTTCCGTAAGCTTTCATTCCCCCTCAAAAATGGTATTTTTCCCAGTCGCAAAAATCTAACGTATTAATAAAACATATTCTAAGCAAAAAATTAGCACATTATTCCTTAAGGCTTCATACCCCCTTAAAAATTGTATTTCTCCCGGTCGCAAAACGTACTAATCAAACATACTCTAAGTCTCAAAAATAGTGAAGAAATCTTTTCTTTTTTTTTTCAATAATGAAAATCAGCAAATGTCTCGTTAAGGTTTCATTCCCCCTTAAAAATTGTACTTTTCCCGGTTGCAAAATCTGAGCGCAAGAGCTTAAAAAACACATGACCTTGTTATTGTCACTCCGTATGTACACGTGTGTTGTATTTGTATATGCATCCGTGTATGCATGTGAACAAGTAAATGCTCCACTTATGTATTGGCGACTGACCCCGCGTGCGCGAGGGGTAAGAGCACACAAGCGCACTAATTCATTTATCCAGCTGAACCGGGTGCGATACCAGGGCCGTATCTTCGTTCCAATGATTCACGCAGGATGTGGGATGTTACTTGCATCCGTGATAACTTTGGGGCATCGAGATCGAGGCACTCGGCGAAACGAGCGCCGCGCATCCATTACTCCTTTATGCGGCGTGGTATCGAGCGAGCTATCTGTACGGAGGACATGCTCGATACTTATGTGCAGCATATACCCATGCAGAGATTATAGTCGTATGGTATCGCCTTGTTGCTGTTTGTCTGATTCTGAGACAACGAAGCGCATGCGTAAGCCTGGGGCCCAAAAAACACGTCTTCGATATTTTTTCCTGATCGGAGTATTGACGTGACGAGGTCGGGATTTTACACACAATTGATACATAGGCTTGAGGACTTTGAGTTTTTTTTTCAATGAAAAATATTCATAAACAGAGAAGATATTATTGTTTAATGGGGGAAATAGCTTTGGGCGAAGAAAAAATTGCTGATTTTCATGATTTTTACGAGTACAGATTTTTTTACCGTTTTTGGGACTTAGGGTATGATTTATTACTACTTTTGGCTGTTACATGGTATTTAAAAAAAAATTAATCGTTGAAAATGGTCTTCTACACGGTCTGCGGCGGATGTTGTCAGACGGCGTGACACGTAGCGTCGGCGGAATCAATCTGAAAAAAACCAACGAAGATTTTTCTTTCGTTAACACTCGTACGCAGAATATGAACCAAGAAAAAGTTAGAAATGTCGAAAATCCATTAAATGGTACGCTTTGAAACAGAAAGGTTGAATTTTCTGAAAAAATGGCTACATTCTTCAATAAAAAATATCGTTTTTTTTTATTTACATAAACATTTAGCGTGTTTTGACATGTTTCAGACAATAAGGTTGGAAAGATTTATACCAAATTTCATCAGGATGAGTCGATGCGTTTTTAAGCTGTACATCACGCCAGTTTTGAAAATGCAGAAGACCGTGCCATACCTCCGCCATTTTTGTAGATTAATAAATAAAAATACCATGTAACAGCCAAAAGTAGTTATGAAACAAACCGTAAGTCTAAAATATGGTGAATAAAATCTTTCCTTTAAGAAAAAATCACGAAAATCGGTAATCAATTTTGTCCTCGCCTTAAGTCGTCTCCGCCTTAAACAAAGTATCGCCGTTGCTGCATGGCCGATCGGTGTTGGCGGGTCTGGCAACTAGGCTCATGTGAAATAAAAAATGTGCTCTTGGTATAATAATGAAGGTTTTGAATGACCGGAGACTTTGAAATTTTGAAAATTACGAAAATGACAAGCTGTAGAAAAATTTCGATTTTCGACGAAGAAAACAACTTTAATAATTTACCATAAACAAATGGATAAACATATCGAAAAAGCATCGGGTCGTATGATAGAAAATGTATGGACCTAAAATCCATATTTTCAACTATTTCAATTCGATGTAAGCCTTCGAGCAAAAAATTCGGTATCGTCCTCAAAACTGCGCAATATGCGAATATGGTCAATATCATATATATATACAGGGTGTCCCTCTTATCTCTGCCACCCGAAATAACTCGGTAGTTATCGACGTCACAAAAAAATGTTCCAGACAAAAGTTGTATGGTTTGAAGGGGGCCATCAAATGCGACCGATTTTTTTAGTTCGGTGGAGGCGCTGACGCACAGTAAAGGTCACCTCCACTTTTTTAAATAAAAAGGGACATTTTTTCAACCATCTTGTGGAGCACCTCAAATCGCATAAAAAACACTGGGGGTCAAAGTCGTTGAAGGTCATTCAAGGTCACCTATTAAAATGAAATACAAATATAAATATCTCGGATCACTACCAAAGACTTCGTAGTGATTTGACTTGACCCCCTAATGTTTTTTTATGCGGCTAGAGGCGCTCCACAAGATGGTTGAAAAAAATGTACCATTCCATTTAAGAAAGTGGAGGTGACCTTCAGTGTGCGGCAGCGCCTCCACCGAAATAAAAAAAATGGTCGCATTTGATGGCCCCCTTCACACCGTACAACTATTGTCTGGAACGTTTTTTTGTGACGTCGATAATTGCCGAGTTATTTCGGGTGGCAGAGATAAACGGGACACCCTGTGTATATATATATATATATATATATATATATATATATATATATATATGTACAGGGTGTTCTGTTATGAATGGACAATCCTGCAACTATCGATAAGTCAGATGTTCGAATTGGTTTGTATGAAAATTCTGCTTAAGATCTTTTTTCCTAAAGTTTTCTTAACATTTATGGTTTGAAAAAAGATTTTTCTAGACAAAACAAATAACCGAGAGTATTTTTGAAAAATTAGATAAAAAAGTTGTCATTTGTAGAAATGGCATGCGAAAAACCAAAATTGGATGATTTTTATCTCGAAAACCGTGGGACATTTACTGAACTGAAATTCCAGCATACAGTAGGACATGATCTGACATATCGACAGTTGCAAGATTATCCATTCATAGCAGGACACCCTGTACATATATATACGTGTGTGTGTGCATGCATTAGCGCGAATCCTTGAATCGAATCAACATCGAGTCACTTTAATGCACTGAGGAGACAAAGACCGAACCACTCCGCGAATAACGCTAAAATGTATCCACAAACGCCAGCATTATTATCATCACCATGTCACGTATTTTCTTTGTCCCGATAAATTCTCCAGAGTAACAGAACTTTCGGAGATAAATGGCAATACTGGAAACAAAGTACAACAATGGAAAAACGCAAATACTCAATTTATATATTCGATAATAATAAAAAATAAATAACAATTTATGAATATACGAATCGTTGACAACTGTACCGTAATTTTTTTCCCCTCAAAGGATATTACATCCCGGGAGTAAATCTCGTGAGTGAAGAATATAAAAATAATAACAACAACGATAATAATAATTACATTGATGAGAATAATGGCAAGAACAATAATGGCAATGGTAATTATAATAACGGCGGCAATTATTACAATAGTTATAACAATAACAACAGCCATGATAACAATAACAATAGTAATTGTAGGAATTCTTGTTGCATTTAATCAAACATTTTTTTATTGTAGGAAAATGATGAAAGTCTTTAGAGTCGCAGCCATAGATTATAATTGGTGTAAATTCTTTTTATCATCAAATTATTGCAATAATTTTTGTAGATCGATCAAGTTTAACAATTAATGCAAGACGAAAATTGCAAACGGGCTGCTCGAGATTTGGAGAACGGGTGCTGCTCTGGCTGTCGATTTTTGAACGCCTGGCTTAGGACGCCTTTGGGCCTTCCTAGCAGCTCTGACGCTTACGACCCTCTTGACAGTCCTCCAGCCTCATAGTCCATTAAAAGGGACGAAAATCCAGCACTTTTAGCGTAGAATTATAATTTTTACTGAAGCTAGATAGTTGCATACCGAAAGTAACCCCAATGAAATGTTGCCCCTAAACTCGCCCCAACCCTAAAAATGGGGGTTGAAAACTTAAAAATCGCCGTATCTCGATAATGAATAGTCCGATCAAAAAATGTTTCAAACAAGAGTTGTTCGGAATAATAAAATACGTATAAAGTTATTCAACGTCTAATCCCCTATCCGTGAAAATAGCGGCACCAAAACGCGAGAGCACCCACAAATGGCGAGCATAATTTTCGAATTGTTTTTGTACCGCTATTTTCAAAGATAGGGCGTTGGCCGTCCAATAACTTTATACGTATTTTATTATTCCAAACAACTTTTGTTTGGAATATTTTTTCATCAGACTATTAATTATCGAGATACGGCGATTTTTAAGTTTTCAACCGCTATTTCTTGGGGTTGGGGCGAGTTGAGGGGCAACCTTTCATTGGGGTTACTTTCAGTACATAACCATGTAGCTTCAGTGAAAAATTCTAATTCTACGCTAAAAGAGCTGGGTTTCCGTCTCTTTTACTTGACTAATAGCCATCCAAAACCCGTCGTTGTGTACGAAAAAGCAACGGAAAAAGTTTTGGTAAATATTTACAAGTGGGGCTCCAACCCTAATCGGCTCCAAAAAAATGTTCACGTGTTCGGGGCTATTCTGCAGTATGAAAATATGTTTTTTATGATGGGGAAGGAGTATTTTATTTAAAAAAATATTTCCGGAAAATATTCTATTTTTGAAATACGTTTTCTGTGTGCTTACACTAATTTGTGTGAGTTTGTTTGGATCAAACCCATGTCATTTGACCCACGATGTCACCAAACCCGTTTCCTCCATACCTTTAAAAAAGTAAAAAAAAGCGTTTGGGGGTTGAAATAAGGGTTGGAATTGTCTTCCCCCGACTTAAATATAATAAACAAAGTGCCCTGAAATACATCGACTCGGTACAAAATTCCTAAACCCCTTTTCTAGCTGGAGCCCCACTTGTAAATATTTACCAAAGTTTTCCCTCCAATGCTTTCTACATTTGTCGCCGTCGATATTGGCGATCGCGAAACAATAGCAGCTCGATGTGAATCTGAAGCGACCGCATCGCGAATGAAATTGGACTCGTACCTGGCACGGTTCGCACGCAAGACGTTATCTTTCCACTGCGGATATTCGCTCACGCACGTTTGTCCTCAGTGTGTACACTGTGAGTCTCGGAACAACGTTGTTGGTGCGAATGGAGAGATACGAAGAACCTGATTCGTCCGTTGGCGGTTCTCGATTGGCTGGGTCTTCTTGTTTGCGAGCTTCTCACTATCGCGATCACGTTTCGCAACCACCTATAAATAGACTGTACGAAGGATTTACGGGTTGTTGTTTACTTACACGTTCGTATCGACTGGGTATTGGAGCCGTGTCCAAAATCGTCGAATATACACGTATTAGGTGGTTTCGTGTGAAACCGCTGACTAGCGATAGATGGCGTTAGGTGCACTACTTTCTCGTATTAGAAGTTGGCACTCTAAACGATGATAGGTCCATAGGGTCCCGCTGAAACGCCACATGTGACATTTTGCTAACGCCGTGACATCATCTTTTTTAAGGGGTCTTTTTAAGGGGTCTACCTAGAGGCCCGAAAAAATGGCCAAATATATGATGTCCACCGGTTTTGAAAATAGCGTTTCGAGAAAAACGCGTTTAAGGTTGTTATGAGGTAAGGCCACTGTAGCGGGGAAAAAATAAGTATATTTTGGGATTTCTTTTTAGCAGGGCAATGGAATAAATGAAAATTCTGAAAAAGGTCCTTTATTGTATATATCATAAACTGTATAAAGTAGTTTTTTCAAAGTAATATAAAACAAAATGGCGGCTGCACAGCTTTTCTTCGACGAAGCCTTTTTTTCACAGGCGCGGGGCCGGACCAACGGCACCTGCAGTTTTTAATTTACAACGAATGACATTTTTTTTCGATTATACATGTGAATAGCTACAGAAATACGTAGGATTTTTTGATATATCGATTTTTGCAAAAAACAGCGGGTTTTTTAAATAAAAGTTCAATATTCTCAAAAAAAAAAAACATCGTACGAAAATTGTTTATAAAAAAAACTATGTAATATATCGAGAAAATCCTACGTACTTCTAGAGGCTATGCCAAAATTCAAAATAGAAGTATGTAGACATTTTTCCCACGTTAATCCTTTCAGTATGTCATTTTTAAGATATTAAGGCATCTTGTAAGAAAAAAAAATCGATATTCTGAAATTCCTACAGTGGCCTTACCCCTTAAGTCAACATGTTACCACCGAGTTGACATTTTTTGTGGACCTTCATAACCTCTTTGCTGATCATCCTGTGCAGTTTGAATACGATCCACAGTACCGTTTTTTAGAAAAAAAATGGGCAACTCGACGTATTTTGTGGGCTAATTAGATTACGCTTGTGGAAAACTCCCGATTATTTTTCAGTACATTATTAATATCTGCTAAGTGAATGTTGCAACGGAGTTGAAAAAATAGGTACGGTTCGACTAATTATCGGACTTGGTACCGTGAAAATGAGGATTCACAGTACCGTTATAAAATGCTTTTGATAGCGAATTTGTGCGAAAATCAAACACACAAAATATTAGACTGTGTAATCATGGCATCATCGTAGACGGCACAAATGCTACCTGTCTTATGGGTATTCGGTAATTATGCCCGGGAACTTCAAACTACTCGGTCAGGATAATTAACAACGACATTATTGGTACTTATTCTCTTAATTAGTAAGAATTACTCAATATTTATTTGATAACTATGTTCATAAATTATACATTTTTAGGCAAAGACAAAATAACGAGGATTTTTTTCATAGATACATTTTTTACGATATCGGAAATTTATTAAAGTTTTTGATTTCTTCGAGATTATAGACAGCTTTAGTACACACTTTTTCTTTCCAGCAGAATTTTTTACTCTTCTTCGCGACACTTCGCGACACTTCTGCCAACCTCGGCATTATGATATACAGCGATTAACGACGTTGGCAATTCGTTACGCGTTAAGGGGCTATACCAGTGTGAACGCTGAAAATTTGGGTGATTTTCGGGAATTTTTTGGAAGAAAAGTGCTCAATTAAATGTTTCGGAAAATTAAGAATATTTTTGGCTATATTCGACCTATATATATTACACAATTTTTTCATAGAAAAATATCGAGATCCAAGCGACTTGTGCGCTGCCTTCGGAGGCGCCAAAAAAAAGTTCATCCACTGGTGACATGATTCCGAACTATTGAGTAGCTGAAGGCAAAAAGGAAAAAATGTCGTTAAACTGGAAGGTATTTCCTGTGCAATGACGTAGGATTTTCGTAAAATATCAAAATCTAACAAAATGGCGTGGTTATGAAACAAACTCTGTCCTCTTGCCTATAAAATGGTCGTTTTTTTCAACGCCAAATCGTCAGTTTTCATTCAATCAAAAATATCCTACGTCATTGTGGAGTAAATATATTCAAGAGTACTTAGCTCAAATTTCAAGTCAATCGGATAATTGCTCTTTGAGTTACAATGTCAGCAAATTTGAAAAATCTCATTTCTAGAAAAACGCGTTTGAAGCTTTAACTATCGATTTTTGCAAAATAAAATGATTAGAGATACGGCCTTGACATTTTTACTGGATATTCTTGAAAGTATAAACTGTCGAAAAAGGCAAAAAAATCAATTTTTTAAAGTGTCACACTGGTATAGCCCCTCAATTGAGCGAGAAAAAGTTATAGAAAGTAATCATACAAAGTAATGAAAACACTCAATGTAATCACCGAATGTTCAAAAATGAACATTTTTACAAATAGAGGTAAAAAAGTAGCCCGTAAACGCACGTTTAATATGGCGATTATTTGAAAGCCAACAGTTGGTAGTAGTCAATCGGCTCCGTGCATAAGCACAGGGCGCTCCCCTCGTACTTCACCTCCGACGGCTAAATCACACAACAACCTTAAGGCGTTACCCCCACTTGTAGCGCAAAAAAGGCCTTTTTCATGAATTTTTTAAAAGAAAACTACAAAACTTTTTTAATCGATCAATATACCATCTTAAAGAACACATCTTGAAGAACTTTCAGTAATTTTTTTATTGAAAAAATATTACATTGTTTAGAGGCAAATGGCCGTCAATGAAATAATGTTTTTATATACACGGTTTGCGGTGACCAACATTGCGGCGAAGTGGATCATCTGAAAAAAAAAATGCGGATAGATTTAGTCAAATATAAGTATAAACTAGTCTTTAATCGAAGGATTTTAAAAAATATTCATTTTTCACAAAATGGCGGACAGTCAAAGTTAATGGTTCGATTTTAACGAAAAAAAACGGCCGTTTTTTGGCTATAAAACGGCCATTTTTTTCGAAAAAAAATCGAACGATTAAAGACTACATTTTTATGTATTAAATAAGCCTGCAAAATTTCAAGAAGATCGGTTCATTAGTGTTCGAGTAATCTTGGTCACCGGCTTCAGAAATGCCATTTTGAGAAAAACGCGTTTAAAGTTTCAATTTCAGTTTACACGAAGAAAATATTTTTTTTTGTAAACTTACATAGAGTCATCTATTCCGGGCTACTTATACTTATACTTCAAAAATACCTATACTTCAAAAAAATGCAATAAAAGATTCGATTTTTTCAAAATCGCAAGTGGGGGTAACCCCTTAAAGTTTGAAGTATGGTGCTGATATCGCTCGCCCGGCCGACTGTCGGAAGCTGTAATTCATTCAATTTCAGGAATATTTCAATGAAATTTTCAGGGAATATAGCTAAAAGGTGATACTATCGAATAAAAATATTTTTGGAAAATGCCATTTTTTACCCACGTAGGTAGATGTAGCCCCTTAATTGGCTTTACCATGGTAAGTTTTCTTCCAAATACGCCACATTTGAAGAAAGTTGTGCTCCATGATTTCCTGGCACGAGAGGAATTTCCTAGCAAGAAAGAAAACGTGTGTGCTGAACATGTTCCATCAAGTACAAGGTGCTAGAGTCCCTTCGCCGTTTCCAAAGTCGTGATTTCTCTGTGGACAACAAAGAGCTCGAAAAACCAGACAAAACAGGGCTGTCGTATATTACGAGCTGCTGAAAGCGTCGGAAAGAATCACTGGGGATCATTACCGACTGCAACTGATACATTTGAAGCTAGCTCTGCACGAGAAGAGGCCGGAATGGGAGACCCGCCATGACAAGCTGATTTTGCAACACCACAACGCTAGGCCGCATGCTGGTCAACCCGTTCAGAAGTACTTGGAAGGAGTCAACTGGGAAATCCTACCCCAGCCGACATATTCCCCAGGCATCGCTCCCTCCGAGTACCATTGATTCCGGTGCAGTCAGCGCTTACAGCTCAGCACTTGACCTCGTACAAAGGAGTCAACAATTTGCTAGATGACTGGATTGCCTCTAAAGAAACCGAATTCTTCCAGCGTGGAATCTGTTTGTCGACCGAAAGATAGTCCAAGGTTGTCTGCTCCCATGGACAATACTTTGAATAAACCAGTTCGTCAATTTGCCACCGAACCACTGTCTTTACTTTTACTTAAAAAACGGGCGGTTTCATCTGCAACCACCTAATTTATGTATCAGGGTCAGGCGAAGGAAGATCGACATTCCGGAAATATACAGGGTGTCCTGTAATCAATGGATAATCCTCCAACTGTCGATACCCGTGCAGAAATTTTGGCAGGGATACAGCTGGATTCTGACTTGTATCCCGGGCTCCCAGTCGGGATCTAGTCCGATATCGGATCAGATTCTACGACTAAATGTAAGATCCGTAAACTGGATTCCATTAGGGATCCAGAACCGGATCCTTTAATGACTCTAAATAGATTCCCCATGGAATCATTGAGGAATCTTGGAAGGATCACGGGTAAATACAGGCTGAAATAAAATGGCAAAAATGGAATTATTGCATGTTAAATTTATTATAAAAATAATTAACATTTATACATTTTTGGTGAATTAAAATATCAATTTAAAAAATGAAAGGTAAGAACACCATAAAAAATGGAAAACTACGACTGGGTTATCGTTTTTTGGACTACTTGGCGTCCTTTGCGTCCATCTCAGTCTTTTGCGTTGGATATTCCTATCTATAGATAGGAATTTTATAGATAGGAACCTCTAGATGGAAATTCGTACCTATAGATAGGAATTTCATAGTAATACCGAAAATACACGTGACGCCAAAATTTCCAAAGATATGCCATCGTCGTCATACATATTCCGATACGGATGCAAGTTGGATTCTAACCGGGTTACCGGTTTTGGGGAATCCATGACAAATCGTGATCGGGATTTGATCGGACATAGGGTATCCCTGTCAAAATTTCTGCACGGGTAGGGCCAGAGTTGGGCGTAATTCTATTTATAAATACGAATACGAATTTATTCACATCGTGATTTTCATGTGAACATAAATACAAATTTATTCATACTTCACTTATTTGTATTCACATGCATGCATGCAAATACAATTGTATTCACAAATATTCTGAACATACAAATAAATTCACAGAAAAAATTGCGAATATTCACAAAAAATGTGAATATTTAGAAAAAAAATCCGGTAAATTAAAAAAAAATCACATCACAATTTGTGAATGCAAATGTATTCACGAAAAATTGTAAATACAAAAAAAAAATTCACTTCAATCAATTCAATAATTTTCTTCAACTTGAGGAAACTCACAACTCATTTTGTGAATTTTTTCATATTTATAATGTAATATTTGAAACTCACAACTTTTTTTGCAAAAATTGCTTTGCCTCGACGCAATGTTTTCTCTCAAAATACGTAAGAACTCACGTTTGGTGTAAATTTTAATCTAATCATTGTGAATTTGATTTTAATTTGTCTCAAATACGAAAAAATTCACAACTTGTTTTGTGAATTTTTTTGTATTTACAATTTTTTGTGAATACATTTGCATTCACCAATTTTGATGCGATTTTTTTTTTAATTTACAGGATTTCTCGTAAATATTCACATTTTTTGTGAATATTGACAATTTTTTCTGTGAATTTATTTGTATGTTCAGGATATTTGTCAATACAATTGTATTTCTATGCATGCATGTGAATACAAATAAGTGAAGTATGAATGAATTTGTATTTATATCCACATGAAAATCACGATGTGAATAAATTCGTATTCGTATTTATAAATAGAATTACCCCGAACTCTGGATAGGGCAGATCATGTCCTACTATATCCTGGAACTTCAATTTAGTTAAAGTCCCAAGGTTTTCGAGATTTTGGGTTTTGTCATTTTTTGAAAAAAATCATCCGCTTTACGTTTTTCGCATGTCATTTCTACAAATGACAAATTTTTATCCGGTTAAAAAAATACTCTTGGTTATTCGTTTTATCTATTAAAGTCTTCTTCTTAACCTCAAATGTTAAGGAAACTTTATGGAAAAAGATCTTATGGAGAATTTTCATACGAACCAATTCGATTTGACTTTGATGGCTTGCGGTGTAAAAAAAATTTCCTACGCATATCGTGCCAATTATTTTAAAGGATTACGTCGGTTTGAATATTTAAAAAAATGCTTTTTTAAATCTTATTATCTAATAGTACAATATGTCTGGAATATTCTCCCAAAATTTTAAGGGAAGGTACCTGAGTAAACGACGAGAAAAACAGGTAAACTTCGGGAATTTTTATCTCAAAAACTAATATTTCGATTGGATCCGGGTTTTTTTTATTGGAAAATGTGTACATTGAGATATGTTTAGGAATTTTTTAAAATAAATTCGTTGACTGGAAGCGATTCGAACGCGATTATCTCGAAACATAGTTTTCAGAGTCGGTGCCAGATGTATCTCGAAAACGGCTTGTCCAATTTTGTCTAAATCTGGATACACTATTCTTCGATAGTTTTTCTCGTTCGCCACGGAGGGATTTTTCATTTGATCGAACCATTGCTTTTCGTATGCAATGTGTATGCAATCCAAAATCGTCGAAAATTGCGAACGAAAAACGAATGTGAAATTAAAACGGTCGCAATTCCGTCAAAAATGAAAGATTCAAAAAAATCCTACGTAGCGAACGAGAAAAACTATCGAAGAATTTCGTATCCAAATTTGGACAAAATCGGACAAGCCGTTTTCGAGATACATCTGGCACCGACTTTGAAAACTATTTTTCGAGATAATCGCGTTTGAATCGCTTCCAGTCAATGAATTTATTTTAAAAAATTCCTAAACATACCGCAATGTCCATATTTTCCAATTTAAAAAACCCGGATCCAATCGAAACATTAGTTGTTGAGATAAAAATTCCCGAAGTTTACCTGTTTTCTCGCCGTTTACTCAGAGAGAGCCTTCGGGAGTTCGCCCCGTTGGGAAAGACCGGCCGGGAGCCACGCAGCTATATCGCATTTTTCTCAAAACACTATTTTTGAAGTCGACGAACACGATTTCTCAAAAACTAATGCACCGATCTCATTGAAATTTTGCACACTTCTTCAAAATAGCATTGGCTAGTGATTGAACGAAGGTTTTTTTTTCTTTCGATTACAACTAATTTTACAAGGCCATACGTAGTGTAAATTGTACCAAAAATTGAACTATTTTGCATACAACTATGCCAAAAAATATTTATTTTTTTTAATCCTCCGTTCAATTACCAGCTATGCTTATCTACTAACAGAAAAAAATTGGTTTCTTAATTTCCGATAAAGCTATTATGAGTTATTGTGACCACCACGAGGACACTTTTTTGAGGGGTTTCCGGAAACCAGGTCCCACCTGCTGAATTTGCCCAAATTTTTGGATGAATTTTTTTTTTAACATTGTCAAAATGTCGCTCTTTTATGTGCTTAACATTTTGAATAAAATAATTTTTATGTTATATTTTTAAAGAAATAGAGAAAATATGCTTTTTTTGGCTTCAAAATCCACGTACCCCCTTAAAAAGTTGCTTAGTCATTGGCGATTCGTATCATTCGTAGGAATGGCATGCGAAAAACCAAAGGCAGATTATTTTTTTTTAATAACGTAAAGCTCAAAATCTCGAAAACCGTGGTATTTTTACTAAACTAAAATTCCAGCATATAGTAGGACATGATCTGACCTATCGATACTTGCAGGATTATCCATTGATTACAAGACACCCTGTACATACATACCAACTACATTTATGCACAGATCGGAAACATCATCGATTCGAACAGCAATATTTCTCAATGAAATTAATATTCCCTCACAATATTTTCATAAACATATGTTGATTATTTTAATCCACCATGTCAAACTCAAAATACAACATTTTTAACTTCACCTCATTTAGAATAGAACATTCATTGAACATGTTAGTGTTTTGACAAGATCCTTTGTATTCCTAAGTCAATCATTTTCACTCACTATAAAACACTCCAATCCAAATATCTAAGTGTATATTTTTTTTTGCAATCGCATAATGTTGCGATCGTCTAAACATTTCGCAATACCTCATCCATATTATTTCCAAGTAATTTATATGACAAACAGCAAAACCATTTGCGCGGAAAATAATTACGTAATAAAAATGACTAACAACGATATTACGATTTTCGAGGAAGTGAAGAGGTTTTTCAGAGAGTTCAGCAACTCTTTGCCATTAATCTCGGAGACGCAGATGATCTCGTGGCTGCTTATTGGCGTCTGATAGACCACGAGAGAGCTTCCGGTTCTCGGAGTCTGTTCGTCGTGATCGCTCGTACTTTTTTGTACTTTTTTGTACACACACATGTATATATATATATATATGTACTTTGCGATGTTACAAATGATTCATCACCACAAGCGAGCTTCAGCGACCAGAGTCGAATCACGTCACTGCAAAAAAGCGATCGTGGCTTAAATGCGCGTGTTCAGCACGTGCGGTTTCACGCGATTCAGAAGGAAAGGAGAAAAGTCGCTTGAATATATATATATATATATATATATATATATATATATATATATATATATATATATATATATATAACTGTAGCAGCTGCTCGAGCGTAATTTGAGAATGTTTCACGCAAGATGCTAAATTTGCACGTTTCTCGAAAATCATAAAATACCACTTATCCATTTAGGCAAAATGAAATCATTCGAGGCCTTTAGACAAAAAAAAGAAAATATCACTTACATTTGGAGCCTCCATTAACTTGATGTTTCTCCTTATTGTTCTTTCGGAAATTACATTTTCTACCGCCCAAAATTTAAAAAATTACGAAAATGGCAAGTTGTGGGGAAAAAGTTCAATTTTTGACAAAAAAAATAACCCTAGGCATTTATTTTAAAAAAATGGATATACATATCTAAAAATCATCCGATCATACGATAGAAAATGTTAATAACTATGCTCTGTCCGAATTGAAAGTGAATCGGAAAAATGGATTTTCACAAATCACCACAACTAGCCGAATGTTTGGCATCATTACGAAATCTTCTACGTAAATCAATGTTAAGACCCTAGACTATAAAACTATGCAGTAAAAAAATGTTTTTTATTTTATTTCGAGCTTATGCAGACCTCTCAAAAAAAGAGCCTGAAAAAAGTTGTCAAAACAATAAAGCTATGCATAAAATAATCGTTTTTTTTCAACCCTAGGCAGGTCCCCTTAAAAAAAGGCCGAGTGAGAGAAACGAAGTTCTCATATCGTTTTCTGCCTGCTTTGTCAGGAAAAAAAATGCCTCGGCTCGAGATCCTACCGATACGATGGTTCACGCAAAATGGAACACCGTTCTGCGGACCCCCCCCCCCCCCCCCCATATCAATGGCAAAACTTCATCGCATTAAAAAAAGCAATTTCAAACCTCACCACAGTCGATTTTCCGACGCTCGAAGAATCGCCGATTTTTGTCCACATTGGACAAATCAATCGAACAATCATACCTGATCACCATTACCGATCGATAAATCGTCTACTTTCCACTTGTTTCTCCAGATCTACTTTCGAGAGTGCGCGGGGTCAATGGTCATCTCAATGAGATGAGGAACAAACTTGGGGTCGTGAAGACAGCCGAGTGACGAGATACCATAGATGAAGGAAGATACGCGAAGCCCCTTAAACGCCTGAAAAGATAAAAGATAATCCAATATGGCCTGGTGCATTCGGACGATGGGATTGGCAACCACTCTAGTCGCACTGACCGTCCTCGTTTCGGGACACCTCGAGGGACCGAATGTTTGCGTTCGACAGGAAACGTAAGTCTGAAACGTTTCGAAGTCAAATCCGGAATGAGATTGGAGCTTGCATCGTTGGAGTGCAATAAAAATGTTTTTTTTTCTGACTTCCTCGAATTCCTTAAGGCGTTACCACCACTTGTAGCGCAAAAAAGGCCTTTTTCATGAATTTTTTTAAAGAAAACTACAAAACTTTTTTAATCGATCAATATACCATCTTAAAGAACACATCTTGAAGAACTTTCAGTAATTTTTTTATTGAAAAATATTACATTGTTTAGTGGCAAATGGCCATCAATGAAATAATGTTTTTATATACACGGTTTGCGGTGACCAACATTGCGGCGAAGTGGATCATCTGAAAAAAAAAAAATGTGGATGGATTTAGTCAAATATAAGTATAAACTAGTCTTTAATCGAAGGATTTTAAAAAATATTCATTTTTCACAAAATGGCGGACAGTCAAAGTTAATGGTTCGATTTTAACGAAAAAAACGGCCGTTTTTTGGCTATAAAACGGCCATTTTTTTCGAAAAAAAATCGAACGATTAAAGACTACATTTTTATGTATTAAATAAGCCTGCAAAATTTAAAGAAGATCGGTTCATTAGTGTTCGAGTAATCTTGGTCACCGACTTCAGAAATGCCATTTTGAGAAAAACGCGTTTAAAGTTTCAATTTCAGTTTACACGAAGAAAATTTTTTTTTTGTAAACTTACATAGAGTCATCTATTACGGGCCCATACAGAAGTATGGGCTCGGATACTTAAACTTAAAAAAAATGCAATAAAAAAAAATCGATTTTTTCAAAATCGCAAGTGGGGGTAACCCCTTAACTCTATTTATAAATAAATAACAAATAATGGAGTGATAATTAACTAATAATTGATAATGAATTATAAAAGAATCAATGAACAACAAATAATTAATTAATAATTAATTAATAATGGATATTAGTAATTTTCAATTGTCAATTCATCAAGTGATTCAATGTTAAGTGATTCAGTGACAATTCAAAATAATTATTTATTTATTTATCAATTAAACATGATAATTTTGATTAATCAATTATTCAATCAAACGAACATGATTATTAATTAACTAAACATAATTCATTATTGGTCAATAAATTGACTAAACCTTATTTATTAATAACGAATAATGATACATTTATTATTCGTCAATATCTGATTATTCCTTATGAGAGCGGCGTTAAGGGGCTATACCAGTGTGAACGCTGTGAATTTGGGTGATTTTCGGGAATTTTTTTGAAGAAAAGTACTCAATTAAATGTTTCGAACAATTAAGAATATATTTGGCTATATTTGACATATAATATTACATAATTTTTTCATAAAACAATATTGAGATCGAAGCGACTTACGCGCTGCCTTCGGAGGCGCAAAAGAAAAGTTCCTCCACTGCTGACATGATTCCGGCCGATTGCGTAGCTGAAACCGAAAAAGGAAAAAAATGTTAAACTGGAAGGTATTTCCTGTACAATGATGTAGGATTTTCGAAAAATATCAAAATCTAACAAAATGGCGTAGTTATGAAAAAAGTCAGTTTTCTTGCCTATAAAATGGTCGTTTTTTTCAAATGCCAAATCGTCAATTTGCATCCAATCAAAAATATCCTACGTCATTGTAGAGGAAATATATTGAAGATTACTCAGTTCAAATTTCAAGTCAATCGGATTATTGCTCTTTGAGTTACAATGTCAGCAAATTTGAAAAATCTCATTTCGAGAAAAACGCGTTTAAAGATTTAACTATCGATCTTTGCAAGATAAAATGATATTGATATAAATGATATAATCGATAATGATATTCTTGAAAGTATAAACTGTCGAAAAACGCAGAAAAAAAAACTTTTTTTGAAAGTGTCACACTGGTATAGCCCCTTAATGATTGATTTTACAAATTGGCCCGTTTCATATCCGCGGTTCGTTCGCGTATGTTAGGTACACGGTGCACGTTAACATTTCGGAACAGAAGCCCTACAAAGTGCGAGAGAACACTTGGTGCTTCACTTTTCCACCGAGATGTTCGACTTACCGACTGAGCTACAAGACCGTCTACAGGACGCAGGTCCGTCGAACCCGTGTTTTTTATATCGATAATTTTTCATATGAGCTTTTACGTCCCGCGAATGGTCTTAAATGAGCAATTGTGATTCGGTATGCGCAGACACTCACGAAACAGAGGCCGGTCGACGAATGTTGCAAAGGTTACGGTGCAACCGCGGACGGTAATAGGTGCGTGCCAATCTGTTCCGACGAGTGTCTCCACGGCACATGCGTTGCCCCGGATGTGTGCAAGTGCGAGACCGGATACGGAGGACCCTCCTGCGATATCAGTAAGTTCGATTCGAGCACAAACCGGGACAACTATTTTGCATTGTTTACTTTTGTCAAAAGCTGGAAGACCATTGGAGATCCAAAGATCGTGACTTAAAATAGGTGTGGTCAGAAAAAGGCCCGGAAGAATACAAAAATAATGGTTTGGGTTCGTTTGCGCTGATAGAAGGATTAAAAGTAGCTGTTATTGAAAATAAGCTTGGCAGAAAACGGAAAAGATATTTTTTTTTTGGGTTGTTGGCGCTAATAGGGACTGAAAACAGGTATGACTAAAAATAGGCTTGGAAGAATTGGAAGACGCGAAAGAATTGGTTTAGGTTTGTTTGTACTAATAGGGACTAAAAAAGGCCTAAACTCAATGGCTACGTGCAGCTTAGTTTCGATACGAGTGTTGATCATGTAGCAAGTCATTCTCGAAAGTATCCTAGGCAGAATTATTTTTCTTCCCATTCCTATTCCTACACCTATTCGGCATGAGAAGTGAGTTCGGATAGCAGAAGTTCACCAAGGAGGATCCCAATTCCTCAGCCGGGGACATGTTCTCTTAGGGGCAATGGGTTTGTTTGGGTTCCATATAAGATCCAGCTGGGATTCTCCCGATGGCTCTCTGCTCCGGTTTCATCCTCTGGAAGATTACAGACCCCTCCAGGACTGTCCTTTTTTCACCAGACTTCCACATCCGTAGCAGAAATTCCAGCGAGGCTAGCGATTATCCCGTCTTCCAACATCTCTTCCACGTTGTAGCTAGATTGCCGCATGTTCCCGTCACAATCCCGACAACCATTCCCAGTAGACGTGAAGAAGAATCCCCAGAGCCCCGCACGTTAGTCCAAACGTCACCTCACCGTTTGTACTGTCCACCAGAATGTCCGCACGGAAGATGGGGTCATGCATGTGGTGAAAGCTGCAAGTGCAAGAACGGAGCAACGTGCGATCCGTTCGACGGTAAGTGCAGATGCACGAAGGGCTGGCGAGGTGAAGAATGTGACCAGACGTGCACTCCCGACCGTTACGGCCAGGACTGCGGCGAGGAGTGTCGCTGCAGCAACGGCGGAAGCTGTCATCACATCTCGGGCGAGTGCCATTGCGCCCCGGGCTACACCGGGCCGTTGTGCGACGATTTGTGCCCCGAGGGCAAACACGGTGACGAGTGCAAGACCGAGTGCACCTGTCAAAACGGCGGCTCCTGCCTGCCGACCACGGGTGAGTGCATCTGCACCGCGGGCTGGATCGGCAGGGTGTGCGCCAATCGCTGTCCCGAGGGCTTTTGGGGTGACAAGTGCAACGAGAAGTGCGAGTGCTACAACGGGGCGAGTTGTCATCACGTTAGCGGCGTGTGCGTATGCCAACCGGGCTTCCACGGCGAACGATGCTTCTACTCGTGTCCCGAGGGCAAATACGGCCTCAATTGCACAAACAATTGCACCTGTGAGAACGGCGCGACGTGCTCGGCCATTGACGGCAGCTGTTTCTGCGGTCCCGGCTGGACCGGCGATCAATGCGAGAAACGGGACTGCCCAGCTGGCCAGTACGGCCCAAGTTGCGCCAAAGTTTGCGAATGCGACAAGAACAACACGCTGCTCTGCCATCCTTGGACCGGTGATTGCATGTGCGACGTCGGCTGGGACGGCTCCAAGTGCTCGAGACCCTGCGCCTACACCTACTACGGCAAAGGCTGCGAAAATCGTTGCAACTGTAAAAACGACGCCCAGTGTTCACCAATCGATGGTAGCTGCATATGCACCGCCGGCTTCCGCGGTCATGACTGCAGCGAGGTCTGCCCACCCAATACCTTCGGCGAGGAATGCGCACACAAGTGCCCCTGCAAAAATGGCGCCACATGCTCACCCGAAAATGGCCGATGCAACTGCACCGAAGGTAAGTCACGCTGATGGCCAAGTAGCGACTTGATCGTATGGCTGGGCCGAGAAATGGACCGTCGGAGTGTCGTAGTTTGGGTGGTGAGAGCCTGTTGATGTCTTACTTTAGTAATTGCACCTCCGCGATCTTGGATGATCGAAATACACGATGGGGGGTCGGAAAAGCTCGGAGTTTTAGTCTATGTACCGTATACTTTGCAAATTGCGACCTTCAACCTTTGGACTACTATTTGATTGGAACTTTGCCAAACTCTCTTGACTATGTCCGTTTACCGGAACTTCTGCCGAAAGTGCGTTTGTCAAGTTTTGCCGTCTTCACTGGTGAGCGGCAGGTGACCAAAGAGGAATCCTTTAGCTATCAGAAAGATGGAAGAGTGCCATCGATCAAAGTAGCACAGATCATTTATCCACATTTTTAACAAATTGACAAGCCAATGATGAAGACACTGAAGGAACGGCTCAAAGTATGCCACGATCCAATGCGGTTCATGGGAATCGTTGGCTATCAGCTAATTTCTTGAGCGCCGTATGCAATGGCCTGGTGGCTCAAACTTCCTCAGCAGGTATCGAATCATTAGTCAGTGGCACTGCGTCTCGCTATCATTTCGCTTAATTCTATTATTTTGCACCAAAGGCCATCGTTAGCCGATCCCGGCTGGACCATGAAGTAAGCCTGCAACCGTAATGCCATTGTTAGTTTTCAGAGACCTAGAAAAGTCCTAATCCCACTCGAGGTAGAATAAAGACAGCAAAACACTTCGTTGTGGCAGTCTTTGCACAACTTTGACCATTGCAAAACCAATCCGTTCCATATCCTGGGGAACTGTTTCCCTGCGGACCATCCTGCCGATTTTGCGTTTGCAAAAAATGCTTGTCTGTGGTGGTTATTGATGATCCAGTGACCAATGGTGATAAAAAACTGGGTGATCTCTTTGGAAACCCACATCAATGAGCACTGCTGAGCATTCAGAGGTGATCTGAGAGGTAATCACCTCTCAGCTGAGCTGAGAGGTGATAAAAACATGGGCAATCTCTTTACTAATCAAGATTCCATCAATTCTCACTGCACCATCTCTGCAGATGATCACATTTCATCTAAACTTTGTTCTAATACTTCTTATTCTTCGAACTCAATCAATGGCAAAGTTTTTCCAGTCCGTCAGACTATAAAGACAAATTGGAATCGACATACGGTCCAAAAATGCAGCGAAAGTGACAAGTTTATTGGCTCTGATCCTTTCGCCCAATCTATCGTGTATTTCGAGCAGGAGTCATACCAACGAACGTTGCATAAAATCTACAGCACTTTCACTCTCACTTCTTATCGACAAACGCGCTGTTCCGCGCTCGTAGGCGTTCCCACGAATCGGGTAAGTGATTGCAGGATACCTTTACTTACTGGTTGCTCGCGTAACATTTTGTCAGGCTGGGACGGCTCACTGTGCGACCGGCCGTGCGCGGACAAGTCCTTCGGCAAGCACTGCGAAGGGAAATGCCAGTGTCAGAATAACGCAGCCTGCAATCCACAGAACGGTAAGGATTTTTTCTTTATTACTTTCCTCTGGGGTATTCCGGGTCGGTTTTCGGATTTCGCTTGTTAATATTTTCCCCTCGTGCAAGACAATTAGAGATTTGGTCCGCTCGAAGTAGCACCAAAAGTGTCGTGAGTGTTTTCCTCCCACGTAGTTTTCGTAGTTTCTTTTGGAAAGATTGTGTTTTTTGGTTTGTAATTTTGACAAGACTGTATTTTTTCTTGTGCTCTCCTCGGCCCTCAAAAATCCTCCTTTCAGGAATTTTCGACGCACGTTCAGGGGTAAACAAAATCTTGAAAAAATTGTTAGGGAGTAAAATAAAATTTGCAAAGTTGTCGCAAAAGACTTTTGGAAAATCGATTAAAATTACATTCAGGAAATAATTGTGAGTATGGGCTGAATTTCGAATAAGTTTTAATAATTATTAAACGGCTGAAGGATGAACAATGATTTTGGGGATGATTGGCAACGACCCAATAATAATGATACTCATGAGCTGGAAGATCGAATATAAAAATTAATAAAATTGATTTAAAAAACCGGGATCGCAGATTCTTCGAATTGTTGCTTGATGTATTTTTTTTTTTTTTTCGAAATTTATTGCAACTGCGGATCATTTTATCCGTAGCGAATAATTAATCCAATTAGCTACAAAATTACATTTCCCATGAAATTTGTAATTTTTGTAGTTAACGAATTATAACAACCGCTATCTTTACGTTTCGATAGAATGTCTCAAAAATGAACACACCTTGATCACTCAGAAAAAAAGTTTCCATTAAGGGGTCTTCTCAATTTAGACGCTAAAAAAGGCTAATTTCATTATTTTTTAAGAGGTTCATATTATAGATATTGATATAAAAATTGTTACACTTAATAAATACACTTTCGAAATACTTTTTTTTTAAGTTTAATGTATTTATGTAACTCAAACAAACCGTAAACGCGTTTTTCTCGAAATAACGTTTTTCGACGGCTTGTTGATAAAATTTTCGAAACTACTGAATCGATCCCTATTAAAATTTAACCACATATTCTTTACAACAATAGCTATAGTGCATATCAAGGATTTTTTCAAATTTTGATGTTAACTATTTTTTTACCAATAACGGTGAAAAAACACGTTTTTTTTTGTTTTTTCGAAAAACGTCCGCCGTTTCGTTATTTTTGCATATATAAAAAATCGTGTGATATGCGCTGTAGCCACTAACATACTGAATAAAAAACCGTTTGATTTTTTCGTTTCGGTTCATTTATCTCTGAGATTTCATCAACAGCGCAGACATACAATTTTTTAGGACGATTTTTCAAACTACCATTTGCGTTTATAAATAGTGACATAAATACATTTAAAAAATGTTATGCATTTCGAAAGTGTGTTTATTAATGGTAACAACTTTTGTATCAATGTCTATAATATAAGCCTATCAAAAAATTTCATGAAAATAGCCTTTTTCAGCGTCTAAAGTAAGAAGACCCCTTAACGACAAGGTCGCTTGGATAATTCTCGGGGCACAGGAATGTAATAATTGCGTTTCTCGTAATATTGACGCTGGTTGCTCTTACACGAAAAAAAAACACCCACGCACGTCAAAATTTTAACGCTCAGGCACGTGCACGTGTGCGGCTGGTTTCACCGGGAAATATTGCGAAGACCGTTGCAAAAAGGGATACTTCGGACACGAGTGCACGCAACGCTGCGACTGCCACGAGGATAACGCCGTCGATTGTGATCCTGCGACCGGACGATGCATCTGTAAGCCCGAATGGCGAGGTTTGTCTTTGAAACACCAATTCAAATCCTTATCAAAATGGCTTCGGACCAAATAAATTAAAAACATTTTTAAATCATATTTCGGGTATGGCAATCGATCAAAAAACAATTAATCTTATAAAATTGCGATCAAGGATATTTTCATGAACTAGACAGTCTGAAATTTACAATACGAATGTTGGTGATTTATTCACTTATTAATCCCCCCCCCCCTCTCTTTCTCTACCTACACATTTTCAGAAAAGTAACAGTCGTAGAATTCTCGACGAACGGATAAAAAAAATCTTTTCGCACAAATTGCAATATAAATATATAAAGGCACCTTTATTATTTGTTGAAAATAATTAACACCAAAAATTCATTGCCCCTAATTATATGTTGAAAATAATTGAGACTGGAAAATACATTATTTTGAAATAAATTTAAAAAACTCCCCGCATTTCAACGATGCCACACCGCCATCCAGAATGCACTTCTCCACAATATGCAATTCGTTGAGCAATGTGGAACATCTGCTAAGATGAAGAATAAGATTAGTAAAACATTATTATCAACGCTCCGCTTTTCCAACCGGAGAAAAAAGATAAATTCACCCATATGGACCGCAACCTTCTTATCGCCCGTATCTGGGACTAGCCCGAATATCCCGCCAGTATAAATATACCTGCGTGTGATAAGATATATAAAAAATTTTGTCGACAGTTTGACCACTAGTTGGAGTCCAGAGAAATAAGTATTAAAAATCGATAGACGAAACGTATAAATATACAATGTATTCTGATAATATAACATGTATATATATATATATAATGAGAGGGAAAAACAATGAGAGAGTTATTTTGACCTACGTTACAACCGTCAAAGTCATGTGAAGGTCAACTTTGAAAATTTTAATCAGAACTCTCATTTTTTATTGTATATTCTTATGGCTTACGTCGAGAGCTTTTTAAAACACTATGGATGATTTTTTTTTTAATCGAGAACTCTTTTTAGTTATGAGACTTGAAATTTACAATACCGCTGGTATCAGGATTCATATACAGGGTGTCCCATTTTAATCTTACACCTGAATTTTCTCGAAAAATATTGCTCGGACGAAATATTGTGTGGAACAAAACTTCTAGGGATTGAAGGGGGACGTTTGAAAAAAAATTATTTGAGGAGCCAAAATTCAAAATGGCGGCGTTACAAAGGCTGACATGTTTTTTTCAAACGGAAACATAACTTTTTTTTATTGCCAAAAAATTTGTCAGCTGAAAACTAAAAACTTTTGTTGAAAACATTTTTTGATAAAGTTCATAGTTTTCAAGTGAGAACATCATTTTCAATTATTTCAGATGTATCCAGGATTTGTGTGTGTGTGTGTGTGTGTGTGTGTGTGTGTGTGTGTGTGTGTGTGTGTGTGTGTGTGTGTGTGTGTGTGTGTGTGTGTGTGTGTGTGTGTGTGTGTGTGTGTGTGTGTTTTCTACCCATCGTGATCAAAGTTCGTCAAGGATTTAAAGAAACACGTTTTTGGGCCTGAAAATGGCACAAACGCTATTAAAATGGAAAAAAACTATTTTTCATCGATTTTCCTCCAAAATTTTCTCATGAAATATCGTCCAAATTTGAAAACAAAAAAACAAAAAAAAACCAAAATTTTCAACAAAAAAATTTGATTCTTTTTTTGTTCAAGTGGTCATACATTCGAAAACACACACACACACACACACACACACACACACACACACACACACACACACACACACACACACACAAATCCTGGATACATCTGAAATAATTGAAAATGATGTTCTCGTATGAAAACTATGAACTTTATCAAAAAAATTTTTCAACGAAAGTTTTTAGTTTTCAGCTGACAAATTTTTTGGCAATAAAAAAAGTTATGTTTCCGTTTGAAAAAAACATGTCAGCCTTTGTAACGCCGCCATTTTGAATTTTGGCTCCTCAAATAATTTTTTTTCAAACGTCCCCCTTCAATCCCTAGAAGTTTTGTTCCACACAATAGTTCGTCCGACCAATATTTTTTGAGAAAATTCAGGTGTAAGATAAAAATGGGACACCCTGTATATATATATATATATTAGGGTGTGCGGACAAACAATAGATATTTTTTTTCTCGGTTGCATCCACCAAAAGAAGGTGAATTAAGGTAAAAAAAAGAAGAATCCTCGAAGGAGAGCCCAAAAAAGAATTATTTCGACCGACGCATTGCATTTGAATACTTTCCATGAGAATAACACAGGAAAATATTGGCACTTCTGAACGTCGTAGTAAAACTCTTCAGAAAAAAATCTCACAAAAATGTCATTACGATATTCTGATAGAGAATTGAATTCCCTACAAAAAAAGTTCCTACGAACAATTAGCTTAGAACAACCGTTCAAGTGGTATCGCTGTCTGAAATTAAATTTTATTATTTACGCGACGTGCGCGCCATAGCACACGCTGCCACCTGGCGGCAGCATGCGGTAGCTCGTAGTGCAAAATTACAAGCTTCACACTAGCGCCACGAACGGGAAACCGCGACATTTTTCGCCCATTTTGGTCCCAAATCAAGATCTGTCACTGCTACAAAATTTCATTCGTTATTGCGAAGTGAATCCTGTAGTAGGGGAGGCTGCCGCGAAAAAATAGCTAGTCACTTGTGGTACTTTAACGAGAAAATTGTTGCTTTGTCGTTTTTCGACAATGCTGTGCCGATAAGTGTGAAGGCAAAAATGGTACAGGCTCTGCAATCTCGAGAACAATCCAAAAATCCTTCCGAGTGAGTAATTGTTAAAAAAAAATGATTGGGAAATGTTGCTGAAAAAAGACATAAGCGATTTCGTTACTCAAGAATCCTTATTTCTTTTCCAGCAATTTAATTTACCTCATGATTTTTTGAGAGTAAATATTGAATTATGGCCGGAAAATGCCACTTATTTGAGTTGCTTAGATTTTTTTTAAATCCAAAAGTCGTTAATAACGTAGCCGAACGTGGTGTCACTTTGATAGAAGCATAGAACGGTTCATTAACAAAAAACGAAGAGCAGCTACAATATTTATTGGGCGTAGTGCAAAATCATCAACAGAAATACCCTAATTGCAACAAACAGACTCTTAAAAAAAGGAACGATGATTATCAAGCATTATAATGTAAAAACAAATTATTTTATCTCATTAAACCAAATTCTTTGAATAAAACTTTTCGAAACACGATCAATGATGGACGTCGTTTCTTTTATATTTCTTGTTGTACTTGATTCTTTTTTGTATCAGAGAAATATTTTGAGAACGATTCCATGCAAATTGTATGTTGGAGCAGAACATTCTCTAAAAAAAAAACCCCCAAAAAGTTTTTTCGTAAAGCCAAAAATTCGATTTTTACAGCCTTTTGAATTATTTTTTTTCTATCAATTCAATTTCAGACAGCGATTCCACTTGAACGGTTGTTCTGAGCTAATTTTTCGTAAAAACTTTTTTGTTGGAAATTCGATTGTCCATGAGAATATGTTAATGACATCTTTGTGTGATTTTTTTCTGACGAGTTGCACTACCACATTCAGAAATCCCAATATTTTCCTGGGTTATTCTTGTGGAAAATATTCAAATGCAATGCGCCATTCGAAATAATTTTTTTTGAGCTCTCCTTCGAGGATTCTTCATTTTTTACCTTAATTCACATTTTTTGGTGGATGCAACCGAAAAAAAAGTATCGATTTTTTTCCGCACACCCTTATATATATATATATATGTATGAATCCTAATACCGGTATTGTAAATTTCAAGTCTCATAACTGAAAAGAGTTCTCGATACAAAAAAAAACTCATCCTTAGTGTTTTGCCAAGCTTTCGAGGTACGCCATAAGAATATACAATGAAAAATAAGAGTTCTAATTAAAATTTTCAAAGTTGACCTCCACATGAAATTGACGTTTGTAACGTAAGTCAAAATAACTCTCTCATTATTTTTCCCTTTTCAAACGGAACAACTTTTATTCAAACTCTTTTTTATTATAATCCGTACTTTCCAAGATATAAGCCTGTAACACTTTATCTGCGACACCCTGTGCATATGAATATGTTACAGTTAAAAGTCAATTTCAGTTTGAGTGCATTTAACCTAGTAAAAATTAGTTTTCCCGAACGCCTTCGTCACAGCTAGTTTTTCCTAGTTAAATCTAGAATTCACTGATAAATTAGTTCAAAGGAGTTTTAACTGGGAAAGACTAGTTACAACAAAATTGACCAGTTAAACCTGTTTTTAAATGACCGTTGGTGTAGTTTGATATCCTTCCAGACCCAAACTCAAACGAACCTCATTCGAAAGTAGTTTTAACTGATTGGGATCGTTAGACCTATTTTTTCTCGTTAAGGCGTTAGGCCACAGTAACGGGTATAAAATCATGTACGAATTTGACCATTTTTTTCGTATGAAAACGTGATTCACTCATAAAATTAATTACACATCTATTCGGTATGAATATCAAGCTGTCAGAATTTTTTTTTCGATGTACAAAATGGTCGACTACTATTATTTTCTTTTTGTTATCTTTTTTAGGCGCTCCGCGGCGTGACTTGTAGCATCCACAATTTTGGACCTAGAACAAAAAACAAAAATTCTCGCCAATCTACATTAGAATATCTAGAGAAGTACGTACGGAATTTAAAAAATATTGTTTTATTCAAAAGTTGTAGATATTTGAACTTAAGAAATGAATATTCAGTGAAAAATTTCGTTATAACTGCTCATAAACTGCTCGTAAAATGAAAAGTTTTCGATTCATCAGAAATTCCGTACGTACTTCTCTGCGAAGTGCAATTAGGAACATGACTTTTAAATTTTTAGTAAATCGAGTGAAAATTGTTGAAGTTATTTGTCACGCCAATTGGAAAAAAGCTGTTTCGAGAAGTTTCGAGTAGTTGGCCATTCAGTACATCGAAAAAAAATATATATTTTCCAACAGCTTGATATTCATACTACATAGATGTGTAATTAATTTTATGAGTGAATCACTATTCCATACGAAAAAAATTGTTAAATTCGCACATGATTTTATGCCCGTTACTGTGGCCGAAGGCCTTAAGGCGTTACCCCCACTTGTAGCGCAAAAAAGGCCTTTTTCATGAATTTTTTTAAAGAAAACTACAAAACTTTTTTAATCGATCAATATACCATCTTAAAGAACGCATCTTGAAGAACTTTCAGTAATTTTTTTATTGAAAAATATTACATTGTTTAGTGGCAAATGGCCGTCAATGAAATAATGTTTTTATATACACGGTTTGCGGTGACCAACATTGCGGCGAAGTGGATCATCTGAAAAAAAAATGCGGATGGATTTAGTAAAATATAAGTATAAACTAGTCTTTGATCGAAGGATTTTAAAAAATATTCATTTTTCACAAAATGGCGGACAGTCAAAGTTAATGGTTCGATTTTAACGAAAAAAAACGGCCGTTTTTTGGCTATAAAACGGCCATTTTTTTTCGAAAAAAAAAATTGAACGATTAAAGACTACATTTTTATGTATTAAATAAGCCTGCAAAATTTCAAGAAGATCGGTTCATTAGTGTTCGAGTAATCTTGGTCACCGACTTCAGAAATGCCATTTTGAGAAAAACGCGTTTAAAGTTTCAATTTCAGTTTACACGAAGAAAATATTTTTTTTTGTAAGCTTACATAGAGTCATCTATTCCGGGCCCATACAGAAGTATGGGCCCGGATACTTATACTTCAAAAAAATGCAATAAAAAAATCGATTTTTTCAAAATCGCAAGTGGGGGTAACCCCTTAAACCGAAAACGGGTTTTAGCTGGTACAAGCATGTGTATATGAATACTGAAATAAAATACAGGAATACGATGCGAGAGTCAGTGTCCGGTCGGCCTGTACGGCGACGACTGTCACTCTCAGTGCAACTGCATGAACAACAGTTCCTGCGATCCGGACACAGGAAGCTGCGTATGCGCCAGAGGCTGGGAAGGTGCGGACTGCTCGCAGCCCTGCAAACACGGCTGGTACGGTGTCGGGTGTAAAGAGAAGTGCCCGATAAAAATGCACGGTAAGCAAGCACAAGACTCGAGTCGCCCCTGTTCGCAGGGCAGCGAGTCCTGCACGTAAGATTTTTTTTAATTTTATCAATTTTTTTTAATCAATTCTTTATTGGAAAAGTCTAGGAAATTTCGTGAGAAAGATTGTGGGAAAAATATAAATATAATTTGAGTAAAATTTAATATGTATAATGAATATATAATGAATATCAACATTTGTCATATAAAAGTATTTTTTATAAATACTATATAAATTTTATAAATACTATTTTATAAATATGTAAAAATATCTTTTTTCATTGTTGCATGACTAAAATGTAATGACTGAAAAATGATCTGTGCTGTTGTCAATCAGGCAATATGACTTGCGACCACGTGACAGGCAAGTACGTCTGTCGTTCCGGCTATCTTGGGCTCACTTGCGAACATCCGTGCTCACCGGATCGATGGGGATTGCATTGCGCGAATCATTGCGATTGCAAAAATGACGGAGAATGTCATCACGTCACGGGTAAGTTTGTTTTCCGTTCAAATATGTGCTGATAATTTTTTTTGTGCTTATCGTAACGAAATACTCAAGGGGATCTTTCCAATATACTTTTTTTTCATATTTTTCGAAATTCGTGGATAAATTTGTAAATACTTTTTTGAATAAATGTATTTATGAGTCATGGATATGTGATTGATAGATTTCTGTGGCTATGTGATGGTGAATTTGATGGATTTTAGGTAGTATGTGCGCAATAACTAGTTAAAAAGAGCCTCACTATGGAAATGTTCAATTATCTGTATTTCGATATCGAATAAAATCGTAATATGATTTAGGATAATTTTATTCTATGCTATAGTACAGTCGTGCTGTCGCTGAAAAACCCCGTAGTCGGAAAAAATTAGACAGCTAGTTTTTTGGCAGGTGATTTTTTAGGTGCTGCAGGTGCTAAATCCAAGTTTGCCTAAAAATCGGGGTGTAGGGTTTTTTTCAGGGGATGAAAGGGGATGGGGTGGATTAATGCGAAACCACAACCCCTACGAGTTCGGCGCCGTGAGACAAAATGTGCGGAAAAATCCGGGCGTTAGTTTTGTCCACAGCGCCGAAGTCGTGGAAGTTCATTTTGGGGTGAAAAAGTGGGGTAAAATTGTGAAAAATCAGTTTAAATTCAATAACTCTTTAGAAAAAATTCGTACATTTTTTTTTCAAATGGGAACGTTGTAGACCTTGAAAAGACGCGTCGATCGAGTATTTTATCATCACTCTCCGATAATATCTTTACGTGCAAAAAAATGGTTAAAATACAAAAAAAATTGTTCATTGAATAACTAAAAAACAATCGATTTTTCGAATATGGTTCAAATGTACGAAATGTAAAGAATAATTTTCTCTATATTTTCGTTTCCATGACCACCCTTGAATTGTGATTTGACGGGGGTTGAAAATTCAAAATGAAATTCTGGGAAAACTTCTGATCGCACGATTTCGCCGCCGTGGAAGAATTTGTAGCTTGAACCCTCAGCTACATTTTTGTCCACAGTGCCAAACTCGTATCTCTTCATTTTCGGTCAATATTTTTCCCAGAATTTCATTTTGAATTTTCAACCTCCGAAAGGGGTTCGAAAAAGCGAAATTCAAGGGTGGTCCATAGGAACGACAATATAGAGAAAATTATTTTCTACATTTCGTGCATTTAAACCATCCCCGAAAAATCGATTGTTTTTTAGTTGCACAATAAATAATTTTTAAAAATACTTTAACAATTCTTTTGGGGGTGAAGATATTTTGGAGAGGCATGATCAAGTACTCGATCATCGCGTCTTTTCAAGGGCTACAACGTTCCCATTTGAACAAAAATTCTATGATTTTTTCTAGAAGAGTTATCGAATGAAAACTGACTTTTCAAAATTTCATCCCCCTTTTTCACCCTCGAAATGAACTTCCACGACTTCGGCGCTTCGGGCAAAAATAAAGCCTGGATTTTTCTGAACATTTTGTCTCCCGGCGCCGACCTCCTGGGGGTTGTAGTTTGGCATTAATATACCCCCATCCCCTTTCATCCCCTAAAAAAACCTACACCCCGATTTTTAGGCAAATTTGGATTTAGCACCCGCGGCGCCTACAAAATCACCTGTCAAAAAACTAGCCTTCTAATTTTTCTCCGATTCCAATATACAGCACGACTGTACTACTATGCAATCTGTCAATTTTTAAAAACAGAGTCTCAACTCACATTGATTGACCGGGAGAAAAATTGACATGTAAACATAATTTGCATAATGTGTTTGAACATACAGACTCAAAGAACCCTTCGAATTATAAAAGCGTGAAATTCCTCTTTATGTGAGTGAGGTAAAAAAAATCAAAGAATTTAGATAAGAATTACGAAATAATCGAGAAAAATATGTATTTTCGAAATGACCGACAACGATGATGAGTCGATCCGGTCAATGACCGTAATAACGTTCGACCCGTAATTTCGCAAACTTGATTTCACGACGAACAGAAATAAACAAAAAAATAGAAAGGTACTGAAGCTCAACAGGAAATATCTCAACTCGAATACTTTTCATGTGATTAGTGGAGTAAAAAACAATACGTAGTTAATCCGTTAAGCAAACGACTATGCCGATCGTAGATTATCGTAGATTATCGAAGAATAAACGAGTTTTCGTACTCGCGGCGAGTGCGAAAGTGAGTACCTACTTTTCGTGTAGGAATGACGAGAAATTATTCATCGTCGAATTCATAGATGGATACAATAAGAGCAACAAAAAAAATAGAAATAAGTGACCCTTTCGTTTCTTTTCTTTGCCGAGCAAAAAAAATCAATTGAACCTCAATTGAAGGTCAATCTACATTAGAATACCTAGAGAAATACGTATGGAATTTAAAAAATATTGTATTATTCAAAAGTTGTAGGTATTTGAAGTTAAGAAATGAATTTTCAGTGAAAAATTTCGCTATAACTGCTCATAAACTACTCATAAAATGGAAAGTTTTCGATTAATCAGAAACTTCGTACGTACTTCTCTGCGAAATGCAATTAGGACCGTAACTTTTGAATTTCAAGTAAATCGAGTGAAAATTGTTGAAGTTATTTGTCACGCCAATTGGAAAAAAGCTGTTTCGCGGAGTTTTGAGTAGTCTCTGAATCAGAGAACGGTCATGACGCCCTTTCCATCAGGAGCCACGCTAAATCGCCCGACTGGATTTATTTATTTATCTCCAATAGCTGTCAACCTTGCTTGAGTTTTTTCAACCCACAAGCCTAGGTGTAGGTATTGTGTCATTTATGTAAAAAAAGATCAAAAAGTGATCGCGATAGTTAATTACGTTCTCGTACCCCCTTAAGGCATGTGCCAATGTCGGCCAGGCTGGCAAGGCGAACGCTGCCAAACTCCCTGTCCACATGGCACATTCGGTGTCAATTGCACTCAATCCTGCAAGTGTCAAAATGGCGGACAATGCCGTTCCAACGACGGACATTGCAGATGCGCACCCGGATGGACGGGCACGAGATGCACCGAAAGTGAGTCACGATGAATGAGTAATCAATCGATCGATCGATCTCACCGATCGGTCTGTTCAATTATCAATCACCGGATCTATGTTTATTTTTTTAATATATTTAACTTATTTTTTTTTACGTAACAACACTTTTTCAAGATAATATTAATGAAATTACTAAAACAAAATAATGCAAAGTAAGGATTAAAATGGTAGAAAAAAAAAGATTTTACGACAAAGGAAATGGGAAAACATTTTCTTTCTCAAAATCCAGGTGGTTTTTATTTTAATAACGTAAATAAATTTGGGCCTTTTTAATGGGAAAATCGTGGAAACTGCGAGATCAATTTTCACATTGTTGAGTCTGAAGTGAAATAATTGCGCGATTTCGTCACACTTTTCAGTATGCCCGGAAGGTTATCACGGCGATCAGTGCATGGAGACGTGCGAGTGCCAAAACGACAATTTCATTTGTCATCCGGCCGAGGGCTGCGTGTGCAGGCACGGTTACGCAGGTAAATAATTACTAATTGTCACGTATTGCATTTTGTATTATTTCATAAGAAGTTAAAAATGCAATGAAATGTTAATAAAAAATTAAAATGCAACGCAAATTTAATTTAAAAAAATTAAGATGCGACGCAATTTTAATTTAAAAAAAATTAAAAAGCAACGCAATTTTGATTCAAAATTTAAAATGCAATGCAACTTTTATTGAGAATGACAATCACAATTTTATACGCCTTTAAATTCACAATTTAATTCACATTACAAACACACAAATAAATCGTCTTGGAAAACGACCTTTTCGATCGAATTATTTTAACTGCTCGAAAGTCTAATTTACGTCTTTAAATGTCTCAGGAACACGAAGAAATAATAAATTTCAAAAGTAATCAAGGAGTATTTTATTATATGTATCGAAATAAGTGCGAGATTCATTCTATTTTTTCTCAAAGGGTTAGGCCACTCAAGAGGCCGAATAAATAGGCTTTTTGGAGATTTTTTTTTTTTTTCAGAAAAACTACAAAGCCATTTTGATATTAATTGCTTTAAAAAAATGATTGTATACAGCAACTGATATATATGATAAACACCCTGTTTTGCAATCTCGATTTACTTTGTAGTTTTTCTGAAAAAAAAACCCAAAAAGCCTATTTTTTTGGCCTCTAGTGTGTCGTTACTCCTTAATGTAACACAATTTTTTAAATTTGAAAAATATTGCGTACAACGTTCAAAAATCCATGAAAAAATTAATAAAAAATGTTGCAAAACGGACTGTACAGAAACAAAAAAATGCTCTTTTTCACGGGTCTTGGAACCTATGGAAAATAATGCAATGAGATAAAATGTTACGAACGGAATATAATTAAATATACAATTCTCTCAATAACCTATTTACAGAAATAAAAATTGCGAACAATGAATATTTTTAATACGTAAAGAGGCTAAAATAATTGTTTGTGAAATTGCACGTTTCATGTAATTTCATAACAAAAAAAAGAAACAGGAAATTCGATAAATGTTCCAAGCATAACATTTTGGCTTTAATTAACTGTGATGGTCGAGCGGATGGTTCAAGGGACACGCGAGGAGAGATTCAAATAATGCAATTGAAGAGAAATAAGATCTCATGTGAAAGTAAAGTTTGTTGTTCAGTTCCGATTGTCGAGGGAGTGCACTTCTTGACGATCGGGGACTCGGAGATGGAACAATTGCTCTTGATCCAGCGGAAGGAAGCGTGGTTAAGGAGCCAGTCCACTTTGGAGCCACGAAAAAAGGCTATTTTCGCGATTTTTTTGAGGATTTTATAAAAGATGAATATAAAAGTTGATATGAATAAATAATAATATATAGATATTATATTATATAATAATTATATATATAATATATAATAATATTATTATTATATAATAATATAACATATATGTAATAATATTATATATATGTTATATTATTATATAATAATAATATATAGATATAAATAAATAAATAATTGAAAAATATTTAAAAAAAAATTTTAATCATTTTTATTCATTTTTAAGTACAAAAACTATAGTTTAACGTAACGCCTCAAAAATCGGTGTCAAAAATCATGTTTACAATATGTGGTTCACATTTCAAGAGAATCGGTTTATTGGTTTTAGAGATACGATGGAGCTGGATTTTGTTTCGAGAAAAACGCGTTTGAAGTTTATACTATGAAAAACTCTTACGTAAACTCAATCGGCAATTCCTGCACCGTACAAAATCCCTTCTGATTGCCCATCATCGGCGATTTCTTCGAGTCTTGATTGCTTTCGATTTTTGGAAATTTTCAAAGTAGACTGGCACCTTAAGCGGCGGGCCCTGACAAAGGCGGAGGGGATCCCACGCGCGAGTGTAGCGAAGCGCGTGAGCTCAGGAACGATGGAACTCGGAGAAAAGAGGATTGCTGATGAGTATTTCTAGGGAGAAAGATTATGTTTAGATGAGCGTTGCGGTTTAGCTGTGGAAAACGGTTGATAGCGATCGAAGTGTCGGATGTTGGCGTGAGACTGGGTTTGGGAATAGGAGTCGTGTAGGACCGTGACGCAACAATCCTCGAATACAAAATATACGTCAATAATGATTAATTCGGATCCAAATAAATAAAACGAAAAAAAAATGAATAAAATATTAATAATATCATTATAAAAATATCCATTTTAAAATAATATAATTCCGAATTCATGGAATGAAAATTACAATAAATTTAGTTGAAAATCGAATTTTAAAAAATGACAATAAAACGCGAATGAATTCTGCAGGCCCGAATTGCGACATGAATCTTCTAGCGCAAATTACGCAGAAGGCAGAAACGGGCTACGGGAGCGTCGTCGCCGGAATATTTGCCTCGATTATTGTCATAGCGATAACTCTCGCAGCCTGGATGTATCATCGTCGCAGGGTCGCCAATCTCAAAATGGAGATTGCCCAAGTGCAATACATCGCTGAGCCTGTGACAACGCCAGGTAAACGACAGAACAAAAATAATTTCCACAAAAAACGACAATTTCGGAACATTTTTGCCAAAAAATTTGCAAATTCTGTTCTGCTATTAAAAAAAAAAAAAAAAAAAAATCGTTGTTTTTTTAAAGATCGCAATCAGTTCGACAATCCGGTGTACTCGTATCACAACAATTCTCGAAGTGACGACGGTACCGCGACCCTGTTGAACAACGGATTGATCAGGAATAATCTCGGAATGAAAAACGTTAATAACGAAAGAGCCAAATTGGGGCCGGGCGCGGAGGATGACGATGACAGCTGCAAGGGTAATTGACTATTACTTTCATCATATGCATGTATACGATATTTTTCAACGCGACCATTATCGAGGTCAAATTATTTACGAATGAAAATTGAACGCTTTTCAATAAAATAAGGGATAATTATTGTATTGAGTGCTAGATGAAAAATATTTGTTCTAATATATATTGAATGCAATTATTTGCAATTTAATATTGAACGAAAATTAATTCCAATAATAAAGTATTGAAATAAGTGCGAGCGGAAAAACGTTCACTTCAATATACAGGGTGTCCCTCTTATCTCTGCCACCACGATATAACGATATGGTCGCTTCTTTCAGGTTTAATTCGAAAAATATTGATGGTAGAGAAAAAACTGTGATAACCAAAGATGTAAAGCACTCGATTCCCTACAAGATTAGTCATTACCATTTTTACTTAAAAATTGTAAATCCCCGAGTTATTCAACAAAAACAATTTCCCATTAAATTTAAGGCGACGATATTAACTGAACGCAAGCTCGGCCCAGAATGAAACTTACACATGTTGTTTTACACTAATAAAAGAAAATTCAGTTTAAATTTCAGCAGGATCAACCTAGTCGTTGGGGTTTAAAAATTAAAAAATGAATGATTTTTCTCTTTTTTTTAGTGTTGTAGTACTTGGAAAATTTTGATTTTTTTTTCCAAACTAGTTCATAGAAAAACGCATCTTTTTTGTAGAGGACATTTTTTCGTACGACGAGAATATCACTACGATACGAACATTTGACATTATATCACGTGTAAAATCTTATCTCCGAGTTAGCCGAATTAGCGAGCCGATAAAAATCTGAAAAAAATGCCACGTACTCAAAATATATGATACAAAAACATGACCAACTTTGAAAAAGATTGAAGAAGGTCAGGCGTTTAGGATGTTCGAAAACACTTGGAATAACTCACGTGTATTAGACTGGCCCAAAGAATACAAAAATACCCGATTCGGGTTCTCACGTCTTGAAATATTACTCGATAATGAAACAGAGAAGCTCGTAAAAGGAGCAGCCTGTAGGTTAATTCTAACACGTAACTTATGAAGTTTTTTTATTCTCCATTTGATTTACACGTGATAAATTAACGTTTTTTTTTCAATGCAAACCATTTTCGACAGATACAATCAATGAGTGGTCTGGACCAATCAGTGGAATTTTTATATATAGTAAACGGATTTATAAAACCTCAAATTAAAGCGTTTTTAATCGTATATCCTTTCTTTTCAATCTTAATCAACAAGTTTCGAAGATTGAAAAGAAAGGATGCACGATTACAAAGGCTTTAATTTGGAGTTATAAATCCGTTTACTATATAATAATCCCACTGATTAGTCCAGACCACTCATTGATTGTATCTATCGAAAATGGTTTGCATTGAAAAAAAAAACGTTAATTTATCACGTGTAAATCAAATGGAGAATAAAGAAAATCTCATGAGTCACCTGTTAGACTTAACCTACACGCTGCTCCTTTTACGAGCGTCTTTGTTTCATTATCGAGTAATATTTCAAGAGGTGAGAGCCCGAATCCGGGTTTTTGCTTTTTTTTGGGCCCGTCAAATATCCATATTTGAACATATTTTTTCGAATTAATATTGAATATTAATAATAAAAAAAGCTCACTGAAAACGTAACATTTTCGAAGTAGGTGCCGCTTATAAAATTATACCGAAATTAATGTTTTCGTTTATTACTTAAACGCTTTTTTGTTATGAATAACAACGATAATATTAATAATAACAGTAATAATGAGAATTATCTATCGCAATCGTCGTGACTTCATTGACAATATATCATAGCAATAATATTATTATAATTATCGATTTTTTCAATTTTATACACTTTTTCATTATATTTTTTTTATTTTTAGACATCTATTCATTTTTTTTCCATTTTTATACATTTATTCTTTGTTTTTTTTTATTAGTACATTATATTTGTAATGTTTATCTAGCGATTCATATTTTTTTTTACTTTTATACATTCATTCCATATATTTTTTAATTTATATGCATTTATTCGTGATATTCTTCATTTTCATACATTTATTCATCATACCTTTCCTTTCCATACATTAATTTTGTAATTTTCCAAATCATTATAATTACCGTATTGGGTTTCTTTATTATTACCATTATCGTATAGTCACTTTCTCGCTCTCACTATCATCCCATCCTCATTTTTTTTTTGATCAATATAGCGGCCCCATTTTTGTCACTATCGCTATAATAAAGTCATTTCAAAAAATCGAAATAAATATATACTCCGTTTTATTTTTTTTTTAATAATAAAAAATTCCGCGAGAATAGTAAAAAGTAGAGCTTGGATCGCAAAGGTAAGATCCGCGTCGCGTTTCAGGCATTTAATTATAGCGGCCCGATTTTTGTCACAATCGCTATAATAAAGTCATTAAAAAAATCGAAATAAATATACATTTTGTTTTATTTTTGATAAATAATAAAAAATTCCGCGAGAATAGTAAAAAGTAGAGCTTGGATCGCAACGATAAGATCCGCGTCTCGTTTCAGGCGCCTACGGTCTCCAGTACGACCACGCGGCGTCCCTGAAGAACAAAGACGCCGACTCGGGCAATCCCAACGTTAACGTTTATCACAGCATCGACGAGATGGACAGCAAGAAGGCCGCGGAGCATCTCTACGACGAGATAAAGCAGCAGAACAACGGGGAAATGGAGTACGATCATTTGGACTACACGCGACCGATGAGCGCGTGGAAGCCCCATTATCAGAGGATGGCAAATGGCTTTGGTCCCAGAGACGGCAGCGGCACGAGCAAATCGAGCCAATTCGATCCCGAGATCGGCGGCGAATAAAAACATTTCGTCAACAACCGGGAAGAAAATGAATAAAATATGAAAAAGAAGGGAAAAAACGAACAATCATTAAAAAAAAAAAGAACAACGAACGAACAAACGAAATAATACTTCCGAAGAGCAAACGAAAAGAAAATCGTTGAATAATTCGATATTATACTCGAATCTCAGACTGTACGAGCAACGAGCACTCGTTCGACTCCCATCTTTTTCTTTTCGTACCGACCTCGTCTCAAACTGCCGCCGATTTATCGGAAATTCAAGCCGATAGAAACGGGAAAAGAAAAATAAGGATCAAGCGTATCGAATCGTGAAAAATATCTCAAAAAAGATAGCAAGGAAAAAGCGACGAAAAAATATACGCATCAGAGTGCAATGAGAAAAAAAACTCCTTTTTTACGCCTTCAAACAATATTGTAAAGTATTTTTTACAATTTTACGAAATTTGAGCTCTCCAACTCAAGTCAAAGTTTTTTACTCCGTTTGCTTTACTCGCTCGATCATTTTTTTCCTCCACTTGATATTCACGGAAAGTTCGCTTTTTTCGTTGAAACTTGATTAGTTGTTGAGTTTAACTCAACAATTAGTTGTTGAGTTTAACTCAACAACTAATCTGTATTCTTTGAAGTCGGTTGAATATTCTCAAGGCTGACATTGGCAGCTTCGAAAAGCTTCTTTCCAATCGCAATATCATTATTCTTGCACATATTACAGTGATTTGAAAAATTCATGTATTCCGGTTGAAAATGAGAAAAATAACGCATTTCTCAAATAATTGTAATTTGTTTAAAAATAATGAAATCGGGGTTAAAGGCTTTTTCAAGCTGCGAAGTTCAACGTTAGCAATCTTCAACCGAACTTATCGAATGTTAACTAGTTGTTGAGTTATTTAAAGTATTTTTTTACTCTTTTCGTTTTTTTTAAATAGGATCGAGATTTTTTTTAATGAAATCAAGTTTTTCTAAAAATGCGATCGAGTTTTTCAAAATGAAATCTACATTCTTTTTTTTTTCATGAGATCGAGTTTTGTTAAAATGACATCGAGATTTACAACAAAAAATTCCTTTCAAAAGCTGTCAAATCAGCTTTAAAATTCTCTACCCAAACTTGACAGATATTAATGGATCGTTAAGTTGTTAGAGGTTGAACCTGTAAGGAACGAATTTTCCGTTTCGAATCACGCGGAGGAAAAATATCGAACGCTACCACTTAGACTCGGGTTGAAGTTAAGTTGAGATTTCAACTCGCGTTAAAGTTAAGTTAAAATTCCAACTCGAGTCAAAGTTAGGTAAAAATGTCAACTCGAGTAACAGTAATGTTGACGTTTTGACCCGAATGGAAGTTAAGTTAAAACTTTTATCGGGGTCAAAATTGAGTTAAAATTTCAACTTGAGTTAAAATTAGGTTGGAATTTTAACTCGAGTTGCAGTTGAGTTCAAGTTTTAACTCGAGTTGAAGTTAAGGTACAACTCTAACTCGAGTTAAAGTTGAGTTACCATTTTGTTTGAGTTGAAGTTAAGTTAAAATTTTAACTCGAGTCAATGTTAAGTAAACATTTCAACTCGAGTAAACGTAAAAATGATATTTTGACCCGAGTGGAAGTTGAGTTAAAACTTTAATTCGAGTCAAAGTTGAGTTAAAATTTCAACTTGAGTTAAATCTAAGTTGAAACTTTAACTCTAGTGAAAGTTAAGGTACAACTTTAACTCGAGTTAAAGTTGAGTTAAAATTTTGACTCGAGTTGAAGTTAAGTTGAAATTTTACCTCGAGTTCAAGTAAAGTTTAAATTTTAACTCAAGATCAAGTTCAGTTCAAGTTTAGACTCGAGTTAAAGTTGAGCTAACATTTTTAACTTGAGTGTAAGTTGAGTGAAAAAAATTTGATTTGAGTAAAAGTTAAGTCAACATTTTAACCCGAGTTGAAGTTAAGTTAAAACTTTAATTCGAGTCAAAGTTGAGTTAAAATTTCAACTTGAGTTTAATCTAAGTTGAAACTTTAACTCTAGTGAAAGTTAAGGTACAACTTTAACTCGAGTTAAAGTTGAGTTAAAATGTTGACTCGAGTTGAAGTTAAGTTGAAATTTTAACTCGAGTCAAAGGCTAGTTGAAATTTCAACTTGAGGTCGAGTAATGTTGATATTTTACCTCGAGTTCAAGTAAAGTTTAAATTTTAACTCAAGTTCAAGTTCAGTTGAAGTTTAGACTCGAGTTAAAGTTGAGCCCAAATTTTTAACTTGAGTGTACGTTGAGTAAAGAAAATTTGATTTGAGTAAAAGTTAAGTCAACATTTTAACCCGTGTTGAAGTTAAGTTAAAATTTCAACTCCAGTTCAAGCGAAATTGCAATTTTAGCTCGAGTTGAAGTTCAGTTCAAATTTTGACTCGAGTTTAAAGATACAATTTTAACTCGAGTTAAAGTTGAGTGAAAAATTTGATTTGAGTTAAAGTTAAGTGAAAATTTTAACCTGCGTTGAAGTTAAGTTAAAATTTCAACTCGGGTTAAAGCGAAATTACAATTTTAACTCGAGTTAGAGTTAAGTAAAGAATTTAACTAGAGTTAACATTGTTTTTTATACCTAATAGTATTGTTTGAACGGTTCAAAGTTTTTTTTCGACTCACCCATAAATAAATATATATATATATATATATATATATATATATTGTAGATTTCTCATCCCGTGGAATTTTTCAACGTCTCATACGATATTCCGGCTAGTGAGTACGCTGCTATATTTATTTTCAAAACGAAACGATCTTGCGAACAAAATAATAAAGGCTGAATATTTTCATCAGTCATCCGAAAGCAAGAGAAAAAAGGAATGGCCCACGAGATCTCGATTTTTTTAATCGTTTTCACTCGTTTGACAAATGCAAATCACACTCGTTGATCATTGCCTCTACCGTTGAGGCATGACGAATCAATTTAGATCCACGGCTCGTGAGGGAGTGATGCGAAATGAAAAAGAGGTGGGAAACTTCAGAAATGTATTATTGAGAAGGAAGAAAAAAAAATGTACAGCTTAGCCTCGAGAATGAATGATCGAGTCTTGGTGACGTATTTTCATGAGGAATTCATCGTAGCATTCCTGCATGGCCCGGACATTCACAAATTGTTATTGCAACATGTCACGTGTAATAACTTCCCTCGCAATTACTCTAACGTCAGCCACGTTCTAATTAGTCGTTGATAATCAACGTTACGCCAATTTGGCCTTTTTTGTCGGCCGAAAGCTCGTCTGCGATTGTAAATATTTAGAAAAGCGATGAGATTCGATCGAACGAACGTAGAATCCTTGCATGTAAATAACGATCGGATCGAGACAATCGTAATACGAGTCTAGGCGTCGAATAAAAAAAATGAAGAATTATTGTTCGGATTCCCCGCGGTTCGTGTACTCCAAATTCTACGATTTCGTCTTCCCGTTATCGCGGTGCCATACATTTAACGAATTTACCGCAACAATGAAATTTACTCCAAAGAAAAAAAATGAATCTAGTGAAAAAAAGGAAAAAAAAAGATTAACGACGTGCGGAATCGTCGTGACAATTCATTTTTTGTCTTTTCCGAATGAGAATAGTCTCGAGCGGTCTATCAATTTTCGCCAACTTATCGTGTTCACGTGAACGCATACTTATATACGTACGACAAAATTCGAAAGAAAAAGTATATCTATTTATATAGATTTGGTAGAATTTTTCGTTAACACCCGAAGTCATCTTTGAGAAGTTCGTCTTTTCGTGAGTTTGAAATTGCGGCGCGAAAGATTATCTCGAAGAGTTTAAGCAATTTTTACTACAGTCGTTCGGCGGTCGCGCGAATTTCGTTTACAATTTCAATGTGTGCCGGTTTCCGGATATCGCCGCTAGGATCGCGCCACGACACTCGAAAATCTGGAAAATTGTACCCTGTGGAAATTGAGATTTACTGCTGCAATAATTGAAAGATTTTTTTTTATTCGTGACGTGCGCATGTGAATAAGAGTGTGTGTGTGTGTGTGCGTGCGTGCGTGTGTGCGTATGTGAGTATAAATAAATAAATAAATATATAAATATATATTAATAATAAAGATGAATAATAAAAATAAATTAAAGATAAATAATTAATAATTAATAAAGACTTTAATCCTACTATGCCTATATATATATATATATATATATATATATATATATATATATATATATATATATATATATATATATATATATATATATATATTGGCAATAGTATTAGAATCTTTCTTAATGTTTTCTTTTGGTGGATTATAGTAAACTATTTTGCCTACTTAGCAAACCAAGAGATGTATTAAGATTGCATTGTTCTTGCGAATTTTATCAGTTTTGTATCAACGAATTTTTTTTTAACATCGGATAATTTTAAATGCCTTAAAACTTAGACATTCATTATTTTGTATATTTGATATTTACATATATATACCTATGACTTATATATCCAAAATACTGAGTCTGTTAGTTGTTTAGACATTTAGGATCTTTCGTATGTATATTTATATGTTCAATGATTTTTAATCAAATGTTTGTTGCAATATATGTGTATATATATATATATATATATATATATATATATATATATATATATATATATATATATACGCACATACATGTACATATATACTGTGTAAAACAATTTATTCAAAATGATTAAACGTATACATATATTTATGAAAAATCATAAATGCCTGAACAACTAAGCGACTCAGTATTTTGTATATATAATGTATGTTTATATATATATACATTTAATTTTGATTACATTTTCTTATATACCGCTATATATATATATATATATATATATATATATATATATATATATATATATATATATATATATATATATATACACATATACATATATATACGTGTGTGTGTGTGTGTGTGTGTGTGTGTGTGTGTGTGTGTGTGTGTGTGTGTGTGTGTGTGTGTGTGTGTGTGTGTGTGTGTGTGTGTTTCAAAGAAAAATATATATACATATATATCGATGCGTATGTATGAGTACTTCATGATTTTTAATAAATCGTTCTACACAATATATATTCATCGATACTAAACAAACATGCGTGAAACATGAACGTGGGCGGGAAATAATATTGTGGAAGAATAAACGAATGGATCGGTTGATGTGTGCCGAGCTCGATCGCGTGCTCCACATCCCTCGAGGGCCTGATGTCGTTCGGCACAGTATGGCGATTATAATTTTTTTGTTTTCAATTTTTATTATTCATTTTTTTTTCACGTCTGCACCACGTTCGGTGATCGTAGTAATATCGGTCGAGCCTCGAGTGACCATAACTTGCCCAATGTAAAATTGACTTTTCAAATGTCACATCTTCGTAATGTTTACTCGAATGTACGAAAAAAAAAGGCGGCGCACTTCCGAAACGTTTTGTTTTTCTGAAGATTCGGGCGAGTCTTGCAATCGAGCTTGAGGCCGTTCTTAGCTGTGATAAGAAAAAAAAATCTATGTTACGCGTGAGTTTGATTCGTCGAAGTCTGAAAACGCATTGCAGAATGTTAGTGTAATCGAAGCAACTCGAAGAAAAAAAAGGAAGATAAGTTGGAGTGATACTTGCGTATTTTTAGCGTAGGACGTGAATGAAAGTTTGGAGAATGCGTGTGAACCAAGTGTGAACGATTGAGGGTGTCGAGAGACCAATATAGATAAGAATTTGTAACGCATATCTTACTGGGAGTCGAATAAATCTATGATCGTAAATAAATCGATAATTATTACGAGTGATGGGAAATGCAAGATGATAAAAATAAAATGGCAGGAAACAACCGATGGGAATATCTACGATTAAGGGGTTACACCACTGTAGACGTCCAAAATTAAGCGATTTTTCGCGATTTGGGGTGGAAGGACTAGTGAGAGGATAATAATATTCAAAAATGTCATTGGTCGTATCTTCAAGAGAACCAAAAAAAAAAAAAATGCATGCGAAAAAATGATACAAAATTGTGACGCTGGAGACATTTCCGCGAGGCATGTTGAATTTGAGACGCTCTGCGGCTCGTAGTATAACTGACGCAAATTTGAATTTCGAATAAAAAAAGTTTATTCTATTAAGCCGTGAGCCTGAATTGGAAGGTCCAAAAAAGCGTGTTTTCGGGAATTTTTTTGAAAGGAACAAAAACAAGTGAGCTCAGTAAACATCGAGGTATCTTTTCATGCATATTTGAAGTGTATAAAAAAATGTTTCAACATGAAACAATGAGTGAATGCAGATTTATCAGTCTATTCCATGTGCGTCTTGCCACTGCACTCCACAATCGGCGGGACAGATGCAACTCGTAATTCTTGATTGAAACAAAAAAACACAATAAAATTTTAAATTGTCATATATTTTTCTTCTGGGTGAATTAGGAAAAGCTGGAAAAAATTGTGAAATTATAACTTTTCTCAGGTTTGAAAAAAAAACAATGTGTTAAAAAAACACCTTAACGTGCTTTAAAAATTATTTAAAAATACTTTTTCAACGACTTTTTTAATTAACTTGAAAGAGATTTTCATACTGAAGAAAATAAACTTTGGTTTGATTCAATAGGTCGTTTAGTTTTTTGCTATCACGCTCGACAATTTGGAAAAAAAAACGATTGATATCAAATATCAATCGCTTCTCTGCTTTTTGCCTTGCATCTTCGAAAGTAGTTACAATTGGCCTCTCTAACTTTGGAAATATATTCTTGGATCGTTTATCTATCGATTTGAGGGGTTATATACAATAACATTTTTCGAAAAATCGATTAAATTTTTTTTTTCGTAATTTATATATATTTAAGGCGTTACCCCCACTTGTAGCGCAAAAAAGGCCTTTTTCATGATTTTTTTAAAAGAAAACTACAAAACTTTTTTAATCGATCAATATACCATCTTAAAGAACACATCTTGAAGAACTTTCAGTAATTTTTTTATTGAAAAATATTACATTGTTTAGTGGCAAACGGCAGTCAATGAAATAATGTTGTTATATACACGGTTTGCGGTGACCAACATTGCGGCGAAGTGGATCATCTGAAAAAAAAATGCGGATGGATTTAGTCAAATATAAGTATAAACTAGTCTTTAATCGAAGGATTTTAAAAAATATTCATTTTTCACAAAATAGCGGACAGTCAAAGTTAATGGTTCGATTTTAACGAAAAAAAAAACGGCCGTTTTTTGGCTATAAAACGGCCATTTTTTTCGAAAAAAATATCGCACGATTAAAGACTACATTTTTATGTATTAAATAAGCCTGCAAAATTTCAAGAAGATCGGTTCATTAGTGTTCGAGTAATCTTGGTCACCGACTTCAGAAATGCCATTTTGAGAAAAACGCGTTTAAAGTTTCAGTTTCAGTTTACATGAAGAAAATATTTTTTTTTTTATAATCTTACATAGAGTGATCTATTCCGGGCCCATACTTCCGTATGGGCCCGGATACTTATACTTCAAAAAAATGCAATAAAAAAAATCGATTTTTTCAAAATCGCAAGTGCGCGTAACCCCTTAAGTACACACAGAAAATTTCTTGTCAATCCGGCGAATAGTCTCGAAGTTACACGTACATTTGTAATGGCTATTCTACTATATGAAAAGTATTTTTGAAACTTTAAACGCGTTTTGCTGAATACTGTGTTTTAAAGTCAGTGAGTAACATTTCTCGGAAACGGCTGAATCGACGAGTCTCAAATTTTAACACAATCTTTTCAAGTATATTTTTTACTAATTGATCGAAGGTTTTTCCTCACCGATAAATATTTTCTATTTTATAAACAATTTAAGGCCTACATTTTTGTCAAAAATCGATTTTTCTTTGAGAAGCCCCCATTTTGCCAAAAATATTAATTTGCTTATTCCTTCAATCAATTACCACCAAATATATTTTGTTTTTTCATTTTAGATGGTCCAGCCCAGAGATATCGTGCTCATCGCAAGACGCCTTTTTTCAGATCTGCTCCCGGAGATCAGCTACAGCAGCATTCAAAATAATTATTTTTACAAATAAAAATTGTTAAAATACAGTTAAAAGTTACCATAATATGTGTACAAATTTTTACGTTAATAGATTCAAAGGTCTTCTCAAGAAAAATTCTAGAAAAATGGATCTTTTTGGGCCTACTGGCTGTATATAACCCCTTGAGCAATTAAAAAAACAAACAATTTTTCGAACCTTCCATTTAAGGCTCCGGTCTTAATTTCCGTGAGTATAGCTAGAGAAATACGTAGGGGTTTTAAAAATATGAATTTTTGTGTAATTAGCAAGCATTCAAAGTGAAAACTCAATTTTCGACAGAAAAAAGGACAATAATTTGTTAATAACTAATGTTATAATTAACTCATGGAAAATCCTGTACGTATTTCTCTTCGGAATGTTATTTCAAAGATAAGCTCAACATTTGGAGTGAAAGGAATGAAAATTGTTGGAGTTGTGGTGCGTGCGGTTTTGAAAAATTGTGTTTCGAGAAAAAGCGATCGCCGTCTCGCACAAGGGCCAGCCACTGCCACCGCAGACCCACACGACTCTGCAGACCTTCGTTTTTCAAATACAAAACTTTTTTCCCCTTATTTTAGATGGTTCAAAGCATCTCTTGAGCCAGTTTAAAAAAATCAACTTTTTGAAAATTCTGTGGTTATGTTACCCCTTAATGGGAAAAAAATTATGAGAAGATCGGTTATTCACCCTACGATCACACAGGATCAATTCGTCCCGGATGAATTTTGAGTAAAATACTCACGTTTCTGAAGCTGAAAAATTTTCATAATTTTTTAAAACGATTTATTTGGATATTTTCCGAATTTTAATTATGCAGACGTATTGACAAATGTTTAAAGCGCATCTCTGATTTTTTTCTATTAAAGCCGACTGAAGGGTTGTTAATGGCAGTTGAATGAAGTACTATACGGGTGATATTGACCCAGTGTGTCAAAATCGTGGACAAATATAAGTGTGCCAACGAAGCGTCAAGGGGTTAGACTACTGTGACGACCGGAAAATCCCGATTATTCAGGAAAATTGATTTTCAACGAATAAGTAAGATGATTGAAAAATCGTTTGGACATTTATTGGTATATAAGTTTGTACTTATCATAAAAAAATATCATAAAAATATTATATATATATATATATATATATATATATCATAAAAATATTAATAATTAAGGAAATTATAAACAATCTCATGAAGGACTTTTTAACGTGAGGGGTACTCAACACTGTACTTGATTTTGGCCACCCGGTTGATCTGAAACGACAAAAAAAAGTGTTTCAAAAATAGATGATAATATTGGCTAGGACTTGATCGAGCTTTAAAAAAATTACAATATTGTTATTAATAACTTATGAAAAAAATGTTAAGAAAAAAAACGTCGGTCAAGACTAAGCTACTATTATACTGAATAAGTGTACCAACTTTCAAGTCAATCCGTGAATGAAATGTCGAGAATCCATGTACACCGTTTTAAAGAACATAGTTTTAAAAAAAACGCGTATAAAGTTTTACTAACAATTCTATCGTTGTAATCATAAGTTTACCTTTAATCTGCGATTCCTCCACCATATGCTGGACCTTCCTCTTCAATTTGAGTTGCCTCAATCCACGAACGATTGTTGGATTTTCCAATTTCGATTTTTGAACGAAGGCTGTCTGACATATTTTTCGATACTCTTCGAAAAATATTTATAACGAGCGGTATCTGTGGAATGCTATTGTTCAATTAACGCAGTCCTCTAGTTTCTCGGCTGTTTGTTTACGGCTTTTTCAATAATTTTTTACGGGCAAAGCATCGAAATAATCAATCTCATTGTTTTTGCATAATCTTTATTAACATTTAAATAAGCTTTACAAATTTTTTGAAGTCAAAATATATAATAGAATAAACGTTATATTGGCCGACAGGAAGACATCACGTAAAAGAGGTGCTTGACGGTGACCAAGATTGCGGCTGTTCTGCTTATCTGAAATCAAAAAACCAAACGGCATTTTAATCTTCATATTTAAGACTAGCGATTGAACTAGAGTGAATTCTAAATTACAAAAGTTGATTTTTTATACACTTTTGAAAATTACATTCTATTTTTTACTCATTTTTTCTTAAGTTTTTCGCTCGTACAAAAAAAACTATCGAAGCAATCATGATAATCCTAGTTCAATCGCTGGCTTATAACATATTAAAGATGCTGTATAAATTTGAACAAAATCGGTGCAGTAGTTTCTGAAATATCGTGGTCACCGTTTCGAAAAATGGTGTTTCGAGAAAAACGCGTTTGAAAGTTCGCGCATGTGATTTATACCAAAAATTTCATCTCACCGTCAATCTGCTATGCCTGGACCATACAATAGGCCTTCCTCTTCTTCTTGGAAGTCACGTAGAGCTGCTCCGTCTTCCCTTTTTGCGATTCGGGCCTGTTTTACAACATCGCTTGTGCGCCTTTCTGAACGGTCGATCCGAGAGCTATCACGCTGTTGAACATATACTTTTGCTTGTGGGCCGATTTTCACTCCCATGGTTTCCAAGGTCTTCAGGATAGATTTGAATCCTTCGTTGAAGATTATGACAGCGAGAAACCTGGCGATTTCAACCACTTTTGGCCCAGAATGGAGGTGCTTCGGAGCAAAAGTCCAGATTAACGAATTGAGCGACTCGTTATTATTTTGAGTTTCCGCTCCCAGGCATCTGCTTAACAATTCTTCTTTGGATAAATCCTCGTAAATTGGCTTTATAACTTTTTGAACTGCTTCAGAAAGAGGCGGTTTATTGTGTTTGTTTCGCTCGGCTTTCGGAGCAGCCCGGCGCGCGCTTCGTATACCTGCTCCGTTCACACATTTTCTACACATGTTGTAGATGTGATTTATGAAAAAAAAATCGAATTTTTCGACCCGAGAAACTAGAGGACTACCTTAAAGCCTTAGGCCACAGTAACGGGTATGAAATCATGTGCCAATTTAACCATTTTTTTCGTATGAAGAAATGATTCACTCATAAAATTAATTACACATCTATTTAGTATGAATGTCAAGCTGCTAGACATTTTTTTTTTTTCGTTGCCCAAAATGGCCGACTACTCGAAACTTCTCGAAACAGCTTTCTTCCAATTGGCGTGACAAACAACTTCAACAATTTTCACTCGATTTACTTCAAATTTAAAAGTTATGTTCCTAATTGCATTTCGCAGAGAAGTACGTACGGAATCTCTGATTGATCGAAAACTTTTCATTTTATGAGCAGTTTATGAGCAGTTATAACGAAAAATTTCACTGAAAATTCATTTCTTAAGTTCAAATACCTACTACTTTTGAATAAAACAATATTTTTTTTAATTCCGTACGTACTTCTCTAGGTATTCTAATGCAGATTGACGAGAATTTTTGTTTTTTGTTCTAGGTAAAAAATTGTGGATGCTAAATGTCAGGCCGCGGAGCGCCTAAAAAAAGATAACAAAAGAAAATATTAGAACCATTTTGTACATCGAAAAAAAATATATTTTTTCTAACAGCAGCTTGATATATTCATACTAAATAGATGTGTAATTAATTTTATGAATGAATCACTTTTTCATACGAAAAAAAATGGTTAAATCCGCACATGATTTTATGCCCGTTACTGTGGCCTAAGGCCTTAGTGACAGATTCATTGATGAACTTTCCGATAGTAATTACGAGAGTACGAGCACTTACTTGATCTTTAGATCGCTGCTGAGTCTTTCGTGTATGCTGGTTCAAAAACTCAATCAAGGTTGAGAGATAATTTCATTTTAACGGCTTTTTGGGATGAATAAAGAAATCCGGAGTCGAGCGATTTATCGTGGCTCCTTATGGGAAGGGCGTCATGACCGTTCTCTGATTCAGACTCATTCGTATTTCCCAATTGGATCGACATAGAAACAAAAAGCGTGACGTGTCCAGAGATTTCGAGGACCGAAACGGTATTGGAAAAAAATAGTGATTACCGAAGGTTTCAATGAGAATTTCGTTGTTAACGACAGCGATTAGTTGGCGAGGATAGGACTCACTCTGAATCAAGATAGTGACTCTACAAATTCGGGAGCACTGATCGATCAATCATGCCAAATGGTTTTGTGAGAACGGCAGCCCGAAAATACGGTGAAATACGTGAAATTCGTGCGAGAATAAATCATTTGCAAATTTATAGTCGATCGTGAACTTGTAGCAACAAATTTGCTACGTTTAACGGAGACTTTGTCCTTGGAGTGCCATATTTCAGGTGTTTACATTTTATTTTTTTAAAGGAAACGAGTAAAGCTTTTTGAGTGCGGTTTTTTCTTGCTTTTATTCATGATATACAGAACGTTAAAAAAAATTTTTTTTTAAACAAAACCAAAATGGCGGCCGTTGCAGCTCCGCGAAAACAGGTCCTCAAATCGCGGGAGGTAAACGGCTGACATCACTGCCCCCTCTTTGTTGATCTGAAACACAAATTCAAAGCATATTATCAATCTGTGACCCTTTGGTCATGGAATGACGGATGGATTTTTCGTTTAGTACAAATTTCGGAAAATGGCGGCAATTTAAAAAAAAATCGAATTTTCGCGTTTTTTTTCGCATAAAAAGACAAATAATAAATGCAAAAATGTATCTATCGAAAAAACGATCCGTCATTCCGTGAAGACATATTTTCTGAGTATGCTCTCCAAATTTCAGGTCGATATGTTAATTACAGCGGTCAGGAGAATGTCAGCCATTTTTAAAAACGTGTTTTCGAGAAAAACGCGTTTAAAGTTTTGTAATGTGTTTACACAAATGTATTTATAATTACCGCTAATCGGCAATGCCTGGTCCATAGAGGCATCCCTCCTCTTCTTCGAGCTGCTCATGTTGAGCTCAAATTGATTTTTTGAAAATTTCAAGGACAAAGTCTCCCTTAAATACATTTTACCAATTACGTTCACGTGTCAAATTTTTCTCCCAATCAATCAATGTGAGTCGAGATTCTGTTTTCAATATTTGACAGATTGCAAAGCGTAGAGGGGTATTTAAACATTTTCATACACGGAGAGAATTAAAAAGTAATTTTTGTCGTGAATTTCATGGTAAAAATTACCGTGATATATTTCAATGTGGTGACAAGTGAGAAAAACATAATAATTCGTATGCGACAAGTTTTTTTTAATTCACGTTACAGAAAATTTCAAATACGTAGCAAAAATGTTACTATACAAGAAGGGTAGAAATTGGAGACAGTCAAATTTAGCATGTTTATTCGAAAATTTACCTACTGTCGGTTAAAAATTACCAACTACACCGTACGCGGTATTTTTACGATACTGCACAGTAAAATTTACCTGCGTTAACCTCAGAAGAAAAATTTCCTAAAAGGCTGGTAAAATTTATATATCTTCCCCTCATTGTGACCGTTTTTTCCTCTACTGTTGTTTACCTTTTTTCTCTCCACCTTCTTCGCTGTTCCCCCCTTGCGGCCCAACCACTTCCCCCTCTGTGTCTTATTTCGCCGTGAAATGCCAAAGAAAAACATTTCACGACGAAATGTACGCAACTAGTTTTCGAACCCGGGACTCCCGGTTTGAAGGCGAGCACACTAACCACTAGACCATCGCTCCGATTCGTTAGTAAAATGTATTTTTTCTTCAAAGACCGGTGCTATAATAATCATAATAATAACCGAAATAATAATAACCATAATAATAAATATTATTTATTATTGAAAAATTGGTACAAATTAACGCTGTTCGTTTTTTGTTGGGAATTTTTTTTCTCTCATATAAATTGGTATACTCAACAAACGGATAAGGAGAGAAATTTAATTATTAGAATTTATTTTTCATTTAATACTACGATTTTTTTACAATTCATTTCGTACCATCGTAGGCTCGAGTGATGTGACTAATTTGCGCACATACTATTTTGTCAACATTTGAAATCGTAAAATCGTATTCACTCTTAAAAATTTCATAAGCAGTTTATGTACGCAGTTTGGACGAATTTTTTTTGGAAACTCCCATCGCGCCATACAAGGAATAGATAGACCACTGAAACCGAACCGCGCACCGCTACTTGGTATGAAGGGGAATTTTTACCATGCAGTGCCTCAAAATTACCGTACCGTACCGCACGATAATTTTAACCAAGCGCGCACGATAAATTTTACCGAGAGCACAATACATTTTCCTACAACACTCATTAAATTTTATAATAAATCTTAAAATAACTGTTATAAAGACGATACTTTTTTATAGAGATTTTTAAAAGGCATAAAGTAATAAAATGCACAGTAAAATTTCGCTGATATTATATATTTTTTAAATTTAAGTTTTGCGCATTTTGTTGGACATCAAAATTTACTAGAAAATCTGGTAAAATTTTCTATCTGAAGACGAAATTTTATTTTATTTTCGTGAAAATCTGTCTTTTACTCAGCAATAATAAGCGAAGTTTCAGGGTTGTCATCTGGTTACCGTTACTGCACGGTAATTTTTAACATGTAATTCTCTCCGTGTACTGAAATTCTCTCTTGAGCCGTGCTGTACACCTTGAGTTTCAATGGAATATTTTACTCGGTAAAGAAAAGAAACGAAAAGTTCTCGGATTTCTGTTTTTTTTTGTTGCTTTTATTGTATCCATCTATAAATTCGACGATGAATAATTTCTCGTTATTCGTACACGAAAATCTTACCGCGAGTGCGAGGACTCGTTTATTCTTACGATAATCTACGATCGGTATAGTCGTTTGCTTAACGGATTAACTACGTATTGTGTTTTTTTTCTCCACTAATTACATGAAAAGTATTCGAGTCAAGATATTTCCCGTTGAGCTTCAATCGATACGTTTCCATTTTTCGTTTGTTTCCGTTCGTCGTAAAATGAAGTTTGCGAAATTACGAGTCGAACGTTATTGCAGTCATTGACCGGATCGACTTATCATCGTTTACCGATCATTTCGAAAATACATCTATTTCTCGATTATTTCGTAATTCTTATCTAAATTCTCTTTGTTTTACCTCACACACACGAAGACGAATTTCACGCTTTTATATTCCAAAGGGTTCTTTGAGTCTATTTCGTTCAACAATAATTGTTTTTTCTCAATCTCCCACATCTCTGCACGTTCGTGTTCTTCCTTATCGAACCGAGCGAAGAACGTTCGAAATTTATTCGAACGAGAAAATCGTCCCGGCGACGAACGAAGAAATATATTTACACACCCATAATAGTTTTGCGACGAAAATAATGTACATTTATCGCGTTCTAACGACTGTTCACATTTTTGCTATTTATTACTTATTTGGTATTAATATGTATATATATGGGTCATTCCATGTCAAATCGACAAATTTTTTACCTGACCCCCTTTGATTTCGCTGAAAATTTTCTATCTTTTTCTACCCCCCGAAAGTTATTTTTCAGAATTTTTTCAAATTTTTTTTCCCGACTCAAAAAAAGTTATGAATTTTTGAAAAAAACCGCTTTTATTTTTAAATTGCCAGAACTTTTTCAAAAATTGACCGTTTGGGAACTTTTTTTTTTCAAAATTTTTGTTTTTAAATGTAGTTTTCGAAAAAAAATATTAAAAAATTTTCAGAATCCCAGATATATGAAATATTTTAGTTTTTTTGAAAAAACCGTAATTTTCTCAAAGTCCGACCGTTTTTTTTTTTTTTTTTATTTTGCTCTAAAAATACTTCAACTAATTCTGCAATGATCCCCGTTAATCAAAAGATGTGACGACAATCGCTTCTAATTTTTTTTCTTGATTATAAAAAAATTTTTGTTGAATTTTTGCTGATTTTATATAACTTTGTTATGAAATTTTTTTTATTTCCTCGTGAAACCTCAAAAGTTAAGAAATAAAATTTTATTGGAGAATTTCAAGTGATTATCGTCCAAGAAATTGTTATTTAAAAAAAAAAAAAAATTTTTTTCTCTCATTGACGTTATTTTTTTACTCTTATGGACGTTTTTTTTTGGTACTGAAATATGACAACTTAACGTCATTTTGGTACTGAAACATGACAAAATAACGTCAATGAGAGAAAAAAATTATTTTTTTTTTTTAAATAACAATTTCTTGGATGATAATCACTTGAAATTCTCCAATAAAATTTTATTTTTCAACTTTTGAGGTTTCACGAGGAAATAAAAAAAATTTCATAACAAAGTTATATAAAATCAGCAAAAATTCAACAAATTTTTTTTTATAATCAAGAAAAAAAATTAGAAGCGATTGTCGTCACATCTTTTGATTAACGGGGATCATTGCAGAATTAGTTGAAGTATTTTTAGAGCAAAATAAAAAAAAAAAAAAAAACGGTCGGACTTTGAGAAAATTACGGTTTTTTCAGAAAAACTAAAATATTTCATATATCTGGGATTCTGAAAATTTTTTCATATTTTTTTTCGAAAACTACATTTAAAAACAAAAATTTTGAAAAAAAAAAGTTCCCAAACGGTCAATTTTTGAAAAAGTTCTGGCAATTTAAAAATAAAAGAGCGGTTTTTTTCAAAAATTCATAACTTTTTTTGAGTCGGGAAAAAAAATTTGAAAAAATTCTGAAAAATAACTTTCGGGGGGTAGAAAAAGATAGAAAATTTTCAGCGAAATCAAAAGGGGTCAGGTAAAAAATTTGTCGATTTGACATGGAATGACCCATATGTATTGCGATAGATCGAAAAAAATACAATTCTGATCCATTCAAACAATAATGCGCGGTATAAAAAAATTCATGTCAAATTTACACTCTCTACTTTGAGACCGATCGATCTTTTTCTTTCCAATGTCGACCGATCGATTTTTTTTTTCGATTGTAAAAAAAAACGCGCTTCACGTTCAAGCTTCACGAACTAAATAATGAATTCAGTTGATTTGATTTTTTTTTTCATCTCGATATCATCATTTTCATCCAAATTACAGCTTTTCGAAGAATCTGTGTATTCCTTTTGAAAATAAAAAAGGGCATTTTTCAAATTACTGTCATTTTGATGAAAATTATTATATCGAGAATTAGAGTTTTTATTTAGCAATTAATGATAGAGCTCAAATTTGGCATTTTTTTCATACGCAATGTTATTCTTCGATGACGGGAGAGTTGAATTTTTTCGACACATCCCAATACACATACATGTATATAGTTTTCTTGCATTCGTTTATCCTAATTATTATTATTATTATTATTATTATTATTATTACTATACGCGTGTCTGACACGATATTTGTAGGAGGAAACTTCGAGAGACGCAAACTACAATTTTTCATCGATATTACCGAGACGATCGATCGATCTTCGACGACGGATTTTTTTCCCCCGTCGTTTACGTATTTTCAAATTGTAAGGATACAGAGTGACACATTCATAATATAAAACGGCACGAGGTCGACGATTCTAAGATCTAAGATTCGGTAATTATTTATCTATGTACAGTGTGAAATGACTCGCGGTCATTGACTCAAGGGAGCACACAGCAGCAGTGACGTTCGGAAAAATCGGTGGACATTTTCGAAAGCAGTTTTGGAAAAATTACTCACGCGATTTACATTATTTTTTTGGTAATTTGTACGCGTATTATTTTTATTCAATATTACAGATATATTTGTCTAGACGCACACGAATTATTAACCAAAAGTGGAATAAATCCCGGTCAGCAAATTTTTCCAATTGCCAAAATTTCTTCGAATTTTCCGGATGGCAGTATGACCCCTTAAAGATCGTTGCACCGACCGTTGTCGAAGGACCTTTCTTTTCGACGGGATTACGCTCGATGAAGAAGATGTTTAAAGTTTCCGAAATTCCAGTACGACACGTTTGAGAAAAAGGTTCTGGAAACTTGTGAAAGTTGCATCGGATATTTCACGTTAAAAATAATGGTACCCTTCGCCATTGATCAGTAAAAATACCCTCCTTGGAGACCGAAATTCTCCTCGGTTAATTTTCATCTCATTACTTCCGTTGCACACAGACACCTGACATTATCCTTTTTTTATATTCGGCAGTGTCAAGGATACTTGTATAGTCGTACAGTTATCTATGACAATTTATCGTATACGGGAACAGTGGTGACACGTTTTTTTCTTCTTTTTGCAAACGATATATTTCCACTTTTGACTCGAGACCGGAAGAGCGTCCGGTCCCTCAAAACGAGATATGATGCGCATCGATTCGGCACTTTTACAAATTATTTTTTGCACCGCGGTCACCCTTGGATGATATGCTTGGAGTACTGGGTAAAGAACCGAGAGCGTCACATGGCTTGCTTGAAACCAGAAACGAAACAAAATTAAAGCTCACTCGCTAGAAGTTCGATAAAATTCATCAAACTCAATAAAAATAAGTATTTTCTTTGCAATACCGTTATTGTGCACTCTCGTAATTCGATATGACTTTTTATTGAATTTGGCCGGTTGATATGATTAATTAACGAACGTCGTTAAGTAGCTCTAAGGTCTAGATTTACAGGCAACACTTGGGATGGCAGCGTGTGAATTGAAAAGAAAGTTATCAAATTTTTACACCCGTTGTATGCAGGGTGTCCGAGAATTCTTGTCGGATATTTACAGGGTACGTAGATCGCACGATTCCGAAGCGAAATGTCCCTAGCCGTTTTCTTCTCCGACCCACCGTTTCTTAGATATTGCGAAAGAAACGATAGCCAATCGCGTGGGCCGGCCGGCTCGTCGCGCTCGCGCGGATTCGCTGCGCCTAGCAGGGGGCGGGGCGCGCTCCATTCCCGACGCTTCAGTCGTCACCAATTGATATCTAAGCAACGGTGCGTCGTAGAGAAAAATGCCCAAGGACTTTTCTCTTCAGAATCTCGTGACCTTCTCACCCTCCAAAAATCTCGGTCGACCTTTCGCACATCCTGTAAATCGCGATACTCTGCTTTCGAGCGACCAAATATTCGACCTATAGAAAGTAGCCGAAAGTGGACTTGAAAAAACATCTTCTCAACCTTTCCTGCATCTTTCGCGCTTCACGTGGCAATGACTCGCTTTCTACGTCTCGGAAACAAAATTATGTCCAAGTCTACTTAAATTACATGGCACGTATGACTCTCCTTCATGCTCCTTCTTCTTCACCGCTTTGTCACCTGGACGTTTTGTTGGCACTGGTCAATGAGAAGCGATCTAACGCGAAAAGTATTAAGGGGTCTCGAGTTCGGTGACAGGAAAAGAAATTTCGGCTGTTTCAAAAGTGAAATAACGAAATTTCGGTTGCACGTTCGAAAATCACGTTTCAATTGTTTCTCAGTTTGCCGACCCCTTCCACCGCACCGGTGTTGTAAGTTTGAACGATTGGTTTTCTCCTTTGCCCCCGGCGGATTTTTCGATTCGATGGTTATTCGAGGGAAGCCGCGAAACGCATTCTCTTCCGTTTGTAGCGAAGACGATGAGCCTCGTCGACAGGCACGTGCGCATTGGCCAGTCTTCCGCGTCTCGATCGTCCGCCGATTATTTCCGGTCTGACTCGTCGAAGTCCCGGGAGCATACGCCGATAAGACGCGTCGACGCGACGACGCTCGTTGTACGAGCGTCCATAGTCGCGGGACGTTACGCCACGGGTCTCCAGGGAATTCGCGAGTCCGGTCATAGATCAGAGATTGTCCTCGTCCACGCCTCCGCCATTCTCGTCGCTGTCCTCACGATCAAGGGCCACGAAAGCCGCCGAGAATCCTTTGTCCGAAATCGTCTCGTCCGTACGGAATCTCACGAGAAGGGCCTCGTTCATCGAGACGATGACGCTGATGTTCTATTGAAGTGAAGAGAAACAATTGCAACAATCGTGGGAAAGTAACTCTGTGCGGGCTGTATCAAAAGTCGGAATGAACCTCTACGGAATAGTTAGATCTTGAAATTCTGAAGAGAAAAGTCCTTATCCATTTTGCTCTAGGTGATACCGTTGCTTAGATATCACGAAATGTGTGACGGCCAATCCCGAGCGCCCGACGCCGGCTCCGCCCACCTGCATGGCGCAGCGAATAGACGCGGCCGCGCCAAGCCGGCCGACGCCGATTGGCTATCATTGATAAATTGATATTTCGACAACGGTGAATCGGAGACAAAAGTGGAAGAGAACTTTTCTTTTCAGGATCTCACGATCTGTCGATCCCTCAATTATCTGATGAAATTTTTGGAACAGCCCGTAGATCAGAAATTGCTGATCTCGGAATAATGAAAGATTGAATCGCGAGTCAGGATAATTATGATATAAAAATAAATGGTTTACCGAATTTCCGCAAAGTTTTCCGTAACTCGGACAGGACGAGTCGAGGCCAGAGTAAACCTCGACGAAATCGTAGCCACAGTCCTCTTCGTATTCAACTTGGAACGAGAGGAAAGTCAAGTGGACGTTCTTGCCGATCGGGGCCTCGATTGTCCAGTCGCAGTCGGTTCGGTGGTCGTACTTGTGACTGCCGTATCTCGCGTGAGAATATATGTGCTTGACTCTCTCGGTAGCCATCAGGTGGCCACCGCAGGCTGAAGAACATCGTGGTTGAACAATTGAAACCGATTAATTGAATGAATAATATTGATTCAATCAATTAATTAAATTGAATAAATTAAATCACCAGAATCAATTGAATTAATTAGATTAATACAATGAATAGAATTAATTTGAAATTTCGTACCAGTTGTGTGAGTGGCGAAGAAACCCTTCCGTTGTACCGAGGCGTCACTCTTGAATACCATGAACATTTGATTGGACGTTGCAATTAACGGGTGGGGTTCCTTCGTACCGCAAAATCGGCCCAGCGTGTGGCTGTCCGGGGAATCCCCGTCATAGATAGCGATGTGATCGTACGCGCACTCTTGATGGGGCTCCATCTCGAAAACCTTAAACATCTGGAGAAAAAATGTTATGAAGAATACATTTTGATTAAATTCGTATACATCTAGGAATAAATTATTTGCAACGAATTAGTCAACTAATTTATCATTACGATGCAATTAAGTAAATTACAAAATGCCTAAGTGTCATTTGTTACTTTGCTTATCAAGTAATCAATTTACTCACTTAATTATATGACTTGCGACCACGAAAGTTAATTACTCGATTGATCAAGTAATTAATTTACCTATGACGATGAAAATAAATGACTCAACTCATCACGTCATTAATTTACTTGGTTAGTTAATTCGCCTACGACGAATAAAATTAATTTCTTGATTTATCGAGCGATAACGTGTAAAAATTAATAAAAATCAATCAAAATGTCTTTCAACATAAATGTTCTTTGAGCAAAAGTTAAACATCGAAAAGGAATTATTGGTATCGAATGATTTAATTAATTACTGGTAACGATGCAATTAAATTACTTGCACTGTACGTAAGTAAGGATTAAAAAGCAAAAACAAACGAATACCCTCGATTTACTTACTTACATAATTTACTTACAATGACGAAAATGCTTTTCTTGCTTAATCAAGATATTAACTTTAAAAATTAATTTTAAACAAATTGTAAATGTCTTTCAATCAAAATGTCCTTCGAAAAAAAGCTGAGAACAAATGATTTATATCGAATGATTTGACTAATTGCCTGCAACGATGCAATTAAATTAATTGTGAGTAAAGTAAGTAAAAATAAACAAATACATTTCTCGTATCATTTATTGTTCTTCAATAGAACGAATTGGTGAGTCGATTGAATCCATCCTGTGATGGAATTGTCACAAAGATGAATAATTTTATTGCAATTGTTGTATGATCGTCAATAGATCAAACTTTGGCTGTGAGCATGCTGATATCTTACCAATTTTATACGATGACCTTGAGTGGTTGTGAAGTGCCAGACGCAATCTTTTCTGCTCGGATAATTGTTCGGATAATTCGGCGAGGTTATCGTGCCAACTGGGGCGGTTATCTCGTATTTGCAGCCACCCTCTTTGCAGTCGTGACGATTTTCGTGGAGGGTGAAGCCGTTGTGACACGAGCACTCGTAGGAGCCTAGGGTGTTCCGACACTCGTGCTGGCAGTCGCCGTTGTTGTTCGCGCACTCGTCCATGTCCGTGAAAAATACGGCGGCGAAGCCGGACTTTTGGATGCTGTCAAAAAAAAAAAAAAAAAAAAAAAAACACGTGGCATTCAATCGCGCTTCCCCGATTATCAACACAATGAGGAGAAAAAAATGAGGAAATTTATAGTCATCTATTGAAGGCTCGTTTAAGGGGTTGGGCTACTGTGAAAACGACGAACGCACTTTCGTCGCTTGAGGCAACTCAAATTGAAGATGAAGGACCAACATATGGTGCAGGAATCGCAGGTTGAAGGTAAACTTATGATTAGAACGATAGAACGATAGAAGTTTAGGGGTACGTTTTTTTGAGTGATTTTCATGATGTTTTTTTCACAAGGAATGAATGAATCGAATTTATTCAAACCTTGGGAATATTTTATACATATTTTCAAACAAATATTTCAGTTTTTTCGAAGCATTTCCTATGAAAATATGGAACATATAACCTGCCGCCCATCGAAGATTGCCATCGGACTTTGCTGTTTGTGTACACTCTGGAGGCCACAGTTTTCATCGGAAATCAATACGGTTTGAAGATTACTTTAAGAACAAGTTTCACTTCTATATGAACCTAACTCTGACAAAAAATTGAAAATTGCATCCTCTAGAGGTGTTTAACCAAAAGGGTATAATTTTTGCCGTTATTTTATAACCTTTTTTGCTGCAAAAAATTTACTTTCAACAATGATATTAACATAAATTTAGGTTCATATGGAGGGTAATTATATGAAGAAATTAAGTATCACGTTGTAAAATTATAGGGTGGAAACTTTCTGGACTAGAGTAGACACAAATTGAAAAAAAGTCGTTTCGAGAAAAACGCGTTTGAAAAAAATGACCCAAAACAAAAAATTCAAGGCAGTAATGAATTATTTATACTACTTTGGGAACGTATGCTTAAGGGGCTACTCCCACTTGCGATTTTGAAAAAATCGATTTTTTTTATTGCATTTTTTTGAAGTGCAATTTGAAGTGCATTTTTTTTATGCCCGGAATAGATGACTCTATGTAAGTTTACAAAAAAAAATATTTTCTTTGTGTAAACTGAAATTGAAACTTTAAACGCGTTTTTCTCAAAATGGCATTTCTGAAGTCGGTGACCAAGATTACTCGAACACTAATGAACCGATCTTCTTGAAATTTTGCAGGCTTATTTAATACATAAAAATGTAGTTTTTAATGGTTCGATTTTTTTTCGAAAAAAATGGCCGTTTTATAGCCAAAAAACGGCCGTTTTTTTCGTTAAAATCGAACCATTAACTTTGACCGTCCGCCATTTTGTGAAAAAAGAATATTTTTTAAAATCCTTCGATTAAAGACTACTTTATACTTATATTTGACTAAATCCATCCGCATTTTTTTTTCAGATGATCCACTTCGCCGCAATGTTGGTCACCGCAAACCGTGTATATAAAAACATTATTTCATGACGGCCATTTGCCACTAAAGAATGTAATATTTTTCAATAAAAAAATTACTGAAAGTTCTTCAAGATGTGTTCTTTAAGATGGTATATTGATCGATTAAAAAAGTTTTGTAGTTTTCTTTAAAAAAATTCATGAAAAAGGCCTTTTTTGCGCTACAAGTGGGGGTAACGCCTTAAATAGTTTTACTAACAATTTATGGAATTAAAACAAATCGATTTTTTGAGTAATCTAAAGTGGTTTCCCACCTTAAACGCGTTTTTTTTTTCGAAACGATGTCTTTCACAATGGTGCACATAATTTCCCGACATCTAATGAATAGATTAACTTCAAATTTGGTACACTTATTCAGTGCAAGAGTAGTTTACTCTTGGATAACGCTTTTCTTCTTAACATTTTTTTTCATTAGTCATTAACAATATTGATGTCACTTTTCCTAAAAAAAATCGAAAAAAAAAAAATTTAATGATTGAAACACGATAACAAAAAAGCTCGGTCAAGTCACAGCTAATATTATCTATTTTAAGAAGAAAAAAAATTGTTTTTTTTCTTTCAGATGAACCGGGTTGCCAAAATCAAGTACGCCGTTGAGTCCCTCACATTCAGAGGTCCTTCACGCGCTTGTTCATATCTTCCCCAATTATTAATATTTTTTTTTATAAAATTTGATACACATCGTCGTTGATGTAGATACAAACAAAAGTCCAAAAATGTCCAAAAATCGCCACAGTAGACCAACCCCTTAATTTCGATCCAAGGGCCAGTGGAATCAACAATAAAAAATGAACTCTCCACTTTTCTCAACCAATTCCAACGGTACCCACGTCCCGAATTGTGCACGGTAAATGAAAAACAATTACTTCTACGGGACGCAACAGAAAAAAAAAACGTATACTCGGCGAATTTCGTACCTGTTGTCGGAGGTGAACGTAACCCTCATGGAATTGCCTTCGGAGGTTAAAAGTTGGGGCGCCCTCGAGCCACAAAAGACACCGTGTTTTCGCAGTATGTCGTCGCCCAATTTGCTCGCCACCTCGACCGAGTCGTATTCGCATTCTTGAGGAAACATCAGGCTTCCCTCGAGATCGAAATGAGTGAAATTCAGAGTGATCCGATACTGCGGGGGCGCTATTATTTCCCAGACGCAATTCTTGTTGCCGGGATAAGTCTCGGGGAACGACGGGCTCGTTATCGTGCCGTTCGACACATCGAAAATGCCTCCGCAAGCGTCTAAACACGCAACATATTATAAATCTCAAAAAAAATAAATAAATACATATACTAATACACAATATACTACCCCGAAAGATCAAAACTCCGAAAGAATTTTACACGAAATACCAAAGCTCCGAAAATCTGAACACCGTCAAAATAATTAGGCCATGAAGGTTAAAAGTTTCCAAATTTTCAATAAATCGACGAATTATTTCAAGATTTTATTTATTTATTAAGAAGTGATTTTACGTCAATTTTGAAATTTGTCTAGATAATGTTATATGTTCTACATCATTTACAGTCAGCTGTGTAGACTTTCGCTGGCATAATCTTGGCGAACCTTGTAATTTCGGAACATTAACGGGGTCCTCTAGTTTCTCGGGTCGAAAAAATCGATTTTTTTTTCTTCATAAATCACATCTACAACATGTGTAGAAAATGTGTGCCAAAGGATTTTTCGATATTCGAAGTGGTTCACAAGTATAAATCACATGCGCGAACTTTCAAACGCGTTTTTCTCGAAACACCATTTTTCGAAACGGTGACCACGATATTTCAGAAACTACTGCACCAATCTTGTTCAAATTTATACAGCATCTTTAATATGTTATAAGCCAGCGATTGAACTAGGATTATCATGATTGCTTCGATAGTTTTTTTTGTACGAGCGAAAAACTTAAGAAAAAACGAGTAAAAAATAGAATGTAATTTTCAAAAGTGTATAAAAAAGTCAATTTTTGTAATTTAGAATTCACTCTAGTTCAATCGCTTCAATCAAAGCTTATTTAAATGTTAATAAAGATTATGCAAAAACAATGAGATTGATTATTTCGATGCTTTGCCCGTAAAAAATTATTAAAAAAGCCGTAAAAAAACAGCCGAGAAACTAGAGGACCCCGTTAAAATTAGGAATTTTAAACCGTCGGCGCATTCAAAGTTCGGAATTTCATGTCTTAATAAAAAAAAATTGTTGAAATTATTAGTCGATTTATTAAAAATTTTGAAACTTTTAAAACTTCCATAGCCGAATTATTTTGACGGTATTAAGATTTTCGGAGTTTTGGTCTTTCGTGTAAAATTCTTTCGGAGTTTTGATTTTTCGGGGTACTATTCTGACCATACGTTCTGACCATTCAAAGTTCGGAATTTTAACCCGTGTGTATTGAGGGAACGTGAAACAATTTTTTTTCTCTCTCAAACCAAAAATCTCCAACGAAAAAATATAAAAATTCTCGTGAAACATAATGCATGAAGGTCAATTTTGAGAAGCACAAGCCATTTTTTGATATTTCAATTTTTTTTTTATATCCAAGTCACGGTTTTTGGTTCAAAAAATGTTTGGGGCAAAATGATGGGAGAGGGAGTATGTAGAGATGCATGGAAAACTCTTGTATATATGTGTCTACAAGTACGTGTCAGTAGAACGAGTCGATGTATGAGACATATCGATTGCATATCGGCTCGTCAATTTCGAAAGCTTCGCAAGCACGGCAGCTGACATTATAGACACTCGAAGAGATCGATGAGTGACGGAAGATCCTTATTTCGTATTGGATCATCGTGTCGGCTGAGATGCATTGCCCCGTATGTATATATTTACATATACAATTTTGATCGAAAGTATTAGGCACCTTGTAAGTTTGCTGTCCGGACAAAAAATTGAATATCACGGCGAAAAAAAATGCGTAAACCAATTTACCAAACGGGGTTTTGAAGCGGAGCCAGCTTCATCTTGCTTTCGTATTTTTGCGATTTTGTTTGTATCCGGTCATTTTGAACATACCGGTTTTTCACGATTTTTGCAATTTGCGAAATCGCGGCTGGACTTTGAAAAATAGTAATGACATCATTGATGACAATATTTTTGAAAAGGACACTGTTAGCTGTAGTTTTGTTAAAAATAATTGCGACTTTTTATGGTTTTTTCTTGAAAAAAACGGCAGGATTCCGAAAACCCAGCATCGTGCAGCGTAACTTGAAAACTATGAGGATTGGCATATTTAGTCTAAGGAGCAAAAACTTGTATTTTGTCATTTTGGGGTCACTACATTTTTATAAAATCTTTTTTACAAAATTTCTTCGTATCGCTATTTTTGGTTGATAGTCGACGATTTGTCTCATTCATTTGTTGCCGTTACTTCGAAACAAAGATGTTTTAATGAAATTATCAAGAGGAGAAAAGGTACGTAATTGAATTTGTACGTCGTACGAATCACATGACGTTTTTCGTTAATTTTTGAGAGCACTTCTCACTAATATTCGATTCTGCCGACGCGTGGTTACTTTGTTTTTCCCAATCTCCTTCATCATTCGACCGTTCGACTTCGAAGTCGAAAGTCTTCAAAATTACCCTTCATCATAAATAAACATTTATACACTTTTTTTGTCATTTTGAAGACTTTTAGACAGATAAAAATATGTCCAACGAAAATTTGCATTTGTATTTTAATCTCTTTACTTATATTAGTCAACAAATTTTTGTTGCACATTTAGATTGTGGATCTCTAAATAAGCGATTCAAATAAGTGTTGAAGGATTTTTGTAGCTAAGATCTGCCAAGAGAAGAAGTTGCATTCAAATCATGTGAAGTTTGTTTTTTTTTAAATGCTTCTGCGCTCTCCCTCTCTCTCTCTCTCTCTCTCTCTCTATATATATATATATATATATATATATATATATATATATATATATATATATATATATATATATATGCGTGTGCATTGTGCATTTGCCCAAAAAAACATTTATAAACATCCATAAATTCCTCACCTTCGCAGTGTTTTCCATCGGAATGGAGTTCGTAACCACTTCTGCAGGAGCACTCATAACCACCGAGAGTATTGATGCAATCGTGCTCGCAACCGTGATCCGACAACGCACATTCATCGAATTCTATAGAGTACAATAAATCAAATTCAGATGAAATTAAGATGAAAAATATGCTAGGGATATTCCCGAATATATATATTACACCACAGATTTGAAAAATAAGTCGCTTAGATCTCAATATTTTTCTACGAAACAATTATACACTATGGGTCAAATATAGCCAAATATATTCTCAATTTTCCGAAACATTTAATTGAGCACTTTTCTTCCAAAAAATTCCCGAAAATCACGTAAATTTTCAGCGTTCACACTGGTATAACCCCTTAAATAAACTCTCTCAAAAGAAAACCTATTCGTTTTTCATACTCCCAAAATAAAGTGTCATAGTCAGGCCTTATTTTCTGCCGCTTGAGTGGCGTTATCCCTCGAAACAACGAGAACTGCACACGCCAATTGTTTTTAACAATTTCGTCTTTCATTGGTCAATATTGAACAAAAAAAAACAATAAATCAGAAATTAAAAAAAAAAACAAAATTCGAAAGGCGAAAATAATCAATTCGCCCACCTTTCATGAATGTGGCGGAGAATCCGGCTTTTTGTACGGAACCATCGCTGACAAATTTGACGAGGAGCTTGTTCCCGGTTGATCTCATGTCGGGTGGCGCTTTGTAACCGCAGTAGACACCTATAAGGGGCGAATCCGGGCTGTGACCGTCGCGCACCTCGACGTAGTCGTAAACGCAATTGTCGTGATTCTCGATCTCGAAAGATTGAAATTTAAGGGCGACCTGATAGTCGTGAGGCACCGACAACTTCCAAACGCATTCCTTGCTCGACTGATACTCCTCGGGATAATTCGGCGATTCCAGGTGTCCGACACCGTCCAACTCAACGTCACCGCCGCAAACCGCCTCGTAGGAGGCCGTGAAACCCCTGTGATTGCCCTGACGACTCGACGTCACGTACGTCACCAGCATTCGACTTCCCGACGAGACAATCGGGTCGTGAATTTTTCCACTTCCGCAAAATCTTCCTGAATTATGATTTTGAAAACAAGATTTTTAAATATTAGGTGCAGTAAAAAGAAATCCATTGTTTTTGCATGAAATTGAAGGCTAAAATAATGGTTTTCTTTTTACTACACCCAGTATATTCTAAAAGGAAAACAAAGCAGTTTCAAACATAAAACAAAATTATTGGACATTTTTTAAAATTGGTTGTTAACGGTTTTTAAATATTTTTTTTTATATTTTGAATTTTTTCTCAAACGTTTTTAAAAGAATATACGAATTTTTGAACGTTTTAAAACATTTTATTCATAATTTTTCAAAAATTTTAGCAATGAATATCTTTTTTATGCACGGAGAGAATTACATGTTAAAAATTACCGTGCAGTAACGGTAACCAGATGACAACCCTGAAACTTCGCTTATTATTTCTGAGTAAAACACAGATTTTCACGAAAATAAAATAAAATTTCGTCTTCAGATAGAAAATTTTACCAGATTTTCTAGTAAATTTTGATGTCTAACAAAATGCGCAAAACTTAAATTTAAAAAATATATAATATCAGCGAAATTTTACTGTGCATTTTATTACTTTATGCCTGTTAAAAATCTCTATAAAAAAGTATCGTCTTTATAACAGTTATTTTAAGATTTATTATAAAATTTAATGAGTGTTGTAGGAAAATGTATTGTGCTCTCGGTAAAAATTATCGTGCGCGCTTGGTTAAAATTATCGTGCGGTACGGTACGATAATTTTGAGGCACTGCATGGTAAAAATTCCCCTTAATACCAAGTAGCGGTGCGCGGTTCGGTTTCAGTGGTCTATCTATTCCTTATATGGCGCGATGGGAGTTTCCAAAAAAATTTCGTCTAAACTGCGTACATAAACTGCTTATGAAATTTTTAAGAGTGAATACGATTTTACGATTTCAAATGTTGACAAAATAATATATGCGCAAATTAGTCACATCACTCGAGCCTACGATGGTACGAAATGTATTGTAAAAAAATGGTAGTATTAAATGAAAAATAAATTCTAATAATTAAATTTCTCTCCTTATCCGTTTGTTGAGTATACCAATTTATATGAGAGAAAAAAAATTCCCAACAAAAAACGAACAGCGTTAATTTGTACCAATTTTTCAATAATAAATAATATTTATTATTATTTCGGTTATTATTATGATTATTATAGCACCGGTCTTTGAAGAAAAAATACATTTTACTAAGAAATCGGAGCGATGGTTTAGTGGTTAGCGTGCTCGCATTCAAACTGGGAGTCTCGGGTTCGAAAACTAGTTGCCGTACATTTCGTCGTGAAATGTTTTTCTTCGGCATTTCACGGCGAAATAAGACACAGAGGTGGAAGTCGGCTGGGCCGCAAGGGGGGGAACAGCGAAGAAGGTGGAGAGAAAAAAGGTAAACAACAGTAGAGGAAAAAACGGTCACAATGAGGGGAAGATATATAAATTTTACCAGCCTTTTAGGAAATTTTTCTTCTGAGGTTGACGCAGGTAAATTTTACTGTGCAGTATCGTAAAAATACCGCGTACGGTGCGGTTGGTAATTTTTAACCGACAGTAGGTAAATTTTCGAATAAACATGCTAAATTTGACTGTCTCCAATTTCTACCCTTCTTGTATAGTAAAATTTTTGCTACGTATTTGAAATTTTCTGTAACGTGAATTAAAAAAAACTTGTCGCATACGAATTATTATGTTTTTCTCACTTGTCACCACATTGAAATATATCACGGTAATTTTTACCGTGAAATTCACGACAAAAATTACTTTTTAATTCTCTCCGTGTGGTAATATAAAATTTAAAAAAGCAGAAATAAATTTAAAAAATATATTTTCAAAGAAATAAAAAATATACTCAAATATCACGACTTGCATACACGAAAGTATCGTAATACGATTGAAGATAACTTTTTATCCTCAATCGAGAATTTTGTGTCTGCCAATTTGATTAGCAGGCTCAAAATGCATAGTATATTATTATTCTCATCCTCGCTTTTCGCAAATCGCTGAAATATTCGGCCCCATTTTTTAATTTAGTTTCCGGTATTTTATATTTCGCAAATGTTTTCATCAACGCGCACAAACTTTCGTGTGAAATCCAACTGACAAAATTCGTTCCTGCGTGAATAAAAAATAAAAGTAGTTGAAGATAAAGGTAGTTAGATGAAAGAAAACCCAAACTCGCGAGGGTCTATCCCGAGTTTCTCTCTTACCCAAAGTTTTGCTCTTGTGCCAATAGCCGTCCCGTATTTCTATGTAATCGGATCGGCAGTAATCGCTCTTGAGAATGTCGAGGAAAGTGATGTTAAGGACGATACGTTCGCCGTGAGTGGCCGTTATTCGCCACTCGCATCGTTCGCCATCCGGAGGAGGCGAATTATTCAGATGAATTGGCGAACCGAAACTCCCGCTGTTCTCCTGAAAAGTCCTGCCACATTCTGTCCGGAAAAGATGAGACAAAACGGAGAAATCACGAGTCAACGAGTGAAGAAAGAATATCAGCTGGATTTTCAAATTGCAATGGGCAATCGGAATTGCTCGGTATATCTATATATATCTTTTAATATTTAAGTTAAGGGGTTATATTTTTATTTATTTTATTTTCCTAATGTACATATATTCAAGTACACACAGATAATTTCTTGTCAATCCGGCGAATATTCTCGAAGTTACACGCACATTTGTAACGACGTGCCAGAGCGTTCGAAAGTGCTTTTGAAACCTTGAACGCGATTTTCTCAAAACTGTGTTTTTAAGGGGTTACCCCCACTTGCGATTTTGAAAAAATCGATTTTTTTATTGCATTTTTTTGAAGTATAATTAACCGGGCCCATACAGAAGTATGGGCCCGAAATAGATGACTCTATGTAAGTTTACAAAAAAAAATATTTTCTTCGTGTAAACTGAAATTGAAACTTTAAACGCGTTTTTCTCAAAATGGCATTTCCGAAGTCGGTGACCAAGATTACTCGAACACTAATGAACCGATCTTCTTGAAATTTTGCAGGCTTATTTAATACATAAAAATGTAGTCTTTAATCGTTCGATTTTTTTTCGAAAAAAATGGCCGTTTTATAGCCAAAAAACGGCCGTTTTTTTTCGTTAAAATCGAACCATTAACTTTGACTGTCCGCCATTTTGTGAAAAATGAATATTTTTTAAAATCCTTCGATTAAAGACTAGTTTATACTTATATTTGACTAAATCCATCCGCATTTTTTTTCAGATGATCCACTTCACCGCAAACCGTGTATATAAAAACATTATTTCATTGACGGCCATTTGCCACTAAACAATGTAATATTTTTCAATAAAAAAATTACTGAAAGTTCTTCAAGATGTGTTCTTTAAGATGGTATATTGATCGATTAAAAAAGTTTTGTAGTTTTCTTTTAAAAAATTCATGAAAAAGACCTTTTTTGCGCTACAAGTGGGGGTAACGCCTTAAAGTCGGTGAGCAAGATTTCTCGGAAACGGCTGAACCGATTAGTCTCAATTTTTAACACAATCTTTTCAAGTATATTTTTTTGTAATCAATCGAAGGTTTTTTCTCACCGATAAATATTTTTCATTTTATAAACAATTTAAAGCCTAAAATTTGTCAAAAATCGTTTTTTTTAGAAGCCGCCATTTTGTCAAAAAAATATTATTTTGCTTATTCCTTCGATCAGTTACAAGATAATCCATTATGTTAACGAAAAATTTTTGGTTTTTTCATTTGAGATGATCCAGTCCAGAGATATCGTGCTCACTGCAAAACGCCTTTTTTTGGAGGTGCTCCCGGAGCTCAGCTATAGCAGCTTTCAAAATAATTATTTTTACAAACAAAAAATGTTAAAATGCAGGCAAAAGTTACCATAATATGTATACAAATTTTTACGCTGATAGATTCAAAGGTCTTCTCAAGAAAAAAATCTTGAAAAATCGACCTTTCTGGGCCTCCTGACTGTATATAACCCCTTAAGGGCGGGGGCTAATTTATTCAATGCATAGTATTATAGTCTAGGATCTTAGCTTTTATTTGCAACAGATATTTTGCAAAAATTTACAAAATTGACCGAGTTATGACGATTTTTGTTACGCGCCGGATCGCCCACTGCGCTATGGCGAACCGCCCCGCTGCAGTTTTTCTCTTTTTGATTGCATTTTTCTCGCCAAATCTATTTGCCCAATTCACCTCAAATTCAGACGGAACATAGTTTATAGCATTTCCTAGCGTATGACCGAACGATTTTTTGATATGTTTATACTTATTAACGTTTATATAAATATAAATGTTTATATTTAATAACAAAAAATTGAAGTTTTTTTTTCTACATCCTGCATTTTTCGCATTTTTCAAAGTTCCAAGAAGGTATCCGGACATACGTACTTCATTATCATACTAAAAGTACATTTGTTTATCTTTTAATTCGTATGAACTGTTTAAATAGTATTAACTCCGATGTTTATCAATGTTTTTCAATAGAAAAAAATCTCATGCTTGGCAAGACTATGCGCCAATTGTATGTAAGATCCCAACCTCGTAATATCAATACTCTCATCAGGAAGAAATATTGAAAAACGACCTGTTTTTTAGGCCCCGAGCTTATGCAAGTCAAGTACTACTGTATAGTATTACAGAACTAGTATCGAACAATAAGCAGCAATATCGAATACTAATAACAATAAGTAATTTTCACGATATAGTGTATTATATTATGTTTCACTATTAAAAAGTATATTATTAATTCAATAAAAACATTAATAATAAATAATATATCAATCTGAATAAAATAAATAAATAAAATACTCGATTTTTTTCTCGAATACGATATAACAAAACTGACAGAAACTTTCTCGGGACTAATATACGTCAAAAAATTAAAATCCTCCAGTTTTGATTATTAAACAATATTTCATCACGATACATTTTTTATAAAATAAAAAAAAACGTGAAACAAGGATAACGTGCATGAATGACGTCTACTAACTGGGACACTTGTAGAGAAGATTGGTCTGCGCGATGTCACCCTCGCTGAGACGAACCCTTTGCCCGATTTCCGGCCTCTTCTTTCCGTGATTCTCCATCGGCAGTATCGTGTCGAGGTACGTTCCCTTCGAGAAGGTATTTTTCGCGTAGTGCATTATGGAATCGTAGTCGTAGGGTAGGCCCAACGAGTTCACCTCGTCGTCCGTCAATTTATTGAAATTATATTCCTGCCCTGAAAATCACAAAGAAACGAATGAATTTTTTTTATCAAATGATCTCCTCCATTGTTGTCGATAGTTTTTGCGCCTCACCGCCCCAATTTTGGTCATTCTTTAGCTAATTGATTTTTCCGAAAAATGAGCCTAACATTTTTTTGTGCTATTTTCTCATTTATTGCGTCGTCAATGATGATATTCAGTCGGGGGAAACTGAAATTCACCCCCCCCCCACCCCCTCCCCCAATAAAAAGTTATGGGGTTTTGAAGTTTGCGTAAACTCGTGATAAAATAGAGCATTTTTGAACATTTCGACGCCTATATAGGGTTTGTTTGGGTTTGTTTGGAAACAACAATTTTTCGGAAAAGTCACTTGTCGAAAGAATTACCAAAAATACAATACATTATTTCTCCATCGAATTTCGCAAAAGATTTTTTAAACTTAATCAAAAGACGATGTAGTTTTGCCTGTAACGGTGTAGGCTACGTTTTAGTTTATATATCAATAAATAATACTCCATTTGTGTACCTATGAATAAATAATACGGCGTTCATATATTAATAAATAATAAATTATACATAAATAATCAATGAGCGAATAATTTGTTCGCGGTAGTAATTTATATTTGGAAGTTGCATCATTTGCAAAATATTTTGTAAAAAAAAATAATGGGCAAATAAAAACTCTCCCCGAAGAAAGTTATCTGTTTTTTTATAGAATAAAATTCCGCTATAAAAATTATAGATGTCCATTAAAAAAAAAGTTTACTTTGAATTTGGCTTAAGGTGGTCGTCCCATGTGACAGGTCCAAAAAAATGGAAAAAAATGTTTTGCACGAATTGCAAAAAATGTGTGTTCGTTATATGGACCCGGCATAGCAGACTATTAAATAATTCTTTAACTTTTCAACTCGGTTTTCTCAAAGCTGCATTTTTACCAATTGGCTTCCATGACATCTCGAAAACTTTTGAACGGATTTCGCTCAACTTTTTATAGTAAGGTCAGCATATCTATAGTTCTCACCCGAACTAAAATATTTTTGATATCCGCCGTTTTAGATTCTGAGTTTTTTTCAGCTGAAAAAGTCGAAAAAAAATAACGAAACTTGGAACCTTCAAAACCATGCCAAAAATGCAATTTTCGATATTTTTACTTCACTCTAGTTCCAACGATAGCCTCAGGTCTACAAATTGAAATACCGTTCGATTTTTTTTTATTTCAGATGAGCAAAACCTCCGAACTCATAGCAGCCCTCAACCAACTTTTTTTACTCATGAGTGTTTTCCGAACGGTGTAAAGTCGATTCAACACTTTATTTTTGTTTGATAAAATTCTGAGGGACAGTAAAAATGTTAATAAATGCGTGGTAAAAATTCAAAGATAGTGTGTGTTCAATGGTTCATGTAAAAAAAATTCCACAAACGACAAAATATAGTTGTCACATGGGATGAACCCCTTAAAAATGACCACTAAAAAGTTGTCTTGCCCATTCATTCCTCGTTCGAACTCTTCCTGATACGTGTCTCGAAATTTTGCGATTCACTTCGTTGTTCGTAAATTGTTTCGATGTCTCAAGATAAACGGGCCACCCTGTATACACATATCGACCGAAGATCGTACAACCGAGCTTTTATATCTCGTTTCTCCATTAACGAACTCCGAACGATGTTGGTTAATGGAGTTTCGTTGGCGATGGTGGAGACACAGCGTGAAATCCATCGAGCCAATATAACTTTTGCCAAATGCGGGAACGTTAATGGATTGCTAAACTGTCGGGGCTTTTCCAATGCGGCTCCTTTACTCGTGTCCAGGCAGAGCTGGCAATCGCAAAGTCTGCTCGAAGTACACATTGCGATGAGTTTGCAAATGTCGGGGAAGTTTCGCCGCGGTGGAGAGAGAAGCGTTCCGCCTTGATCGAATGCTAATCAATGATTCTACTTGGTTCGCTTCCGGCGGACCCATGGATTCGTGGGAACAGGAGTATGCGTATGAAACGGCCCATTTTTGAACGAACGAGAAGATAGTATAGGGTGCCTCAAAATGACCTGACATTTTAATTTATCAATAAAACGTATTATTTATTTGGGAAGTACGAATATTTTTATTTTAAGGGGTATCGATTTTGAAAAAATCGATTTTTTTTATTGCATTTTTTTGAAGTATAAGTATCCGGGCCCATACTTCTGTATGGGCCCGGAATAGATGACTATGTAAGTTTACAAAAAAAAATATTTTCTTCGTGTAAACTGAAATTGAAACTTTAAACGCGTTTTTCTCAAAATGGCATTTCTGAAGTCGGTGACCAAGATTACTCGAACACTAATGAACCGATCTTCTTGAAATTTCGCAGGCTTATTTAATACATAAAAATGTAGTCTTTAATCGTTCGAGTTTTTTTTTTCGAAAAAAATGGCCGTTTTATAGCCAAAAAACGGCCGTTTTTTTTCGTTAAAATCGAACCATTAACTTTGACTGTGCGCCATTTTGTGAAAAATGAATATTTTTTTAAAATCCTTCGATTAAAGACTAGTTTATACTTATATTTGACTAAATCCATCCGCATTTTTTTTCAGTTGATCCACTTCGCCGCAATGTTGGTCACCGCAAACCGTGTATATAAAAACATTATTTCATTGACGGCCATTTGCCACTAAACAATGTAATATTTTTCAATAAAAAAATTACTGAAAGTTCTTCAAGATGTGTTCTTTAAGGTGGTATATTGATCGATTAAAAAAGTTTTGTAGTTTTCTTTAAAAAATTCACGAAAAAGGCCTTTTTTGTGCTACAAGTGGGGGTAACGCCTTAATACAAGGTACAAACCCGACAGAAATTGTGCTAGCCTGTCTGAATTCCGACCTAGTAACGGGCTGACCCAATTGAGGTCATACGAACTGACCAATGGTTGGCTCGCTGTGAGCTAGTAATGATGTGAATCTTTCGTTAACCAGCACACAAAAGTGAGGTTATGTGACCACGTGTAGTTCCATCGAGCGATTGGCTCATTGCTGACTAACAAGGAACATCCCTCGGGTGACACCCTTCGATTTTGTTGTAATTTGGATATGGTATGAAGCACCGAAAAGTAAGCGATACGTATTTTTTTTTATCGGCGGAAAAGTGGTTTTGAAGGGCTGAAACGCACTCTAAAAAATGGGGATGTTTTTCGTTTTTCGTCGATAACGTTTTAACGGTACGAGATATTTAAAAAATTCAAATTGCAACAATGTTTATTTTTTTGTGCACTATACATTGGAGATGAGAACGATAACGTTATCGACGAAAAACGAAAAACACCCCTATTTTCGAGGGTTCGTTTCACCCCTCAAAATCGTTTTTCCGCCGATAAAAAAAAACACGTATCGCTTACTTTTCGGTGCTTTATAACATATCCAAATTTCAACAAAATCGAAGGGTGTCACCTGAGTGATGTTTCTGTTTTTTAATTAGAAAATTGCACATTTTTTTAACGAAAAACTGCCGACAAAAGGTGCAATTTGACACCTAAATTGGAAGTGGCCACTATTTTGTTAGTTTTCATCGAAAAAAAATCTTCCCCACGCCTCTACAGTTTTTCATACCGGTTAATCATCTTTTCTTTTTTCTTTTCTCTCAGGCACTTTTTAGAGGAGCACTTTCCACTATCAGCCGCTACTTTCTTAGGCATCATTTTGCCGTGGCCGAAAAATAATTTAAAGAATTAAACTAAATGATTAAAAAAATACTTTTATGTTCAATATAAGTTTTTTGAATAAATGAAGAAAAAAAATCGGACTGATTGTTGAATTTTATTAAAAAAAACATAAAAAACAGCAATTTTCAAGCCAGTCGAACTGAAATGGTCTCTTAATCGGTTGAGCAACATGCGGTCTGGCGTTGTCGTGCTGCAAAATCAACTTGTCATGGCGATTCTCCCATTCCGGCCTCTTCTCGTGCAGAGCTCCCTTCAAACGCATCAGTTGCAGTCGATAACGACCTCCAATGTTGCTTTCCTATGCTTTTCCGCGCTCCTAGTTGTCCATAGAGAAATCACGACTTTGGAAGCGGCGAAAGCATTCTTTGCACGTTGTACTCGACGGAGCATGTTCAGCATACACTCGCTCTATCAAACGATGCGCTTCCGCGGCCGATTTCTTTGCCAGGAAATAATAGAGCACAACTTTCAAATGTGACTTATGTCGAAGAAAATCTACCACTGTGAAGACAGATAAAATAGGTGATGTTAACGCGTCGTACAAATGTCACCTATGGCGTTCTAGCAGGACTCTAAGGACCTATCCTCGTGTGTATTGCCAACTTTAGATTCGAGAAAATAGTCTACCTAACGCCATCTATCGCCTGCGGGCGGGTTCATATGGAACTACCGTTTGAAAAAATATTGGGAGTGCAAGTAAGCTTCAAAAAATTTGCAAGAGAGGACGTTACTAGTATTAAACCATATCGGACCATAACCTAACCACTTTCATGTTAAGGGGTTACCCCCACTATCGATTTTGATAAAATCGATTTTTTTTTATTGCATTTTTTTGAAGTGCAATTAGAAGTGCAGTTTTTTTGATGCCCGGAATAGATGACTCTATGTAAGTTTACAAAAAAAAATATTTTCTTCGTGTAAACTGAAATTGAAACTTTAAACGCGTTTTTCTCAAAATGGCATTTCTGAAGTCGGTGACCAAGATTACTCGAACACTAATGAACCGATCTTCTTGAAATTTTGCAGGCTTATTTAATACATAAAAATGTAGTCGTTAATCGTTCAATTTTTTTTTCTAAAAAAAATGGCCGTTTTATAGCCAAAAAACGGCTGTTTTTTTTCGTTAAAGTCGAACCATTAACTTTGACTGTCCGCCATTTTGTGAAAAATGAATATTTTTTAAAATCCTTCGATTAAAGGCTAGTTGATACTTATATTTGACTAAATCCATCCGCATTTTTTTTCAGATGATCCACTTCGCCGCAATGTTGGTCACCGCAAACCGTGTATATAAAAACATTATTTCATTGACGGCCATTTGCCACTAAACAATGTAATATTTTTCAAGAAAAAAATTACTGAAAGTTCTTCAAGATGTGTTCTTTAAGATGGTATATTGATCGATTAAAAAAGTTTTGTAGTTTTCTTTAAAAAAAATTCATGAAAAAGGCCTTTTTTGCGCTACAAGTGAGGGTAACGCCTTAAGGCAAACGGGTATAAAATCATGTGCGAATTTAATAATTTTTTTCGTATGAAAAAGTGATTCACTCATAAAATTAACTACACATCTATTTAGTATGAATATCAAGCTGTTAGAAAATATATATATTCTTTTTCGATGTACAAAATTGTCGACTACTAATATTTTCTTTTGTTATCTTTTTTTTTCGGCGCTCCGCGGCGTGACATTTAGCATCCACAATTTTTGACCGAGAACAAAAAACAAAAATTCTCGTCAATCTACATTAGAATACCTAGAGAAGTACGTACGGAATTTAAAAAATCTTGTTTTATTAAAAAGTTGTAGGTATTTGAACTTAAGAAATGAATTTTCCGTGAAAAATTTCGTTATAACTGCTCATAAACTGCTCACAAAATGAAAACTTTTCGATTAACGGATTATACACAGTCAGAAATTTCAAAAAAACGATTTTTTTCAAGTGCATTTTCGGAATGAACAAATATGTGAGTATATTCCCCAAAAAATTTAAATCGATCCAGCGAATATTCTCGGAAATACACATATATTTATAAGGAAGCTCAGAGCGCGTCTCCGAGCGTCCGAGAAACTTCAAACGCGTTTTTCTCAAAACGGTGTTTTCAAAGTCGGTGAACTCGATTTCTCAAAAACGGCTCAACCGATCGGCCTGCAATTTTAACGCAACCTTGTCACATATATTCTTCAGGTAGTAATCGAAGGAATAAGATTTCCGATAATTATTTCTATTTTTTTTCAACGATTTAACGAAAAAAATTTGGTCGAAAATCAAAATTGTTTCTTTCCGGAGCCACCATTTTGTCAAAAATTAAAATTTCGACTACTCCTTCGATCAATACCTGGATTCATCTGTCCCCTAAAAGAATCTTTTTGGTTTCTTTCATTTTAGATAATCCAAACCGGAGATACTTTGCTCACCGCCGGACACTTTTTTTCGGGGACCTCCAGGAGACTTCCTACAGGAGTAATGTTAATGAATATTTTTGAAAATAAAAAATGCCAATCTAATGCTAAAAGATGCCACTACACTGGCTAAAACTTTTCGTGTTGCCCAAATAAAATCCTTTTCCAGAAAAAATTCGTGAAAAAACGACTTTTTTGGCCTGCGTGTGACGCCTCAATCAGAAATTTCGTATGTACTTCTCTGCGAAATGCGATTAGGAACATAACTTTTAAATTTGAAGTAAATGGAGTAAAAATTGTTGAAGTTATTTGTCACGCCAATTGGAAAAAAGCTGTTTCGAGAAGTTTGGACTAGTCGGCCATTTTGTACATCGAAAAACAATGGATATATTTTATCTATCACCTTGATATTCATACTAAATAGATGTGTAATAAATTTTATGAGTGAATCACTTTGTCATATGAAAAAAAAAATTGTTAAATTCGCACATGATTTTATACCCGTTACTGTGACCTAAGGCCTCGATGTAATAACCGAATATTGAAAAATGCATATATTTACAAATAGATGTAGAAATATAGTTCGAAAACGTACGATTAATATGACGATTATTTGAAAGCTAACAGTTGGTAACACACTAAAAAAAAAATTCGTTCATCCATCCAAAATTCTGTTGGTTTGACAAAATGTATCTTTAAATGCGTTCACCTAGATTTTTGGTTGGCATAAAACACCTTTTGTCAATCTAATTGATAGTTTTAGTGGTGTGAACTGTAGCTTATTGAGCACGTCTGAGCAACTGTTGAAACAACAAAATTTCGAGACAACAAAATGCATTTTGCACATTCAACGATTTTCTTTTCTCAGTGCAGTCAATCGGCTCCGTGCATAAGCATAGGGCGCTCCCCTCGTACTTCACGCCGACGGCTAAACCCCATAACAACCTTAAAACTGACTTGCACCAACTTGAGTCGAACTTCTGCGATCCGCAAAATATTGAGACAGGTATAATTTTGATTCAGGATGGGATTGATGGGGAAACCAACTTGACGCATGGACGCCAACTTGTAATAGGTTCTCGAAAATAGCAGCGTTCATTGCTATCATTTCACGAACGACTTGGAAAATAAAGAATGATTGATACTCGAACGAATTTCAGGAAATTCCGTGTTCTCGGGCTACCCTGCCGACCCAACCACTTGGCAAAGCTGATAAATCAGTGGTCTCGAATTCCAAGCGCTACTACGTCGGTGCCGAGCGATTCGTAGACCCACGAACTGATCGCTGCCATCAACTATAGAACTCTCATTGAAACTTTCCGTAACCGCAATTCCTTCTAATATCATCTTGGCACTTGAAACCTCACCCATACTTTACGCTTTTCGTACCGATGAGCATTTAGCTGCAATATAAAAATGAAGGTGGATAAATGCGCGGCTTTTGGTTAAGGGGTTAACCCCACTTGCGATTTTGAAAAAATCGATTTTTTTTTATTGCATTTTTTTGAAGTGCAATTTGAAGTGCAGTTTTTTTTATGCCCGGAATAGATGACTCTATGTAAGTTTACAAAAAAAAAAATATTTTCTTCGTGTAAACTGAAATTGAAACTTTAAACGCGTTTTTCTCAAAATGGCATTTCTGAAGTCGGTGACCAAGATTACTCGAACACTAATGAACCGATCTTCTTGAAATTTTGCAGGCTTATTTAATACATAAAAATGTAGTCTTTAAGGGGTAAGGCCACTGTAAATTTTGCCAGACGAAAATTTGGCCATCGAAGGACAAATGTATGGTGCTGGGATTGCAGACTAACGGTAAATTTTTTTTTACCTTCTTTTTTTTATTTTTTCCAATAAAAAACTATTCGGTTTTTCAAAATACGGTTTTTAAAAATGGCACGCAGCATCACTCGAACAATTTTCATTTTTTTTACTTGAAATTTTGACCAGATGTGAACATTAACATTATCTTGAGAATGTCGATCGGGATTTTCAATAACTTTATTTATTGATTTTTTATTAACAAAAAACTAGCCGTTTTTTTCGTCAAAAATCAATTTTTTTTTCAAACGCACGCCAAATCCACAAAAATTGATACTTTTTAAAATCCGATCGACATTCTCTAGCTATAACCCTCTAGATTGATGGTTTTTTTTTTGTTCTAGATTCAAAAGTGCACCAGTGGTGCTGCGTGCCGCGGAGCCCTGCAAGCAAAACATGCCCCGGGAAGATAGCTGTGGAACCGCCATTTTGTTTTTTTTTGCTGTAAAAAAATTTGATAATAAAGTTTAATGTATGCCCTATAACACCCTTAAAAGTTTTTTTTCAATTACCTTCAATTTTGGAAGCAAAAAATTCGCGAAAAAACCTTTTTTTTGGACCGTTACAGTGGCCTTAGGCCTTAATCGTTCGATTTTTTTTTCGAAAAAAAAATTGCCGTTTTATAGCCAAAAAACGGCCGTTTTTTTTCGTTAAAATCGAACCATTAACTTTGACTGTCCGCCATTTTGTGAAAAATGAATATTTTTTAAAATCCTTCGATTAAAGACTAGTTTATACTTATATTTGACTAAATCCATCCGCATTTTTTTTTCAGATGATCCACTTCGCCGCAATGTTGGTCACCGCAAACCGTGTATATAAAAACATTATTTCATTGACGGCCATGTGCCACTAAACAATGTAATATTTTTCAATAAAAAAATTACTGAAAGTTCTTCAAGATGTGTTCTTCAAGATGGTACATTGATCGATTAAAAAAGTTTTGTAGTTTTCTTTAAAAAAATTCATGAAAAAGGCCTTTTTTTGCGCTACAAGTGGGGGTAATGCCTTAACATTCGTTTTTCATTCGCAACTTCCGACGATTTTGGATTGCATACACATTGCATGAAAACGCAATGGTTCAATCAAATGAAAAATCCCTAAAATTCCTAAACATACCTCAATGTACATATTTACCAATAAAAAAAACCCGGATCCAATCGAAACATTAGTTTTTGAGATAAAAATTCCCGAAGTTTACCTGTTTTTCTCGCCGTTTACTCAGACACCTCCCCTTAATTCCAGGCTTAAAAAAAACTGTACAGACACTACATATCGGCACAGTCAAGACAAGATTAAACAGCGATCTCACAGTGGAAGTACGTGCCCGTACTTGACTGTTAAAAAGAGGCAGGTCCGTGTCGGTCAAACACGCGAGTTACGTAACGGCGAGCGTAACGCGGCGATACACCGACCATTAAACGTCTCGCCTCCGGGGTTTACTTAGCCATCGCAAATTGCGCTATTAATCCAGAGTTTAAGCCACAAGGCACGACGAGAACGGCTGCGAGTTGTAATCCCTGGCAATAGTTTCATCCCTCAAAACTATGCTTGTACCTGGGTCAAAGGATAGTGTCCACACAGAACTGGACCAAAATTCGCCGGGAGTCACGTACCTTCAGCTTTGCCTATGCTCGTGTGCTTTCTCGACGGTACGGAAGGGACGAGGCAAACGTTACGACCTCGAATTCCTTATGTGAGTTTCCACCTCGTCTATATACTCAACTCGATTATTCTCTGTGCACGTACATGTGGCTATTGTGAAGCTCCGGTTTTAGTCACCTTTTCGAAGCAATTTCAAGCAAGAGGCGAGGGAAAGTTATCAAGAGGATCCGTAGGAGCGACCGGAGGAACGTATTTTTGCTTCGTAATTCCACACAGTGGGAATACAAAAAAGGATTTGCACAACTTGCTTGTCCAAAGTGACTCGACAAAGAAGAAACATTTGCGCAGATTATTTTGGAGAGCTTTTTTTTAGATTAGCTATTTACGAATAATAATAAGTAATTTATTTACTAATGAAAAAATAATAATAATAGATAAGCAATCTACTAATTTAATAGCTTATTTTAGATGAGCAATCTACTCATTTAATAGCCTATTTTGGATAAGCTATTTGTTATGCTAATAGCTTATTTTGGATAAGATATCTATTAATCTGATAGCGTATTTTGGTTACGCTATGTTGTTATCTAATAGCATACTTTAGATACTTTAGATATCTAATAGCGTACTTTAGACTACCGACTAACCGAATATCTTATTTTAGATAAACTATCCACTAATCTAATCACTTATTTTCGATACGGTGTCTACTAACCTAATATCTGATTTCAGATAAGCTACCTATCAACCGAATATCTTATTTTAGATAAGCTATCCCCTAATTTAATCGCTTATTATAGATACGTTATCTACTAATCTAATATTTGATTTTAGATAAGCTATCTACTATCCTAAAAGCTTATTTTAGGCAAGCTTTCGACTAACCTAATATCTTATTTGAGATATGATATCTACTGATCTAATAGCTCATTATAGATAAGTTTATCTAAAATAAGCTATTTGCTCAGTAGATATCATATCTCAAATAAGATATTAGATTAGTAGATGGCATATCTAAAATCAGATATTAGATTAGTAGATAGCTTATCTAAAATCAGATATTAAATTAGAAGATAGCTAGTTAGCTACCAATCTGATAGCGTGTTTGAGTTAAGCTATCTACTAACTAAATATCTTATTTTCGATAAGCAATCTACTATTCTAATATCTGATTTTAGATAAGATATCTACTAATCTGATGGCGTATTTTGGTTACGCTATGTTGTTATCTAATAGCGTACCTTAGATAAGCTACCTATTAACCGAATATCTTATTTTAGATAAGCTATCCACTAATCTAATAACTTATTTTAGATACGCTATCTACTAATCTATTATCTGATTTTAGATAAGCTATCTACTATCCTAATAGCTTATTGCAGGCAAGCTTTCGACTAATCTAATATCTTATTTAAGATATGATATCGACTGATCTAATAGATAAGTTCTAGATGAGTTATAGATAAGTTCATCTAAAATCAGCTATTGGCTCAGTAGATATCATACCTCAAGTAAGATATTAGATTAGTCGAAAGCTTGCCTAAAATAAGCTATTAGATTAGTAGATAGCGTATCTAAAATATGCAATTAGGATAGTAGAAAGCTTATCTAAAATCAGAGATTAGATTAGGAAAAGCTTATCTAAAATCAGACAATAGATTAGTAGATAGCGTATCTAAAATAAGTTATTAGATTAGGAGATAACTAGTTAGCTACCAATCTGATAGCGTATTTTAGTTAAGCTATCCACTAATCGAATATCTTATTTAGTATAAGCTATCTACTAACTAAATATCTTATTTTGGATAAGCTATCCACTAATCTAATCGTTCATTTTCGATAAGCAATCTACTATTCTGATATCTGATTTTAGATATGTCATCTACTAATATAATAGATCATTTTAGGTAAACACGCTTTTCTTCACTTTTCGGAATGTCACACCCGTTGAATTTAGAGTGAAGTGCCGTCAATAACATCTAGGTAATCGTTCCCGAGCGCGTTTCATAACGGCCTTGAGCGAAATTCGTGCGTTGAAAGAAGTTCCCTCCACGCAGGACAGCATCGCCTAATGCTTATCCGTGGCTCCGATCACTGGTGGATCTGACATCCGTCAATGTCCGTGACGGACTTTGAGTACCATCGAAAACGAGGCTTGACCTCGTCCTTCGAATCGCAAATTATTAAAGTGTGTATTCAGACTCACATCTCTACGGGACAGCCCGCTATCCCACAACTTTCAATTGACGCACGGATTAATTATCCCCCCCCTCACATTATGCAAACTCCTGTCGCAGCTTCCAGTCGATTCGTTCAGATACGTTGGTGCCCAGATCGTAACGGATATGTGTTTCACGTTCGCGCATAGAAATCGAGTCTCCGGCATAGTGAAGAGAGTTAACGATATAACTTCCCGGATCAAATCGTATGTTGGCTAAACCCTTTTGCCAGCCAGAGTCGATGCGAACGGTATTAGCTCTACACATGGTGATGTGTATGTAGGCGCGCATCAATGCGGAAATTCGTATATACTGTATATGTATTGCGGATGTACGATTGAAGTAGGTGGGACATTGTGCTCACCCGCCATTATGTTATCCCGGATGATCTGGACGTGTCGATCACGGTCTGGCCTGGTATGCTCGTGCCAGAAACCAACAACGTGACCCAATTCGTGAACAACTATGCCGAACTTGTCACAATTCTTGCCGATACTGATTGCCTGTGGACCGTTTCCTCGCTTCCCCACAAACGAGCAGCATCTGTGATAGATAGAATACCAATTGCAGATCTAATACTATCTTGCCTCTTTCCAACCACATGTATCACTCATGCGTCAAGTTGATTCATCAAGCATTGGTTGGTTGGATAAATCAAACCCATTGATCAAGCAGCTCAATCTAGCTGATGATCCAGCTGACTGATCAAGTCTGTTCGGTAAGCTGGTTGATTAAAGTGGTTGATGAAAGTCGGTGGACAAGCTAATTGATCAAGTTTCGTCGTTGAGCTGATTAATCAACGTTATTGATCAAGCTACTTGGTCAAACTCATTGCTCGAGCTGATTAATCCATCTCATTCATTAAGCCACTTATCAAACTAAAGAATGACGTTTGTTGGGTATGCTGATTAATCAAATTGGCTGATCAGAGTCGTTGGTCAAGCTGATTGATCAAGCTGGTTGATCAAGCTTGATGGTTGAGCTAATCAATCAAAACCATTGACCAAGCTGCTCAGGCAAACTCACCGCTCAAGCTGACTAATCCTGGTTATTGATTAAGCCACTGATCGAGCTATTGGAGCAAGTCTGTTGGGTAGGCTGATTAGTCGAAGTGGTTGATCAGTCATTGGTCAAGCTGATTGATCAAGCTGGACTGTAAAGCTGATTAATCGGTTATTGATCAAGCTGCTCACAAGGAACATCACCTTGGTGTCCTCCTCCGATTTTGTTGAAACTTTTTTATGTGGAAGAGTGTCAATAACTATGAGACACGTATTTTTTTGATCGACGGAAAAACAGTTTTAAGGTGTGAAACGCACCCTCAAAAATGGGGATGTTTTTCGTCGATAACGTTTTAACGGTAGGAGATATAACAAGATTTCAAGTTGTAACAATGTTTATTTTTTTGTGTACTATATAGTACATTGGAAATGAGAACGATAACGTTATCGACGAAAAACACCCCTATTTTCGAGGGCGCGTTTTACCCCTCAAAACCGTTTTTCCGGCGATGAAAAAAAAATACGTGTCTCATAGTTTTTGATACTCTTCCACATAAAAAAGTTTCGACAAAGTTGGAGGAGGAAACCAAAGTGATGTTCCTTGTTAGTCGAATTCATTGCTCGAGCCGATCAATCCACCTCATTCATTAAGCCACTTATCAGGCTGATTGGTCGAGTTTGTCTGCAAAGCTGATTAATCAAACTGGTTGATCAAACTCATTGATCAAACTCATTGGTTGGGCTGATTATGAAGCGCAATGATTATGAAGCCAATCATCTGAATCGATTTGGCCATCAGGCTGATCGATCAAGCTCACAAACGAACTCATTAGCGAAGATGATTTATCCAGCGCATTGATCAAGTTCTTTGATTAAAATAAACATGAATCACGAACACAATTACAAGACACTTTTGTTAACTACCGATTGACTAAACAAATAAAAATCCCTTATGGGAAATTAAGGAACAAATTTTTCCCCTACAGTAATTCCGGACATTTATACTCAAACGTTTTATTAAAAAAACATCAAACCCACACGAGCCCAAACAAATTCGTTGCAAACCCCAAAAAATGCCCAAAAATTCAAACTCAAAGAAACCACTGATATATTTTTAAAAATCATGCAATTCTCCGATCATAAGTGATCGATGACGTATTTCATTGGGAATCTTACCCGCATGGACGTTCCGTGAAGACGATGTAATTCGGATGTTGACTATTTATCCTCTCCACGAACTTCACGCAGGTGAAGTTTTCCCAGTGTCGCATCGCCTGCTTGAAGAGAGCTTTGTGCGCCCCGGAAAAATTGCCATCGATCTCGTACGGTATTACACCGTGATCCCAGACGCGCTCCTTTCGCGCTGTCGCAGCGCGACGATTTCTACTCCCCGGCGCCGACGAATCCCTCGTCGCTCGGCGGTCCTGATTCACGAGGTACTTTGGCTTGTGCTCGTTGTAAAATTCAATCGAACTGAGACGTCGATCGTGCAGCGACACGACCTCGTCCGAGGAATCCGCGGAATCACGTGGGAACGGCGTTTTTCGACGTTTCGTCGACGATTGTCGTCTTCGGGTGACTCTGAGAAAAAAAAACAAGATCAAAGGATTGATCAATTTTGGCGATTGGTTTTTTGCAGTTTTTTGTTATTTTAACCAAAGGTCTCAATACGTTTCAGTTATTTGGAACCGCCTAATTCAGAATTTGAATATACCGGGTGTTCGAGTAACTCAGAACAACAATTGTCCAATGAAAGTTGCATTGTGCAGGAGGTGTCATCGGATGGTGATGTTTTTGCACGTGCCGTTGCTTTCGAGATACCAAGGTCACCTTTGTTTTTTTAATGGAATGCCGTGGTTTTATGTCTGCCACTAATAACGGCTGGTAGAAAAGTATACAATGATCCAAAGCACAAGGTCATTCAAGGTCATTAGTATAATTTTCGTTTCTGAAAAGGTGATGAAGTGATGACGAAGTGATGACCCTTGGTATCGTAGTCTTTCTATCGCATATTCCAATGACTCTGATGACCTTGAACAATGACTTTAATGACCTTGGATGACCTTATGTTCTAATATTTCGGCGGTTATTTTTTTTCTATCTTGTCGGTCTGACAATAAGCAAACTCGGATGTTACGACATATATATATGAGGTTTTCCACGTGAATCCGTTGGACTTTTTCCCTGACCCCCGCCAATACGATTATTTTTTTAATCTGATTCCATTGACTCTAAAAGACACCCTGAATTTTTTTTACATTTTTCGAAACAACCCTTAGTGAAAAAAATTCTCCGAAAAAATACGCCCCGATTTAAAAATCTGAAAAAATACCCAAAAATGCGAGATTATACGTGTATGTAAAAATGTTCAAGCTATCGCCCGCAGTGGAAGTATGATTTTTTCTGTGCTATCTGAGCGATTAACGTTAAACAAAAATCCGCAAAATTCAAGAACTGGATACTTAAATATTTTAATACCCACAATGAAGTTTTTGACCATTTTTGAATAACCATTTGGTTATTGGAAAAAATGGAAAAAATTCATGAAGTTTTCGGATTTTTTTAACGTTAATCGTTTAGAAAGCACAGGAAAAATCATACTTCCACTGCGGGCGATAGCTTCAAAATTTTTATATATATTTACGCATTTTTGGAAATTTTTTTCAGATTTTAAAATCGGGGCGTTTTTTCGAAGAATTTTTTTTTATTAAGGGGTTAGCCCCACTTGCGATTTTGAAAAAATCGATTTTTTTTATTGCATTTTTTTGAAGTATAAGTATCCGGGCTCATACTTCTGTATGGGCCCGGAATAGATGACTCTATGTAAGTTTACAAAAAAAAATATTTTCTTCGTGTAAACTGAAATTGAAACTTTAAACGCGTTTTTCTCAAAATGACATTTCTGAAGTCGGTGACCAAGATTACTCGAACACTAATGAACCGATCTTCTTGAAATTTTGCAGGCTTATTTAATACATAAAAATGTAGTCTTTAATCGTTCATTTTTTTTTTGGAAAAAAATGGCCGTCTTATAGCCAAAAAACGACCGTTTTTTTTCGTTAAAATCGAACCATTAACTTTGACTGTCCGCCATTTTGTTGAAAATGAATATTTTTTAATATCCTTCGATTAAAGACTAGTTTATACTTATATTTGACTAAATCCATCCGCATTTTTTTTTCAGATGATCCGCTTCGCCGCAATGTTGGTCACCGCAAACCGTGTATATAAAAACATTATTTCATTGACGGCCATTTGCCACTAAACAATGTAATATTTTTCAATAAAAAAATTACTGAAAGTTCTTCAAGATGTGTTCTTTAAGATGGTATATTGATCGATTAAAAAAGTTTTCTTTAAAAAAATTCATGAAAAAGGCCTTTTTTGCGCTACTAGTGGGGGTAACGCCTTAAGGGCTGTTTCGAAAAATGTAAAAAAAAATTCAAAGTGTCTTTTAGAGTCAATGGAATCAGATTTAAAAAAATCGGATTGGCGGGGGTCAGGGAAAAAGTCCACCGGATTCACGTAGAATACCTCATATATATTTTGTTCTGAGCGTAAAAATTATTACTATTATTATGATTACGATTACGAAATCTTTCGTACGTGATAAAAAAACGAGCTCAACGTAAGCGAGTGAATAAAAAGAGATCCTGATCCTAAAATTCGTAGCAGTGAAAGGGTAATTACTATTTTTTACCTTCTCCAAAAAGATAAAGTACAAAAAATAAAACTACAAAAGATGGGAAAAATCTGGGTACCAAAAAAGGCCGAAGCGTTGTTGAAAAAAAAATATTAATAAATAACCGATGGAACGAGATGATCCGGCAATTTCTCTTTCTCTCTCGCCCCTTTTTCCTTTTACCGGTGTGGCGCAGGCTCCTCGCTACGAGCGTTCACCCTTTCGCGTTTTACGCGCGCCACGCGCGTACGGAAACCGCGTAAAAGCTTCGAGCCCGGCATAGTTATAGCAGTAAAAGCTCGCGCTGTAATGAATTTAACCGTGCGCGCCGTATCAGGGGTCGGGACTGCAAGAGTGCCGTGTAAGTGTGCGCGTGAGCACAACGTTACCGTTGTCGCACTCGCGTTTTTTACGACCGGGATATGAAATATCCGTGAGGGGGGTGAACGCACCTGCGATATCGTCGGGGCCCTCGAACGAGTGGAACGATGAAATGGGCTTGCGAAATTTCAAAAAATTCACTGGAAAAAAAAATAATAATCATCCCGAGCAATAGAGAACGGAAGAAAAAACTTCAACGAAAACTTAATTGAATTTTTATTACTGTGTCGTCATATATATATATATATATATATATATGACGACACAGTAAAAAAATTCAATTAAGTTTTCGTTGAAGTTTTTTTTTCAGTGAATTTTTTGATATATATATATATATATATATATATATATATATATATATATATATATATATATATATATATAAGTTTGTAAAGTTCTTCGTCGATTGAGTTTTATTATAGCTTTATTATAGCTCAGAAAATTATATATATATATAATTTCCTGAGCTCCAACGTACACCTTTCCAGATTTTCACGTATTACCCTTCACTATACATAAGTGCATTTTAATGTGGAAGTTTTGTTTTTCATCGTAACAAATGGTAACATTTATCTAATTTATATATATGTGTATAGGGGAGACCGGGGCAAAATGGTATAGCGGGGCAAAACGGTACCGGGGCAAAACGGCACTGGGGCATAATGGGATCGGGGCATAATGGGATAGCAAAAAAATGAAGTTTCTTGGTGCTTGATTTGGGGCAAAATGGGATAGGGGCAAAATGGGACAGAGAGGAGTGGAATATCAAATTGGGGCAAAATGGGACACACAAAAATGAAGTGTCGCAGCCCGCTGAATTTGGGACAAAATGGGATAACAGGAAAATTCATGCTTCGGCTCTATGAAAGAGCTGTTGAAACATAATCTAATCTAAATGGTGCTTGTGGTTCGTTTCAGTCCACATATACGCAGATAATACGGACTGATCGATATATTTGTCGACACATATCCGTCGATTTCATGGGGAGCGGCGGTTCTAGTTTCATAAAACAATTTATGTAAAAATTGACAAGAGTTAGATTTTCATCAATGGCTTGAAAATCAGTATCAGTAACGTGCAGTTGGCAGAAAATAAATTAAAAAAAAAAACAAAGAAAGATAACAACAAAAAAACCACAAATTGCACGCGTCAGATTATAAAAATTACTTGATTATTTAAATAATTAATAACGACAAAGAAATTGTACCAATCGAATAAGAAGGCTCAAATAACAATTTACGTCAAGTTTGGTACAGTTCTGACCGCAGAATCAAAAGTAATTGTTTAACAAACTTTAATAACAAATGAAAAATTAGTATTTTTTTGAATGTTGAAGTCCTTAAATTTATTGGATTCAACAAATCCTGACGAGCCGAGCACGAACTGTTGTTGTAAAGTCAAAAATTCCACTGTCCCATTTTGCCCCGATCCCGTTTTGCCCCAACCGCCTCTTTCTGAGGAGCCTGATTTTCTCCGGCCCATTTTGCCCCAGTCCCGTTTTGCCCCAATGACGTATTTTCCAGCAGTGTTAATTTTCACTATTCCATTTTGCCCCAAACCCGTTTTGCCCCGGTCCCATTTTGCCCCGGTCCCATTATGCCCCGCTATACCATTTTGCCCCGGTCTCCCCTATATATATATGAAAATTTGCTAATTACTCTCATTTTTTTCTACCATGAAAAAAATTGATATTGAAGGTGCGCAAAAAACTAGGTGTGTATATATATATATATATATATATAATGTTTAGTATATATTCAAAAGGAAATAAATAAAAACATTATTCATATATATATATAAATGTATATAATAGTAAGTACATAGTAAATAAACACGTATTCATCTATGTATTGATTTGTTTACATGTGTATTTGTAATGCTGATTTTTTCTTGTATTAACATCAACAAACAGTATCGATATTCGGCAGGAATTCTCAATTGAACTAAATGTTTTTACTATTTTCCTATCCACGTATACGTAAATAGATACATTTATACAACCAAAAGTATTATATCAATATGTAGTTTTTTAAATATCTAGTTCTATCTAAATCTAATCTCAAAAGCGATTAAGTAAATCTGATGATGAATGTAAAATTGTATAATTCCAATTATATATAAGTGGATAGGAAGTTTATTTGCACACATCGCATTTCTGAAATAACTGTGGATATATATACATATAGCCTACTTCGCTCATCCCATGTCTTTCCACATGAGAAATTAATTCCAATACCAGCTGCTTGGACCATTTTTTTCCTACGATCGTTAATCTCGCCCCTCGCGCCATAATATAATTTCAATTTCCCAGCCCGTAGCAATATATAGATATTAATATTTTATTAATCTTAATTTTTTTCCTTTTTTTCGCTCTCGTGAAAATACTTTTCCCTCTATGTCCGTATATACAGGGTGTCCTGTTATGAACGAATAATCCTGCAACTGTCGATAGGTCAGATCATGTCCTACTATATGCTGGAATTTCAGTTCAGTAAAAGTCCCACGGTTTTCGAGATAAAAATCATCTGCTTTTGGTTCTTCGCATGCCATTTCTACGAATGATAACTTTTTACCTGGGTTTAAAAAAATACTCTTGATTATTTGATTTATCTAGAAAAGTCTTCTTTTTAACCTTAATTAACCTCTAGTTTCTCGGGTCGAAAAAATCGATTTTTTTCTTCATAAATCACATCTACAACATGTGTAGAAAATGTGTGGCAAAGGATTTTTCGATATTCGAAGTGGTTCACAAGTTACGGCCCTGGAAGGGAGCAGGTATACGGAGCAGGTATACTTTCGAACGCGTTTTTCTCGAAACACCATTTTTCGAAACGGTGGCCACGATATTTCAGAAACTACTGCACCGATCTTGTTCAAATTTATACAGCATCTTTAATATGTTATAAGCCAGCGATTGAACTAGGATTATCATGATTGCTTCGATAGTTTTTTTTGTACGAGCGAAAAACTTAAGAAAAAATGAGTAAAAAATAGAATGTAATTTTCAAAAGTGTATAAAAAAGTCAATTTTTGTAATTTAGAATTCACTCTAGTTCAATCGCTAGTCTTAAATATGAAGATTAAAATGCCGTTTGGTTTTTTGATTTCAGATAAGCAGAACAGCCGCAATCTTGATCACTGTCAAGCACCTCTTTTATTCGATGTCTTCCTGTCGGCCACTATAACTTTTATTCTATTATATATTTTGACTTCAAAAAATTTGTAAAGCTTATTTAAATGTTAATAAAGATTATGCAAAAACAATGAGATTGATTATTTCGATGCTTTGCCCGTAAAAAATTATTGAAAAAGCCGTAAAAAAACAGCCGAGAAACTAGAGGACCGCGTTAAGGGGGTGATAGGTCACCTTGCTAGGAAGATATCTAACCTAACTAAGATGGTGAGTATGATTTTTGGTCAATGTCCCAAAATTAAGGTTAATGCTTTTTTTTTAAATAGCATTAACATAAGAGGTATTTTTATTTTTTGACAAGTTTTTAATTATTCAACACGTGCAATTTATTTCGTTGTGTGGATACAGATGATTGTATTGGTGTTTGTCGATTGAATACACATTAAGCTAAGACGCAAATAAGTTTTTAGTTACCAATTAATGTCTTTTTGAACATTATGAACGAGTTAGTACCAAATTTTGGAAAATTTTCCAAAAATCATACTTACCATGATAACTCGGAATACTTAGACTTTGGACCAAGGTAACCTAGGTTAGATATGTTCCTAACGAGGTGACCTATCATCCCCTTAAGGCTTTGCATCGACCTTCCTAACACCCTGTATATGTATACGGACATCGAGGGAAAAATACTTCCACGAGAGCGAAAAAAGGAGGAAAAAAATGAAGATTAATAAAACGCAGCATCCGGTCACAGTATCTAGTTGTGATAATAACGAGCAGAGCAGAGAAGAGAGAGTGAGAGAGAGAGAGAGAGAGAGAGAGAGAGAGAGAGAGAGAGAGAGAGGGAGAGAGCGAGGGAGAGGGCTTATACGAAGCATGCGACTTAACCCCTTCGTTTATTAGCAGTAATTACCGCGTGCGCGCGCGCGTCTGTGTCTCTTGACAAAAGAGAGAGAGAGAGGGAGAGAGAGAGAGAGCCGTACTCTCGTGTACGTAACGTTTCCCTCTACTCTCGCAGCCGCGTTCCTGGCACTGGATCTCCTCTTGTCGTGTGCGCGCACGTTTATAAACGCGTAACAGAATTGGCACGGCATTACAATTAATTAACGCTCGGCTGAGTACTCGACGTCGTGAGATGAACGAATTTAAGGGTGCGCCCACGTAACTAACGCGTACAAATGATCTCGACGTTAATTTGTTTATTTTTCCCGATATACGACAGCTAAATCAATAGCTGACCGTTATCCACACTCTATCCGCACATGTTCCAAAATCCAAAATGTTATCAGGATCGAGGAATTTTCAGCAAAAAAGTATCGGCAATAAATCTCACCGCGGAAATAATTATTCTCACGTCAATTGGACGTGTCGAACGATTCTGAGTAACGCACTCGAACAAGCAAACGATTTTGCATCGAATTAGACTTTGCCCAATAGGTTTGAGCGAGAAATAAAAAATGGTCGAATTTCAGGTCTTGACTTCCATCGACTGGGAGCTATTTTCGGAATTCGATTCAAACGATCCCCGGACGTCGATGCAAAATCATCCGCCGATGACGAATTTCCCGGTCGAAAGTCGACGGAAGCAAAAAAAAACTCACTGAAATTCCCCGTAGAGAGTTTTATGCCCCTGGTAGCTGAAAGTCTCTGTGTGGAGAATTTCAGTTCGTAAATCGTCAATTTAGAGATCAAACTTGTTACGTCTTTGGTATGGTGAAGATAATTTTACGAGAAACAAATCGAAGGAAGATATTCGAGCTTGGGAACAGCCAACATTTCTGGAGTCAGGTAATCGTAGAAACAGGGAAGCAGAATCCTGCGGGAAGAGAGAAGTTGAAGGCGTTACCCCCACTTGTAGCGCAAAAAAAGGCCTTTTTCATGATTTTTTTTAAAGAAAACTACAAAACTTTTTTAATCGATCAATATACCATCTTAAAGAACACATCTTGAAGAACTTTCAGTAATTTTTTTTATTGAAAAATATTACATTGTTTAGTGGCAAATGGCCGTCAATGAAATAATGTTTTTATATACACGGTTTGCGGTGACCAACATTGCGGCCAGAGTTGTGAATAATGCATTATTTTGATAGTGCATTACTGTATACATTACAAATTACAAAATTAATGTGTAATGGATATATGTTCCATTACAAATTACAAAAGTAATGTGTAATGGATATACGTTCCATTATAAATTATAAAAGTAATGTGTAATGGACATATGTTCCATTACAAATGACAAAAGTAATGTGTAATGGATGTGTGTTCCATTACAAATACGAAAAGTAATGTGCAATAAATGCATGTTCCGTTACAAATTACAAAAAGTAATGTGTAATGGTTGCATGATCCATTACAAATTTCAAAAGGTAATGTGTAATGGACGCATGTTCCATTACAAATTGAAAAAGTAATGTATGATTAATGAGTGCTTCATTACAAAATACAATTACAATAAGGTAATTCGTAGCGGAGAATATTCCATCACAAATAGAAAAATTGCCGTGCTCACATTAGAAATTTGCACATTGCTATCTCATTATTTTATTTCGCTAATTGCAATTTGTTTTAAGTAAATTCGTTTTTCTTCTACATAAAACTCGACAACACAAAAAAAAGGTTTATATAAGCCAGATTTGTATCATCAAAAAAAATTACTTCTCAATACAAAGTCATGATCTCCCATACTTTTATGTGCACTCTTTCAGAATCCGGGGTCAAAATTGAGTTTTGTGCATTAGAAAAATAAATATGGCCGTTAAAAAAACCTCGTGTTACAATTATAACGACAGAAGCGAGAAAAAGATCGAGAGAGAAAGAGAAAAAAGTGGCTAAGATGATGTTTCATGTATCTCACGAATCCGCAGAATAGGCGGAAGAAATTATACTTAACACAATTATAAGCATTCTAATAAAATATACGTAACCTAGCTAATAATAAAAGATGTAAATAATAATATAAGTAATATAACAAAAATGAATACAAGTTACTGAAACAAAACATGTCGCTTTATATAGTTTCTGCATGATATACCTATTTTATTATTTCAGATAACTATATAGATCGTTTGAAATTTATAACTCCTTGAATGGATTGTTCAGTAGACCAAACAATTTCGATCTATTTGAATTTGAAGTGGAGTTTTATAAGTTTGCAACGCGTAATCTGTTACACGTTGCTTTTATAATCGATATCCATTATCAATTGATAATAATAATAGTAATTGCTCTTTGCATTTATTCATGGTATATTACTTTTTCAATGCTCAATGAGGCACGCATTCATTACACATAATTTTTGCTTTTTTAAAGAGGAAGCTTTGTGATAAAAAGAATTTGTTTTCCAGTTTTCAATGTTAATGCTCGAAAAATTCTTATATATCTCAAAACTTCGAAAAATCATGCGAGACAATATATCATATCAGATCAATTTCAATATGCAGTTTTTTTCATTATTTGTAACCAGCTTTTGCTTGCAACTTCGTCCATGTCTCTAAAAGTATCGACTTTTTCATGTAGATAGCTTTGTCTGTGTAAAACAGCAAGGTGAAAGTAATGTGCGAACTTCTAATTTGAACGTTTTTCGTCTGCATGATTGAGTTTCAAGCAAAAAAAAATGAATTAGTCTTGAAAGAACTTTTAGTGAGCGAAATTAAATAATAAGACAGCAACTTTTAGCAAATGTGCAAATTTCTAATGCAAGCACGGCAATCTTGTTATGTGTAATGGAATATTCTCCACTACAGATTACTTTTTATCAATTGTAATTTGTAATCGAACATGCATCCATTACAAATTACTTTTTAAAATTTGTAATGGAACGTGCATCCATTACTCATTACTTTTTGAAATTTGTAATGGATCATGCAACCATTGCACATTACTTTT